>BMAV01020654.1:132626-166661 GCA_019973955.1 Trichonephila inaurata madagascariensis | reverse complement strand
CACACACACACACACACACACTTTATGTATATATATGGTTATAATAACCAATTTTACTTTTGTACACCGCTTATTTTTAACCAAACTGATGATTACTGATAAGTAGTGAAATAATTTTTGAATAGAAATAGCCATGGCTGGAGTGGACAAGGGGTTCGATCAGACCAGACCTCAACTTATCTTCATGAAGAGCAAGAACAAAACAAAATAATATATAGTTTCCAATACAACATTTTTTTAATTAATTTAGTTGACAACCAAATAACGGAGCAACACTAAAAACTATAGAAGAACTCAAAACGCACATAAAACTTCCAAGAAGATTTATAAAGTTTAATGCAGATAATAAAACAATGAAACGTAGTGAAATATATTTACAGAGAGAGAGAGAGAGAGTGTGAACTAATAGTAGGAATTGAAAAATGGGAATAAATAAAGGAAGTACAGAATTTATATCTATGTTTGTGAATTTATATTTTAATTGTACTTATTTATACATACATTTTGATGTCATTGGGTTCACGATTACATAATTAACTTTTAATCGTCATGATCATTATATTTTGTGTGTGTGAACAGAAATATTAAAACGCCAACATAAATAAGTTCAATTTAAAATTTATAAGTATTACACGACTGCGTAGTCTGGTGGTCAAGGTTACGGACTCGTGGCCAGCGTGTCATGAGTTCGTGATTAGTACACTTGAAGACCCGCCGTGGGGAGAAAACCGTTATACGTGAAATCAGTCGAGGCTCAAACGTCCTGCTGGTGTGGATGTTAGGAGAGGGTGTGCCAGCTCAGGTGAGTCGGTTTAAGAGGAATGGAGTAAAATTTGCACAATACAGTACTAAGAAAAAGTTTACTTTCATGAAAAATTCGAGTTAGAGCTATTGTTAAGAATCATGGCTCTCAGATTGAAGCAAATTTCTACAAAAATACGGAATTTATTGATAAAAATTTCCACATTAAGTGTGAACGACCTTTTGTATAACTCTTACAATAAATGTTACACAAAATTTGTAAATGTGCATCAGAATTTATGAATTTGTCCAAACACTTTTATGTGAAACTTGTGTATTAAATTTGTTTTGACTATGCCTTATTCTTGGGTAATTATTTTCAGCTTGAATCCGCTTTTGTTTTGTTAATTGCGCTTTGTATAAGTTAAGTAATTGCATATTTTGTGGTTATTGGGGAAGCTATCGTATCAAGTTACTAATGTTTTAAAAGAAACTATTAAGAAACATGCAAAAAAGAAGAATATTAATAGAAAAGTATCATAAGATGTATTTTTTCTTTCAGTACAATTCTTAATTTAGATTAAACTTCATTACTAGAAAAATAGGTATCAAATTTATATTTACTATTTAATAAATTTTCAGTTTGTAATTTCATATGAATTTTTTTTGCTAGATTATTGTGCTCTTGAATATTAATTACTTATTTTCGTTCGAAATTTTTGTACTGTATTCAGAAGATAAAATTCATTATCCTGGATATCATTCCCAATTTTGAAATAAAAGAGAAGAATCTTTTTATATTCATGTTATGAATACTTTTTCATTTAACAAAATACCAAATCATTTTTTTAGGGGTTGCAAATTTTTGTGTATTATTTTATTTAAACCTTAGAGAAAAACAACAACCGGAGATTAGTTATTTATACAAATTAACGATATCAATCATCAATATTTATTCACACACAATTACTGTAACAAATTATACTACTGTACTACTGTCACATGTGTGATTGAATGTACTATAACAGCTTTATTGATATGGGCTTTTGGCACGACTGACCATACAGTTCATCAAAAGATTTATAGGAATCTGCCAGAGAATATATTTCGTTTTAGCTCTCCGCTTTTCTTTGATTATTTTTCTCTAGTTGAACATAAGACGGATATTTGTTCTTATGTTATAGATTTGAACTAGCAGTATTTGTGAATTATTTCTCTTTAATACCTGGGATTAATATTTCCGGGAGTAAAATGAGCGAAAAATGTAGTGAGATGAATAAAAAAACTAAGCATTCCAGAAAAGTAGTAGTATAAGAAATGTAGTTTTAAGTACAATTGTTTAGTTAAAGAAATGCAACGATACATAGTTATGATGAAAACTAATGCTTTTGGGATTTTCTTTTCTGATCAAATTATGAAGCGATTTTTTATTTATTATATAATATACAATATATAAATCACATTAATTTATATTTATGTGAGTCAGCCAAGAGTCCAATCTTTGATTGGCTGGTTAATAGGGCCCCTAATGTGTTGTAAATGACCCCTAATTTATACGACTTTAAATATTTGGTTTTAAAAGTTACAGAGTATAATTCTAATATTACTCACAGAAAACTATCGTATACGAATAAGGAAGAATTAAGAAAAGAAAGAGGAGGTTCAATAGACATAGATGCAGCGTAAGAAACGAGGGAAATACTGATACCTTCTTCAAAAAGCCCCTGTCAGAACGAGGAACAAAATCTTCATCTTTGAGATTTGTTCAATCCTCGTTTAGCCTCCGTCCTATCCTAAAACCCCGGAAAGGAGAAATAAATGACAAGGGAACGTGTTCCTTATGTAATGGCTTCAAAGAAATGGAAGATTTGATGGGAAGTAAGGGTGAAAGGAAGAAAGTTGAAGAGGGTAAGAAATATTTGTATAATGAAAGAAAATGAAAGAGAGAGAGAGAATTGAATAACAGTTCAGTAAACAATTAATATAAGGATGAAGAAAATATGACAATTGTTCAACATTTAGGACATACATAATTAGTTAATTCATCATTTTCTGAAAAAAAAAAAAAAAAGGATAATTTAAACTTTTTCCGAACCGTAAAGGTAACTGCAGAATAACACGCATTTCGACTATTGGGGTAAGTGCTTATTATTCTATTATTTAGAAATAGATAAATGGAAAGAAGTGAAAAGGGTGAAAAAATATATAAATATACTGAAACTTCTCTTCAGTATATAGTGAAAATATGCAAAAGTTGAAGCTCATACTGACGCACTGGCGTAGCAGGTAATAAGCGGGTCCTGTATCAAAGATTTCTTGGGGTCCTCCTTTTGGGTCCCCTTAAACCCACGAATTTTTGCTTACATATGTTGGGAGCTGTAGCTTGGGGGGGGGGCGTATCGTTGATACGGCTGATACGGCGGTAATTACGCCCCTGTACTGACGAATAAAAATCATGTCATTTTGAAAAATGAGACTTTTTTTTTTCTTGTTTAAAGGTGGAAACTGCAATACATTACAGTACATATATCAGAAAACTTTCAGTATTAACTGATATTACTTTATACATAGTAATAATGGCAATTATAAGAAATAACGTACATTTTGATTTAAATAATATACCTGTAAAATTCTTCGATGTAAAAATAACACATACATGTTTACGTCCTATTGAAGTAGAACTATGCTAATTGTCTCTGTAATATAAATACTGCCTGTTTTGTAATTAATTTTTTGTAGCAAAGTGATATAAATGATTGTCGATTAATTGGTTCTTCATTAATCTTCGCATTTTGAAGCTACACTGGGGCTACGGGGGATGTACTTTATTATATAACATGGTGGATTGAATGGCTTCAAAGAAATGGGACCAAATCAACCTCTCCGAATGGCTGTGGGAGGTGGATCTCGTAGTATTGAATCTCGTAGAAATAGATTTTTTTTTCATTTAGCCACCCTTCTGGTATAGTGGTTAGTGATGCTGGCTGCTGTGCAGTAGAGCCTGGGTTCGAATACCGGTGAAAGCATGGATGTTTGTAAATGTATAATTCCTTTGTGGTATGGGGGTACTCTAAATAGCCGTCGAGCCACAAGTCCTCTCTAGAGGTTGGTGGAAAGGGAGGAAAGGCACCTGAAGACCCCCAGGGTGTTCTCCCTCTAAGCTGGGGGAGGGGGGAAGAACCAAATCGTACTGTCACCTGCATGGTGCTCAAAGCTACGGCTAACGACAGACGTACATCTAATCCTTTGCCTGGATGAATTTCGTAGACCTCAATCTAACATCGTCAGACAGGTGCCATTAGCAAAAACACAACAATGTAATTTTTTAAGTCTTAAATTCACGAAGATTTAAATCAAATTTAAAATGTATTATTTATATGCATGCAGATATTTATAACAAAAGGGTTATTATATTATATTATCTTATAATTATACATTAAAAGATTTTTTAAATTATAAAGGAGATTAATTGTAAGATTTTCTGATTATTTGTTTTTGTATCAGTAACAGAATTTGGGAGCAAATCATTATATAGGTTTTATTAAATTATTTATTCTCCCTGACTTATTAAAATGTTGAGCTTTAAGTACCGCAAAACACACAGAAACAGTGAATAATTCCATAGGTACATAAATTAGGATTTAATGACAATTTAAATTGTGTAATAATCAATTATGAGTGAAAATTAACTTAGAATTGTTCCAAATATTGCAGTTTTAATTTTCGATTAATTCAGAATTTGCAGAGAATCAATGCTAAAACTAAATTTCAATGGAATATTTCTGATCAACATTCTGTATTATGTTAAACTATATGATAAAATTCGAGAAAAAATGTGAATATTAATACTGCATTTTTATAAAAGCTTTTTATTTTATCTGTACATTGTATTTCATGCGGTGTTTTGAATAACTGATAAATATATCAGAGTAACCGGCTTTTAGATAATCTTAATGAATCATATATATTTTTCGAATATTTATTTCATAAAGCAACAGAACGAATTGAATCTATATTGATATCATTGCTATAATAGTTGAAATACATGCATAATGTTTTATTAAATCAAGTTTTTTTTATTGATATTTTTGGAAAAACTGAAAGAAATCGTACTGGCAAAAATTCGGTCTTGTACGAATAGTTTTTGTTGTAAAATCTCGTTAAATATATTTTTTATATAAACTATCTTGAGAGAAACTTCATCAAATTAATGTTGACACAAAAAATTTTCTGTTTATTCATATGTCTTACTCTTTTTTTTTCCCTTACAGATGCATAGACGATTTAATCTTTATTACCGTTTAGTTAGACCAACAAAGCCTTAATGTTTAATGAGTTCTCATGCAAATAATATTTTTACATAATTGGATTTATTTTTCACATACATTAATTTGCTTTTTCCCCTTAAGCGCATTAATTATCGTTTTTCTTTCGTAGTCGACTTTAACTCCGATAACATGAGACTAAATAGGAAAAGGCGTATTGTTGAATGAATTATCCCGCAAATCTACTTTTTTTGGGGGTCGTTAGATGATTCTAGATTTCTCCTTTTTTTGTTCTCAGTACAAAAATAAATGAATTTGTCGACGAATATTTCTCCATCCCTCTCTTCCGGACAAAATGTCCAATTATAAATGCTATTCACACATAAAGATTAAAAACATCACTGAAAATATGAATAAATAATTACCACATAGCAAATGCTTAAATTAATATGTATAATTATACATACATATAAAGAAAATCAGTGAGGGAATGTATACAAGTTCGCATTTTCAATGACGACTTTACTCTTTTCTTAAGACATAAAAAGAATTAAAAGGATTAACTGTATGAAATCGATACGATCCAGTAAAATTAGAAGCAGAAGACATGCTGCGTTACTTTCTTCTCATTCTTTTTCCTTTTTTTAAGTTTAATTTATGCCAAGCAAGGGCTTGGATACCCCGTTGGCGACAGTCTGGGGGAAGATGAAGTTACTGAAGAACAATTTAAAAGTGAAAAAAAAATTCTGTTCTGGTAATTACATAAAAATAAGGATGATTGATTTTGTGGGTTATTCATCTTCCACAAAAATTAATAGAGCCGTTAACTCTTCACTCGATTTTTGAAAAGGTTTGAAAGTAGGAGAGAGTTTTACAGTGTCGCTTTAATTAACAAGCACGCATGTGTGTGTGTATGTGAGTGGAAAGATGTGGAAACAAATTGATGCGTGTTTAAAATTGAGTTAGGCAATTTAATTCAATGGATAGGAAAAGGTTAACTTTTTGAAGGTTCCCCCTTCCAGTGTTGTAATGTAGCTAGTTCTTTTTCAATTTGTTTTGATGTAAATATTCATTTAATTCAAGTATCAGTTTGCATAATATTACATATCATTTAACAAACATTTAAAATAGAGATAAATGAAGTACAGTCGGGCCTCTATTTAACGAAGTCGCTAAATCCCGAAAAAAAGCTCGTTATATTGAAAATTTGTTATGTAGAGGTTCATCTTTCAATATACTTTATAAACCACATAAAACAAATTTAAAATTCATAAACACTATATATTCAAAATAAGTAATTATTCACACCTTTTTGTAAATTAATCTCTATTTATTTTACATATCTAACCCATAAAAAAACAAAAAAGAAAAACTGCAAAGGGGAAAAAAAAAAAGGGAATTTCGAGGAATATACTGTGTTTTCAACATTAAGAAAATAATTTTATGTTGAAAGTAATGAATTTTAAGGACATTTTCTTAATTTAAAGCATACAAGTAATTTTTTTAAACACATACATTATTTTATAACTAGAAATTCTAAACTTGCATTACCACAAGCGTCTTTTAAATTTAATTAATCATAAAATTTGTTAATTTTTCTTGAGAAAATGCTTTGTTTCATAATACGCCTCACATCTTTGCAATGCACCAAAAATCCCTTCAGACGTATTTTTCCTTATCTTTTTTAAAATTTTTCTAGCCATCTGTTGTTACCTAGAAATTGGTCGTATTACAATGCCTTCGCAAATTGAAGAGCTTTCTCTATTACGAAAGGTCCAGAGATCGGAACATTTTTATATCGCATTGCGTGTATCCACTTCAAAACTGCCTCGTCGACATCTTCATAGACACATGTTCTTAAGCGTTTTGAACAAGAATTCGATGAATCATAATTTTGTAACTTATCTCGATTTTTTATAATAGTTGATAAGCTGTTTGGAAAAATACCAAATATTAAAGCAACATCCTTTATACTTTGAATCACAAGAAAAAAAATTCGTTATATAGAAAATGCACTTCGCTATTGGAAGGTTATTTTATGAAGAAAATCGTGAAATGTTCTTGATTCCAGGAAAAAGCTCACGATATAGAAAAATTCACAATATAGAGATTCGTAATATGGAGGTTAGACTGATTTTTTTCCATACGGAGGTTCGACATAAATATACAAGCGCCAATATTTTTGTGAAGAATTTCTTTTTTTTGTACCTGTTGTACTACAATAATTAACATAAACTGATGTCAACAGAAAAAAAACGATTTCTTTAAATCTACTTTAGATATATTAGATAGTTTTATGCTTTTTGATAATTGCTTGAAACGAAAAGCTAAATTTTGAAGCATATTATATTAATTGAAAGGCGAGTTTAGTTGTGAATTTCTATCACCTTACAGAGTGTACGATTTTTTTCTTTAATAAAAGTTTACTTTTTTCTATAAAAATTATTTTGGAGCTTAGGATTAAAAGAAAATGACTGTGGTTGGTCCTGGTAATTTAACTTCAAAAATTACATCTTCTCATCTCACTCTTCAGTAGTAATTTTTCTTTATATGACACTATTTTTGAAGATATCAGATAAAGAACTTAACAGAAAGACAGAGACTTCTTAGTGAAAACTATAATAAATAAATTCTGCATGAATTCTAAGTTGGGTTAAAAGGAGTTTTTATTTTTCTTTTAACCCCTTATAACGATAGCATAATTCTTTAAGAAAACAGTAAGAAGTTCTTATTTTTTATTAATGAAAATAGTATAAAGAAGAGTGTAGATTAAAATAAACTAGTGGTAATTAAACCCAAATATATATATATTTCTAGTTACATTATAAATAGTGTAGTGTGTAAAGTGAGAAATAAAAATCTTCCGGGCATAAGAAAGAGATTGCTCGTTTTTTATCTTTTTGGGGTGTTATGTTTGAACATTACAACATTGAAATATTATAGGTATAAAAAATAGAGGCCGTCATTTTTACGGGGGTGCGATAGAAGGGGCTACGGAGGATTACAGGTACCTGAAGGAAAGGGTGAAGATTTTAGCTTTCTTTTTGAATTAATTTGTGTTTTGATTTACTTCCACGGCGGGCCCGCGCGGGGGGGTGGAGAGGGTGTGTGTGGGGTTCAATTTTTTTTGGAAACTTTTTTTTATTGTGTTTTACATATTCCTTATTTTTCTTTCTTTTTTTTTTCCAATTTTAGGATTTCTCTAATTAATCATGTGTTTTTAATATTCACATACATGCTTGATTACTATTAATACCGTTATATTTTATTTAAGCTTTACATATTTTCTATTTTAAATGCGTTTTTGCTTTTTATCTCTTTTTGTTTTAAGGTATCCGACTACGTTCGGAACCATGATTTTAAAAGAAACGCATAAATGGATAATTTTCATGATATTTAGTGTCGCTTGGATTAGAATACATGTATAAAATTGTTTTAAGGAGACATTTTGACAAAAAAAATTATTTAAATACAATATTTCGGCAAAAAATTAACTTTCAAATAATCTTTTTTCAAAATGTTCTCCTTTTGGGAAAAATGCTTCTATTATTTAAATGTTTTGCCTGTATATAGCTCAGACATCTTTACAGAGGATCAACTAGAATTTTTGAAAAATTCACATTATTTTCAGAGTTACCAAGAATTGAAATAATTATCGGTGTTTTTTTCTTAAAATTGCTCCCTTCTGTTGTCGTAAAATATGGATAAATCCACTTCTAAGTTATATATTTCAAAAATTCTAGTTGAGCCTCTGTAGAGAAGTCTAAGATATATACAGACAAAATATTATTATAATAGAAGCATTTTTCACAAAAGGGGAACATTTTGAAAAAAGATTATTTTAAGTTAAATTTTTGCCAAAATATTGTATTTAAAAATTTCTTTTTGTCAAAATGAGAGAGAGAGACCTTAAAACAATTGCATACATGTATTCTAATCTAAGTGACATTAAATATCATGAAAATTATCCATTTATGCGTTTTTTTAAAATCACGGTTCCGAACGTAGTCGGATACCTTAAATAAGTGATACATTTTCAATTGTCATTGTTCTACAACTCAAGAGCTCTTAACAGTGGTGTATGCAAGAGTGGTGTTTGTGAATTCAACCTCCTCACCCCTTTATAAAACAGAAGATGTTTAGTTTTTAGATAAGAGATCACGTCTCGGTGCTTTCGTCTACGAGTTTTTTATAATATAAAGATGCCTCTATAAAAGAAGTCTGAATACGCCACAGGTACGTGCAAAATCTTTTAAGAAATTGTAAATGCTTATATTGTTATGTAAAAACGTTGCTACATAAATGCTTTACTTAATGAAAATTCTAATACCAAATAATTGATTAAAAACACGAAATAAGATTCAAAATAAAATTCATGAATTTTTAGCAATAAATACGACAAGAAATTTATAACAACCAGGGTTCTAAAATATTTTTGTAGATGGCGAAACATTATGACAGGTATTATGTAAATTATTTATATTAAACGAGTATCAAGATTAAGAAATATTTATGTTGCTGTTAATATGTATATTCGTTAGCATGGAGTAAGATGCGATAATTAAGAATAATGAAGAGATTTACTAGACGTTTAATTCAATCCTCTTATGAGCATAAATATACCTAATTACAAGAAAGAGAAGATAATTAATGAGAAATAAAATAAAATAAACGGAAGTTGTGTTTGATTGTACTATTTTTCGCTTTGAAAACAAACTTTGACAAGAATTTTTTCTCACTGATTGTTTGAACTAGAATATAGTTTTTATTGCAATAGTGCCTGTTGTGTGGTGCAGTATATATTTTCTAAGTGTTATATACTTTTTTCAATAGAAAATATTTGACAGTCTTCTTTAAAGAGGAAATCTATTAGAACATTAAAATGCTTAAATTCAGTCGATATTATGAAGAATTTGACTCCTTTTGTAAGGATTATGTCTATGCGAAATTATTCAACAAAAAAGTCCAATTTTTTCTCCGCACAAATTAATTTCTAAATGAAGTAAAACTAATATTAAATATTAATTTATGTAAAAAAAGCATCGGAAAGTGACCCTGGCTAAGAAATAAGGTTATCTTTTTTAGTTCGATCTAAATTTATATTAAAGAAATCACTACGGTGTTGAAGAAAAAAAAATCTGGCAACCAGGAACGATTTTCTGTTTACATGAGATTAAATTCTCAATCTTTTCCATCATTCCTTTCTGCCTGCCTATATTTCTATAACAGCATTTTGAAGCACATTTTTTAAATTTGATATTTTTGGCATATTTCCCCAAAATATTGAATACATAAAAAGTTTCGAATGCTTTTATAATAGATAGTATACAATAAAAAAAAAGCGTATTTTCAATTTACTATCAATACTTGATTTTATATTGGCGAATGTGCTACCAATTTGTTTCATGTTGCCGAATAAAGTATTTTTTCTCTATTTAAAGCTCTCTTTTAATATTTTACAAACTTCTAAGCATTGGAAAATGGTTGAATAGAAATTGAAAGACGAATCAGCGAAAAATTGCTAAACAAAAACACCAGTATTATTATACATAAACCAGTATTGATTTAACCATTATCAAAAGCGTATATAAAGAAAGAGAGCTTATTTTTTGAAAAATAAAACCAGAATCCAACTGCTTTTAAGGTCTCATTAATATATACTCTTCAGAATATAGGTTCTCAAAGAGATTTTACAAACCCCTGGAAGTCCTTGTGACTACTGAGGAGGTTCATGGTAAATTAAAATTAATTTGGGGGTTCGTGGACAACTTCAGGGTGTTCCTGAAGGCTTGACATAAAGTAAAAAATTTGTGATCCATTTCCATTATTATGAAAATTAAAATAAATTAATCAGGATTTTTATGTGTTAAAAAGTTTTTAAGTAAAATATTATAGGTAGGTACATAAAATATATAAGTAATGACAAATGATGGATGATGGAAGTAGGACCGACCGCGGGAGTGGTCATCTATGACAGTGTTCCCCAACCTTTTTATCGCCGCTGACCCGTCAACGTTTGTTAATTTTACCGCGACCCGCAGAGGGGGAGGACGTTGATTGTTTATATTTTAGATTGTTTTGATTTAATAATTTTAATTTAATTGTGTGTATTTAATCGTGACTTCAGAATAAAATATAGCTACACCAAAAAGTGAAAATACAGTGATTTAAGGTATCCGACTACGTTCGGAACCATGATTTTAAAATAGCACATAAATGTATAATTTTCATGATATTTAGTGTCACTTAGATTAGAATACATGCATAAAATTGTTTTAAGGACATTATGACAAAAAAAATTATTTAAATACAATATTTTGGCAAAAAATTAACTTAGAATAACCTTTTTTCCAAATGTTCTCCTTTTGTAAAAAATGCTTCTGTTGTATTAATATTTTGCCTGTATATAGCTCAGACCACTGTACAGAGGCTCAACTATGAGTTTTGAAAAATTCAAATTATTTTCAGAGTTACAACTATTTGAAATAATTATCGGCGTATTTTCTTAAAATTTCTCCCTTCTGTTTACGTAAAACATGGATAAACCGACTTCCGAGTTATGCATTTCAAAAATTCTAGTTGAGCCTCTGTACAGAGGTCTGAGCAGAATACAGCAAAGTATTAATACAATAGAAGCATTTTTTTACAAAAGGAGAACATTTGGAAAAAAGGTTTTTCTAAGTTAATTTTTGGCCAAATATTGTATTTAAATAATTTTTTTTTGTCATAATGCCCTTAAAACAATTTTATACATGTATTCTAATCTAAGTGACACTAAATATCATAAATATTATCCATTTACACGCTTTTGCAAAATCACGGTTCCGAACGTAGTCGGATACCTTAACAAGGAATATAAAGTGATTTTCTCTTAAAAAGTAGCCCAAACCCAAGAAAAATATACCACAGTAAATAAAAGGGACAAAATTTAATGTTTCTTGAGTGGACCGGTAGTATTTGATCCAGGGACCGGGGGTTGGCGACCACTGATCTATGAGGTTTAAATAGAAACAGAGTCTCACCGTTACATGCAATAATGTCTAAGATATGACAGTATAAAAGAGTGAAGAGATGTGGAACACCAAATTTTCCTTAGTTTTGAATCGAAAGCAGAATTATTCTTTGCATTGTTAAGATAAAGTAAGGCTCATAAGCATTTTTGAATACAATTGATAACTTGTACATAAATTTATTAACACAACTAAATTTTTGTTAAAGTTTGCATTCGTGAAATAGTTTTATTTCAGGACATTTTCAGGACTTCAAAGTTAAATTTACAATTTTTTTGACTATGCATGGAAATAGTTATTTCATTCGGGGGTTCATGACCCCATTTTTGATATAAAAAAGGGTCCATGGGGACAGTTAAATTTAGGAACCATTGCCTCTCTTAGAATATAGTATATTCTATGCACTCTACGTAAAATACATCACATTAAGGAAACACATAAACATGTAACACAATGCTTCTCGAATTTGCAACTTTTACGACCAATTTTCAATTATAATTTTCCTCGAGCTCCCCTCCATACAATAACAATGTATTGAATGCAGTAATGATGTACTCTGGCACTAAAGGTACAATACGACTTTAATTATAAACCATACAAATAATCAAGATAAGTATTAAATTTTGTATATGACAAGCTCATGGGAGTCGCTAGTAATACTGAAACTGGTTCTGTTAACTTAGTATTGATAAATTAATTATCAAATAGATTGTGCAGTACTGATACATTTATAAGTACATTACATCAGTCTAAATGTGTACCTTTAATTATGCCGGAATGTGTATATTTTGTTTTGCTTCTCCTTTTAGTAAAAAATAATAATTTTTTAAATTTATTTTAAAATCTATTTATTTTTTAAATAATCTTTATAAATATCTCTTCTTCGATATACTCGCGCTCCCCACGTAGGACTTTCATGCCCCCCTAGGGGGACATGCCCCGCAGTTTGAGAAACGTTGATGTAATACATTTATAATTGGGTAACTAAACAGCGCAAATACATATCTTGGGAATTGTATCGTGAGAGACATAAATGGAAATTTTAGTATTCATTCAAACACAAAAGTTTCTGAGATAAAAAAAAAGAAAAAAAATTCTAAGTGTCTGGATATTTTCTGAAATTATGGCTGATAAAAATTTAGGTACGTGAAGCAGTAGCACACACAGGAATTTTTCAAGGAGGGTGTGTGTGTCCAGGGTTGAAAGTCCCCCATTCTCATATCATGCTCCTTTTGGTTTTGTCGATTTTCGGGAACAAAAAACAGTAAAAACTAATTATTGAATAAATAGTTAGCATTAATTAATAAAATTAACTATTAACAAGAAATACTTAATTAAACTTTACGTACTATATACATAGGATTATAATCAATCGGAAAAAAATCAAGAGCTTAGGGGGGTCCGGAACCGAGCCCTCCCCCTTGTGTGCGTCACTGACGTGAAGCATTTTTTGCTTACATGCAAATATTGTCTAAGCTCTGTTAGCAATGAACGAGGTTTTGAATTCTAAATGATTTGCTTTATTTCTTTTAAGCCCTTAAGCGATCAATTTTTTCCCCCAAAATATTCCAAAAAAGGCACATTTTTGCATTGCATATAACTAAGCATAATACTTAACAAAATGCGAAAATAGAAGAATTTTATTTTACTTTTCTATTTTACAGTTTCAACACTTTTTTTTATTTTATAATAGTAGAAATCAAAAAATCTAAATGTTTGCTTTTTATAAGTACTCTTTGCATGCTATGAAGAATATATTTCATATATTTTAAAAGACTTTCTCTCTCATACTTACAAAAAAAAAAAAAAAAAAAAACAACCCTTTCTGTGTTCCTACCTCTTTTACAAACGGTTGAGGATTTTGTGTGTAGGTGCATATATATATGCACACACAATTTAAAGCATGGTGTAATACTAAGTCTTACATTGTAATGGGGACAGAAAAAATATCGGCGTTTTTATATTTTCTACCCAGTTCCATTTTTTCTCAAGCAAAAAATTGCACATTGCCTTGCCGATTCTGGTTCCTTATCGAATACTTTCGAGAATCTGAATTCCTGCTTTCAATGAAAAATTCCCGGCTTCACCACAAAGAAAATCCCGGCCGAGAAGTATTTGAGTACCTTGGAAAAACTTCATCTTTTAAAAACACTAGCACTAAAAATTTCAACATAAGAATAAAAAACATGTGCAAATCAAAGATATAAAGAAGAAAATATCAGTGCCCGTACGTTGTATGTTCAAACCGGTTGTAGCCAGCTTTTGGTAGCCCGTACGGTGTACGGGCAAACCAGTTAAGGGGTTAATGAAATTCAAATTTAATTTTTACAAATTAAAATTATAACTTACATCTTCTATTTTGCGCACACTTCCTCTTTTCAAGTTCCAGATAAAAAGACCACTTTTAGAAGTCGCAGCTGCAAGGCAATTGATATCACCTGGTGCCCATGAGAGAGAATAAATTATGCTTGCATCACCTTGAGATGAGTTCATCTGTAAAATAACAGAAAATTAAAAATTATAGGAAGCTATAATTTTTCATAAATCTTAAAGCAAAGAAAGCGTGAAGTTAAGGGAATTAATAACTTCTCACGAGTTACGAGTAGATGCATGAAAGCTATTAACAGAAAATTAATTTTAATAAATATACTACATCTTAGGCATCTAGCAGGTTGTGTAGTGTATTATAATTTTAATCTCATACATAAAATATAAAAAGAGTCCAAAGTACTTCACCACTCTCGTTCTATAGAAAACTAATTTCATGCGATTAAGTTTTCTATAATAATTCTGTTAAATATAGTTAAAAATTAGTTTAAACAATTGCTATCGTAAAATTCTCTAACAAGGGAACGAAGAGCTTAAAGGCTTAATCTTCATTCGGTGATCTAAAAGCTTTAAGTTAAACTTTTCGTAAGAATTTATTCGCTCGCGTTGATGACACCTAAAATAATTAAATTTCACTCTTAAATTCTGAGTATAGAAAATAAATTTTACTTTCTCGCTTCTGTTTTAAAGTAAGAAATTCAGGCGATGAAATGATTGGAGATTTCATGGAAATCAATATTGCTGAGCTTTAAAGAAGGATTAAACACTTCACGAGATTCTAATGTGATTTAAGAAAACTTGAAATTAAAAAGAAAAACTTGATATTTAGAAAGATATTGAAGAAAAGGCTTTTAAATTAGTGTACTTTATTGTTTAAATTCGTTAACTTCGTAGCAATCTTAGATATTTATTACAAATATGTAAGCTTCCTTCAGATGAAGTATCTTGAAATTTTAAATTAGTATCATTTACTGAATTGTTAGATAATGTAAAGCAATGTTAAAAATTTAATATCTCAATTGGCTTAAAAATATTTTCCCCTTTTCAATTGCGCTTCAATTCATGTATTTATTTATTTTGTTTATATGTCACAATAGAACTAAACTGTGATTTTCAAAATCTAAGCTATAGAATAAATTATTTTATTTTCATGAATTTGATAATTTCTTTTTCATTTTTAATTATGACAGTGGAATTAAGATTTTTTTCTTGTATTTTGTTTGTAGATTTTTTTGTTAAGATTACATTATTTCTTGTTACATTTTTTTTTGTTCCATCTATATTTCTTATAGAATTTGATAATGTAAGTATTAAAACCATTTGTAACTGTTCTGAATTTAAAATTTAGGAGTAAGGAATATATGTGGAAATTTAAAATCCCTTCATTAATGTGTATTATTATTTTTTTTAAATGCGGTTATTTGTTCTCCTATCACTAATCACCGATTTAATAAATATTGTTATATTTTCAAAATGTTTGTTGAGCATTAGATTATAGTTATAATTATATATAATAGAAAAGTTACCTAGAATTTTATCAACATAAACTGTTATAAAATTATGCTTAATATCTTTATAAGAGGTATTTTCAACTTTTATGAGATAATTTTTTACCTGTTTTATAAAGTTATCTGGTAATTTGAATTCTTCAAATGCCTTCAAAACATGCTACATTTGATAACTATTTTATAAATGTAAAATGCTTTATACCTTTGAAAATAATTTATTAGTTGTTGAATAATGGTTACAGAAAAGGAATGTTTTCGAAGCACTTTTTCGTATTTTTTAATATTTTAATCATATAATGTAAGATTGTAATGAAAATTAACAAGATAAATTAAGCACAATAAACACTTTCATTGAAGGCATGCACTTTTAGAATTCTTCAAAAACAATGCTCTCAAAAGTTTAAAGCTTGAATGTGTCGAGTTGACTTTTTCTCGTTAAAAAGAAAAAAAAGTTAAACTCTTCTGAAATTTTTAAATTGTACCGAATATTATAAGAAAATAAATCAAAGAGCTGGAAAAAAAGTTACGAGACTTGTTGTAATTAGATAAATAAAATTCCTTTTTATCGTTTTGTTGTTGACTATTTAGTCATCCAAACTAAATTTTAGTACATGCTATATCAAAAAAGTAAAACAAGGAAGGAAATACTTAGGTTGATTTTCTAATTTTATTCACATATTTATTATTATACTTTTTCTTGTTTTCTGGTAAATTTTAATTTATGAAACTTATACTGATTAATTTATTTTTAAAACAATACGACACAATAATTAATTTAAAAACCTCATTATAAAACCATCTTGTATTAATCAAGTACGAAATCTGTTAAATAGATCTAACAATATTTGGTTTGGACTTTGAGTTCAATACAGAACTCAAAGAAGCCCTAAAGTCATGTTTTAAATTATTTCATGAAATTTCTTAAAATTTAATTTGACTAAGAAAATATTTTTGTCATATTTTAAAAATATTTACTACTCTCTTAATAACATTTACTACGCAACTGTGAAATATCTACGTCAACACCTAAATTCTTAGAATTGGTACTTAAATGATGTCAAAAGTTTAAGTATCAAATAAATTAATTATATGAGCTATATTCATAAAACAAAATCTTCAAACACTCTTCCAAAAGCGCATCTAAGCATTCCTATCTAAAATATATACATGTAAAGATAATCTTTGGAAGTTCAAAGAGCAGAGTAAGTAATTTGCATAAAGTAATAATAAATGCTCATTCAAGTTTTCTGCAGTTCTGCCTTTAAATGAGCAAAATGACGAGTTGAGTATTTAATGCGCAATTTTAGCGGAATAAAGGATGGTACATTAAAACAGATTAGAAATCTCGAGGGTAAAAAATTAGTGCAATTTAAGTACAAGTGGTTACATTTGAATTAAATAAAGACCGGTAAAAGAACTTGAGCATAAAAGGAACGTCGAGACGATAAATTGTAAAGAAATAAACTTTTCTTTATATAAATGAATTCCTTCTGTCGTAAGATAAATGACACCATAATTGAGAGTTCTGAATAAAAACAGCTGTTAATTGTTAGTATTATGAGAAGTAAAATCTCCTTGAGAGACAATATCTCTTAAGGTATCCAACTACATTCGGAAACGTGATTTTTCAAAAGCGTACAAACGAATATTTTTTTTTATTTTTTAGTGTCACTTAGATTAGAATATACGTATAAAATTATTTTAAGAATATTATTACAATAAAAAACTATTTAAATGCGATATTTCGGCAAAAAATGAACACAGAATTATTTATTTTCAAAATATTCTTTTTTTTTTATTAAAAATGCTTCTAAAATAATAATATTTTGCCCATATATAGCTCAGATATCTGTACAGAGCCTGAGCTAGGATTTTTGAAATATATAACTTAGGAGTGGATTTATCCATATTTTAATACATCAAAATGAAAACATTTTAGGAAAAAAACAACGATTATTATTTCAATTGGTAGTAACTCTGACAAAAAATGTGAATTTTTCAATCATCCGAGTTCAGTCTGTCTGGAGTATTAGCTATCAAAAAGCAAAATATTATTATTATAGAAGCATTTTTCATAAAAAGAGAATGATTTTAAAATGAATAGTTTTATGTTCATTTTTTGCTAAAAACATAGCATTCAAATAATTTTTTATTGTAATAATATTCTTAAAACAATTTTATTCGTGTATCCTAATCTAAGTGACACTAAATATTAAAAAAAATATTAGTTGGTAGCAGTGGCGCACACAAAGGGGGGGGGGGGCGGGGGGGGCCGGCCCCCCCCCCCCCAAAGCCCTTGATTTTTTTCCCGATTGATTGAAATACTAAGTATATAGTACGTAAAGTTTAATAAATATTTGTTATTAAAGATTAATTTTATTAATTAATACTAATTATTTATTCAATAATTAGTATTTTACTGTTTTTTGTTTCCGAAAATCGACAAAATCAAAAGGAGCATGTAACAAAAATAGTGGACTTTCTACTCTGGACATTACACTTTACATTTTACATTTACAAAATTACATTTAAATAATTTTTTATTGTGATAATACACTCTTAAAACAATTTTACATGTATATTCTAATTCAACCGACACTGTATGCCAAAAAATTATTTATTTACACGCTTTTTCGAAATCAGGGTTCCGAATGTAGTCAGTCAGCCTAAGCAATTGTCTATAAAAAAGTATTCATAAAATATTCTTCAAAGTTTCGATAATAGTTTTATCTTTTACCATAGCTCGAACGCAGTGGAATTTATTTTACTGAGAGAATACTTCTTATTAAAAAAGAAGAGACTCTATTGTGTTTTCGAAAAATATAAAACAAATTTTAAATATTAATATTTTTTGATAAGTCTTTTCAGACCAAAGTTAGGTATAGATAAATAAGTGTTGAACTGGATTTATATCTTCCCATTAAGTGGTCCAACGTAGTTTAGAGTTTAGGTAAATAAACTTCAACATATTTTGCGCAGTAAATTTATACTGGAAGCAGATCTCTATATTATCAAACTACTCTTAGACAATAAAAGCAAATTATCACTTAGTTTCTAGCTCTTCAAGCTTTCACATTACATGACGTAAACAAAAGGTTCCGTTAGATTAAGAGTATTACTGTCTCTGTGTGTGTTATTACAAACGATGATACAGAGGGGGAATTAAATTCTCCTCCTCCTTAATTCATTTCAATATTTACTATCTTAATTCTGATTCTGAAGAAATTGAGACAAATTATTTCATTGAGCATTAAAAGACATTTAAAAGAAAATAAAGCATTGTTACCATTTACCATTTAAAGAATTATTTACCATTTTCAAAATGGTAAATAATTTCTTTTTTTTGTTATTAGTTGTTCATAAATTCAAAATAATATAAAAATGATTAAATACATTTATTAATAATATATAATTATTATGTTTATAAATATGTATATAATATAAATATATAGTTTAGAAAATAGAGATACTGAGAAAGCAATATAAATATATAAATATATAGTTTATATATTTATAATGCTTTCAGTATCTCTATTTTCTTACACTTGGAATGGTTTGTTTTTAAAATTTCCTTTTGTTTGAAGAAATAATAGATTTAAATAAATTAAATAAAAAACCTCTAAATAAACAAAAACTCTAAGGAACTGAAAGATCTATCAAAAAGTCACCTCTGTTTTCGTTGAAAGAAGTGTAATTGTTTTTCGGTATTTTATTGTACAGCAATTAAAACTCTATATATGATAACACATTTTATTGCTTTTTATGCATTGCAATTTCCTTAATAGACCTGTATTCTGTATTTTATATTCTATTTGTATGACGAATTATTTTTGTTACATTTTTTAAAACTGCTTTCAAGTTTTCGTTCTCTTTATTTCTCTTCTACAGATTTTCTTTCAAGGAGCGCAACGTTCCTATTTATTAAAGTTATAAAACTTGAAATCTACTGCTGATTAATTGTCATTACTGTAAATGCAAGTGTTTTGATCTCATAGATCATTTTTAGATATTTAAGATTTTTATAAGTTTTATGGGAGATTATATAGTAAAAAAAAGGCCAGAGCATATAGCGATATGTGCGCAGTTCTGTCAATCACACGAATAACATGGTCTAAAATATTCAAAACTCCCTCTTTTTTTCGAAATACATACCTGCCCTAAAACAAAATCTAATATTATTTTATAAAATGGTGATTGAAAATTTTTGCTATTTTGTTGATTAGGTCCAATAATTTAATATTCATAGAGTTAAGCAACAACATTTAACCCTTCTTTTACACTTAAACATGATTTTTCTTTTACATCACCAATAAACCGCTAACTCTTGTAAACTTTATCAATTATTATCAAACAAAACCCTTTAAACACTACTTACTATACACCTTAATCAGTTTAAATCCTTTAACATATTAAATATGTTTTCAGGTTAGAATCAAATTAAGTTCTTAAGTCTTAAGACCAAACCATAAAATCTTTGGGGAAAAAAAATTCGAACAACATTTTTTCAAAGCCAAATTCATTTATCCAACTTAAGAATTTAATATTCTCCATAATAAACCAATTCTTTTCATGTGTGCTAACCCTATACTTCTTTTTCCTTTCAAGATCTCCCTATTAAAAGCTAAGAATTGGGAGAGGTATTTAAAACGCTTGCTGCTTCGCTCGAGTGAGGATAGCAGTGCGAAGATAGATGCTGTTCCAATAAAGATGAAGTTTGGCGAATGTGTAAATGACTCTCATTAATCATTTACTAAGCGGTATCAAAAGGGGAACCGCACGCATTTATCAGAACACACATACACAATCATAGCTCCTTCTTGTGATTCACCTCTCATAAAGTTACTGAAGCTTCCTCAATAGGAATCTGTTCCGACCGCCTATGGATGAAGTGCGTTTGGTACATTAATTACACTAACGGTCTAACCTGTTGAAACAGAGCATTTTAAAGCAAATGAAAGTCTTTCCTTTTGATTCAAATTTTTCAAGGAATTCAAAATTCGTGGTTGTACTTAAAAAGTAATTGCTAGTAAAAAATATGTTTTTGTTGTATTATGCTTTAGTAAAGTCCTTTGGATGTGTAAACGTTTGCCTTTTTATTCCACAGCGAATGTGGAAGGCCAGTATAGACTAAGTAACAGAATTTTGAAATGCAATTAAAACCCATTAATTAAGAGAGGTGCAGTATCTCGTTTTTAAAGTATAGGGCATGTTAGCTGGTTAGAATCGTATATTCAGAAGGCCTTCGTAAGGTAATGTTTGTATCACATTCAAGAATAGGACCTAAATTCAGTTCATTTTTCAGATTAAGAACTTTTCAGCGTAAACATAATATCTTAATTTCTCTATTCTATACATAGAGCTAGCATTTTTATAATATTATTCATCTCCGTCTCAATTAATCCATTTTTTCATGCATAAGATGTGTTTCATATTTCATCTCCTATATTGTAACGTGAAATAGACTTTTCACACTACAGTTAAAAGAAAAAACTTCGCATTTATTTCGAATGGTTTTGTTTTAAAGAGGAGCAGTATAATGAAAGGATATATGTTTTATGACATCTCGAATTTATATAAAAGACCGTGGTTTAAATTTCTCATGTTGGAATGATATGGAGAGAGTTTTTGTAACGGGTCTATTCGCGAACCTGTAACTAATCTTCTTAGGGTAATTTATTTCCTTTTAACTGTAGTCCTATTGAAAACTTTCTCCCGTAGGAGAAGACTCGATTTATGCAAATGACTGGTTCTATTTAAGCATTGACTTTTAGGTACGTGAAGTTAGTTGAGAGTTAGTCGACGAGTAGTTTCTGGATGGCCAATTACTGCTAATTGGCAAATACGCTATAAGACTGAGTTCAACGATAATGACCGGAGGTCGTACAGCAAATAAGAGAATTACGGTGAATTATACCGTAGAAGTCCTAAGTTTGTCCAAACATAAGTGAAGTAGATTATATTCATATATTAAGTATTCTTTAGCCGTGTGATTGCTTTTATAATTAGTAGCATTGTGCATTTCCTACCCTGAGTTGTTTTATTTAAATTTGTGAAATAATAAATTGAAATTTGAACTAGTTAGGAGTGATCTTTACTCGAACCCTCGATCTTTACCCTCCCCAAACATCAACAACCTTAAAGAGGTTATTACCGTTTGATAGCTCATGCTTAATTTTATGGTTGTTGAAAATTATGAGGCCAGTTTTCAGTAACTGCAGTTAACTATAGAAACAGAAATCCATTGTAGGGAGATCAGGGGATCATGGTGGCCATGAAACTGAAAAGTTACTGCAGATGACTCGATCACCAAAGGTCTGTTGCAGCTCTTATAGAACGTATGGGGTGATATATAGAGGAACACCATCTGACATAAATACTGTTACCATTAATGACATTTTGTTGCTGCAATTCTGGAATTATGTAATTTCGTTACATTGTAGTACACTGAGAACTCGTGATGAATCACGTTTTCGTACTTGTGGAAGAGATCTTTTTGAAAAGGTACCGATCGAGGACAAATGTGCTTGCGATGCTGCACCACACGGTCACTTAAACTTTGTGTATTTTCCCACAAACAAAGCTTTGCACATAATGCTCCGTGACTAATGCTTCTGCTGTCGATCCCTGTGAATTACGCAAAGGGCGTTAATGCACCTCCTCTCTGTGTGGTCATTGGTCCCTTAAAATGTTCTTCTTTGTAAATGTTTTATGCCGGCAATTTCAGCCATGCATGCAATGTTCCAACGCCACACATTTATGGTTTTCAATGCGCTAATCAATTTGCAAAGGATAAAAGTGGGTGTTGCCATTCAAAAGTTTCAAAATATTTTCATTATAGCCGTAACAGCTCTATTGTTTTAAATCATCATAACCTAGTGCGCATACCTTCAAATAAAGATATTTGAAATTTTCTTTCAGCTGCCTGAGAGAATAGACCACTAGAAGTTCGTATATCGGAGACATTTTGTTTTTTACCACCCAGTATATATACACATATAGATACATATATAACATTTTATCTTATATATAATTGACTATGATATAATTCTAATTAAAAAAAAACTCATCAATAAACAAGAAAATAACAAGATAATGTATGACAAGTGCAGTAATACAATAGCAAATTCTTAGGTTTAGGACTACGATCAACGAATATAAGGTTAAGCATACTTTTAAAGCACCGATATTCCCTTTTATTTGTATATATATGTAACCATTATGTGCTAAATTATGTCATGAATCTAATTTAAAACTAAATTATAAAGGGAGATATAACAAGACAGCTTTGGTCAAAGTTAACTCTGCATCTATCTGTTTATCTACCTATCTCTCTCTATCAATAGATACAGAAGAGATTCACAAATATTCCTCTATATTTAGGTGCAATGAAGCACAAATATAAATATATATATATATATATATAAAATCCATAACAATATATACTAATAGTTATAAACCTAAGCATAACTAGTCAGAACAGTAAGAAATATTAGCCACAATAGAACAATAATAAACTCTTGTACTACTGGGACTAATATTTCTTACTGTTCTGACTAGTTTACTTAGGTTTATTGCTATTTGTATATATTATTATTATGGATTTTATACTTATACATACTCATAATTTTTGTTATTTATTTTAAAATAAATACATTGTTAATTATTAAATTTAAGAGAATATTTCTGAAAAGTACTCAATCTCCAGCTCTCCAATCTATTTTCCTTTATAATGTATAGCGTATAAAACTCTAGATATATGATTTTTGACCCTAGCATCCTTTATTACTAACTGTCCAGACTTACGTTTGACTTCTTAGATTTTTCTGCTTCAGCATCTTTCTGAGTATTAGGATGCTACGATACCAGAGTTTTATCGTTTATGTTGTAACTTACAGAGGCATGAAACTTTCCCCTCCATTTAGAAATTTAATTAAGGCTAGGGCATCATACACTTCATAAATTCAAAACAAACTGAAAGAACTGAAGTTAATCTTTCGCTAAATTTATAAATGCCTTGAACTTACAGCCTCCATTGAGTTAACATTCCAGACTTTTACCGTGCCATCAAAACTTGCTGTAGCAAGCAGGTCTGGATCATCAGGTTTGAATTGACAGTCAAAGATGGTCTCTAGATGACCCTGTAAAATGGTGCATAGAACAGAATTAACACGTGTATATTCTTACATTTAAAACAAGCCACTTATATTAAATTATTAATTAGAATCTGTTAAATGCTTTTTAACGCATTTTAATTTTTTTTACATCATTAAAACATGAAAATTTATTATTTATTACAATACAAATCAGATATAAAATGTCTTTGCATGGGAAAGTAACGTTTGTGGTAAAATAGTTTTTCTTAGTCAAACTGGATTCAATTCTAGAAGAATATTCAGAAATGAAAAAACAGTGAAATACGTTTAACACGAAAACGCTTAAGATGAAATGTCAGTTAACACGAAATAACACAACGGTCTCGACAAACTACTATGTATTTTCATGCTCTTTTTTCTCTTAACACAAAGCAAATTCGGATACCTTAACTCGAAAAAGATTACGAAAAAATTACGAAAAAATTATGAAAATGTGAAAAAAAAAAAATTATGAAAAAATAAAAAAATTATGAAAAAATTACGGAAAACACCAGACGTGCAGGCTAGATTTAAGAGGGGTGTGAAGTGAAAGAGAGGTCGTTTCGCAGAAAGGAGGCTAACTTGGCTTTGAAATACCTTCGGAATAGCCTGTGACACAATCCAATTTTGTTTGTATATATATATATAAGCTACTTTCACTCTCCCTACAAACACCACACAAAACATCTTCTCTCTCAACAGTTGGACGAATACATTGCAGTGTGAGTAAAAATCAGTGTGTGTGCTTGGTTCGTATTATTTTTTTTTCTATTTTAGAAGAATTTTTTTACAAAAACAAAGGCAAAAAGCTCAGGGGGAAAGCAAGCTGCTATTTCTCTTAAAATGAAGATGGAGTTTTTCAGGCTGTTGATCAAAAACAGAAGACGAAAACGGAAACCTGTAAAGGTTTTGGCATCGCTAACTCTAGCTGATCAACAATAATTAAAAAAAAAGGGAGAAAATTACGTTAATTGTTTCAATGGTTTTTATTAAAAACATGCATATACATATATTTATGTAAATAAAATTAATAAAATTAATTTTGTTGAATGTATGTTTTTTTTTGCAATATTTTTTAACACAAAATTCTTTTAACACGAAAAAATATATTTCAGTCCCCTCAGTTTCATGTTAAACGATTTTCAATGTATCTCTTTCCCTTCTGTTGTGCCTTCCAAATGGTAAACGTACAAAATGAAACAGAAGTAAGTTTTTTGACAAAAACAAGCGATTTTGACAATGCAATAAAAAAACATATTGTACACATATTTTTTGTTAATGCTATTCCATACCCGATTGTACAAAGCTTTTAAATCTGTAAAGATGTTAAAAGCTTTCAAAGCTTCCAAAAAATATGCCATACACATATAGAGAGTAAAAATATAAATATTCTTTGTGTTTGACTTTACTCAGATAAACTTTAAGAGTGTATGAGCTAATCAATGCTCAAAAATGAAATTTTTCGAAATTCAGAACATCCTTTTAAAGAGAAAAGTCAATTAAGAAATTCAATCTTAGGGGAGGAACTGTTTTGTAATAGTTATTGAACTGTGTGTGTGTGCTTTTTTTTAAACAAGCAAGTGAATGTTAAGAGTTTTAGAATTTTTTTAAAAGTATCTTTCTCGGCTGTATTTTTTAACGGTTCCCTCTTTTTAAAAAAGAAAAGTATGATATTTCTTTCAACATTGATTCTTTTGTACTTTAAAGAAAGAAAGCTCGCTATATGGATAAAGAAATCGCCTTTCTCAGTCGCTTTTTAATTGAAATACACAATGGAAGCACGGGGCGTTGAATGATTTTGCATCTAATTTGCAAAAATACGTTAAATAATAGAGTTTTCTTTTATTCTTTTTGAAAAAAATATTTTTTACGCTAAATTTGAAATTGAAAATGGAAAGAAAACATTGAGATCGAATGAAAATCCTTTCGCATAAATTGGACGGTGGGCAATGAAAGAGGAATATGAAACACATCAGCGCATAAATTAAGTTCGACAATGTGAGTATTTATTTCCTCTTTAGCAGTTCAGTTTCCATGAGAATAGGGAAAATAAGGGGAAAAAATAATTGACGTAATGCTTATACAGCCATTAGAAAGAAAAAGAATATATTTTCCAGAGAACTTACCATGTTCTTTAAGAAATCCCAGGAAGAATTTCTGAGATTGTAGACCCCCACCCCTCCGTCAAAAAATAAACAAACAATACGAGATACAAATTTTATCTTTTCACTTGCTTCTGTTGTAGATGCTACTGTACTGTCAGATGGCAACACGCAAAGTGCTTTGAAACCAACATGTTTCAAACGAAAAGTTTCCTGAGGTTTTTCTTTAGACACCGTCCATAATCTTAAAACTCCAGCTTCGGCATCTACAGTAAAATAATGACAAACTAGTTTATTTTCCCGTTTTTTAGACTAAAAACTATGTATGTGTAATTTAAGTTGTTTTTTATTTACTTAGAAAAATGAAAGGAAAGATAGATATTATTGAAAGCAATTCTATTTTGTGCCCAGGAAAAATAAAATAGTTCCGTTCAGGAAATGGAATACAATATAATTCTTTTTTCCTTCTCTTAAAAACTCGAATAAAGCCCCTTTCACTATGTCCTATATCTTATTCACTTGCAGTTACGATAAAAGTACGCTTCTAACTTACATAATAATATATAAGGACAATGATGAGAAACATTAGAATTTTTCCCCTATTTTTTTCCCTTTTAGTTATAAGACATAAAAGAAGTATAGAACTATTTATATGAAAGTTGGGTAATATGAAATTCAAAAATTCATGGTTTTAATACTAGAAGAGAATAGGATTCTAAGTTCGATTTTTCACGAGCCTTCCCATGCGTTTTTACATATTTAAGTGTAAGAGAAATTGATTTATGTTATGAAAAAAGTGGGATCTTTGATAGGGCTTTAAAAATTCATACATTTTCTTTTAGGATATGTATTTTCGCTATTAAGAAATCTTGATGGATATGTGAGACTCAAAGTTCTAAGATATTTCGAGCCTAATTTTTTTCAGGAAGTATTTTCAGCTTAAACTTCTTAGTAAAAGATTAGTTTATGAAAGATTAAACAAGAAATTTAAATAAATATCAAGAAGTATGATTAGAGTTACTTACAATTGTTTTTTTGTTTTGTTTGTTACGAAATGTGCTGTGATATTTTGGAATCAATGAATTCAATAAAATATTATTGAAGACAGACAAGAAAAAATTCAGATAATTATTAATATTTACTACAATGCATAATAATACTACATTTAATATAATATAATAAGTAATTTGCTTCTCAATTTAATATTGGAGTAATTATTTTGCATATGGTAGCGTATCGCGCTGCCACGCCACAGGTCTGGGGCTCAAACCTAGGGCTGCATAAGGTTAACTCAGCCTTTCATTCCTTCAGTGAGCACCAAGCTTGCTTGGGAACTAAACACTTCGGGTTTCGCGTCAGACTGATCACCTGATCGGCACATTTGCTCATGCACCTTATCTCCGAAGGTCACGAAAACTGAGATGGGCACAGTAGGCCTTGTCCTTCCATGGGCTGTTGTGCCGCTGAGTTTCAGTAATTATTTTTCATTGTTATTTATGTTCTAAAAGGGTATAATTTCGCACTCTGAAGTAACATGAGTACTGTTGGTGGCGGACTTCATAATTATGAACCATGCTCAAGTGACGAGAACGGCACCTGAGCTGGCACCCCATCTCAGAACTCCCACACTGCTCCAACAGAAGGACTTTGATCTTTTAAAAATTTAACGTGCATTAGTCCCTCTGAATGATCGGTTTTTAGTGGTAATAGGCTAGAACTCATGACACGCCAGCCATCCACCATGGACACTAGGTTACCACGGCCTTCTAAAAGAGGAAAAAATAACAGTTATCCAACTGATGCCAAATAAACTAAGGTTTAACTTAAGGCGGGCTGCAAAAACAGTCAATATTCACTGAAACGTACGTTTATTTTGAATAATGTATTACAATAAACATATAGAAAAGAAAAAGAAGAATTTAATATTTACGTCCTGACACTTGACATCTCATCTCTGCTACTACCTTTCCTATTTTGGGAGAATTTTTCTATATATTATTGTATGGCAATTTTCTAGCCATGCCTTAAAAATGCTCGTTGTGGACCGCAAGTTTGACACCCCTGCTGTTAGGTAATACAGAAATAACATTGCTCTTTTGTTGTTCGAAATTGAAAGGAAAACAACACTCCCCCTAACATTATCAATAAATCGAAATGATTATATAATAGCTTTTATGTCTTAGATTAATCCGTAAGAGAGGAAAAATATCTTTATTCGACTGATTTAAAAGAGCTGAAAAAAATGATAAAAAATATTCATACAGATTGTTTCACACTGACCATTCAAAACCGTGACCATTCGAAGATTAAACCATTCAGCACTTTCAATCACTCTAAAAACCGGAATTATTCAACTTAATTAGAAAATTGGCTCGATCGACATAACAGTAATTAATTCACATGCTCCCCTTATCTATTGATTTCATGGATAATCATTTATTAAATACGATACACTCACCACCAGTTACAAAAGCACCGGGGGCTTCCGTCAACCAGGCAGCACATTTGATAGTGACCGCTTTGCTTGGGAGGCTGTATGTAGTAATTACTGATGCAACGTCTGTCGAGGAGTCGATGAGTTGAAGTCTTCCATTAGCGGTGCAGATTAATAAGTAATTCTGAGAAAAGGGGTCCCACAGCAACCACGAAACAGAGTCTGTTCCCGTGAAAGTACCCCCGCCGAGTTTCACATGCGTTTGGGGCTTCTTGCCTGTAATAGTCAGTACTGTATATTAAACACAATCTCTTCTTATGTAGCATATCAAGCGACGGGCTTCTACATTTCTCGGATATTTCAAAGATACATTGTTTCGAAGTTATTTCATACCGCAGAAACCGGGAATAAGTTCGTTGTTTTGTTGAACGGAACCAGGTGAACAGCCTTTGTTTTAGTGAAACACTTTAAATAATATGAATAGCTTCCGCAAGGCAGAAATAATTTAAGGTATCGGACTACGTTCGGAACCGTAATTTTAAAAAAGCGCATAAATGGAAAATTTTCATGATATTTAGTGTCACTTAGATTAGACTACATGTATAAAATTGTTTTAAGGACATTTTGACAAATTTTTTTTATTTAAATACAATATTTTGGCAAAAAATTAACTTAGAATAATTTTTTTTTGAAAATGTTCTCCTTTCGTGAAAAATGCTTCTGTAATAATAATATTTTGCCTTTATATAGCTTAGACCTCTTTACAGAGGCTCAACAATGATTTTTGAAAAATTCACATTATTTCCAGAGTTACAACCCATTAAAATAATTATCGGCATTTTTTTCTTAAAATTGCTCCCCTCTGTTGTCGCAAAATATGGATAAACCCACTTCTAAGTTATATATTTCAAAAATTCTAGTTGAGCCTCTGTGCAGAGTTCTGAGCTATATACAGGCAAACTATTATTATAATAGAAGCATTTTTCACAAAAGGAGAACATTTTGAAAAAAAAAATTATTCTAAGTTAATTTTTTGCCAAAATATTGTATTTAAATAATTTTTTTGTCAAAATGTGTTCTTAAAACAATTTTATACATGTATTCTAATCCAAGTGTCACTAAATATCATGAAAATTATCCATTTATGCGCTTTTGCAAAATCACGGTTCCGAACGTATTCGGATACCTTAAAGAACGAGTTGTTTTTAAGCATAATTTAATTGTTGTTATGAATGGATTTCTTTGAAACTCTTGCCTAGTCATAATGTCTTACTGATAAATACATTCCCTCCAGTTTAACAGTATACTTAAATAGATATTAATGTTTAACGAGGATTTTTTTTTTTGACTTAAAAAGATAAATTTTGTCTAGAAAAAGAAGCATTCATATATAATAAAATCTTGGCTATATACTTCACAGGGGAATATTAACAACGATTATTTAACGACACCATAAAACTCTTTTAATTTAAAACAGATTTCCTCATGTAATGGTATCTAATAATACGATATATCATGTTTAATATAAATTCATTTTTTATATTAACGATTTAAAAAGGGTTTGTTTATGTTTTACAGAATCTAAATGCTGAAATGATTCATTAAAATTATATACGGATGTATCTTATTTTCTTTTTTTTGTGTACTATTTTTTAAAAATTTAAACTATGCAAATATGATAATTGTATTTTTTGAAAGTTTTATTTTAATTATATGCTTTAGATTTAAGTAAAATATAGAAGCATTAAACATTTTAACAGCTCATAAAAACGTACATATTATATATAACTATATTAAATATATATTTTATTTTCCATAAACTGTGATTCAAAATATTTTTGTTATTTTGATTAATTCTTGTACTTATCAATTGTCTTACAAATGATAATGATAATTTCTGTTCTGAATTACAATTCAAAACACTTGGCATACAAGTAATTTCCCATCAGAGGGCAACAGATGTTATAAGCCATACAACAGGCGTATGTTTTAAATGTGAACTCAAATATTTCGCATTCAATAACTTTACAGACATATTTATCTGACAATTTTGAGACGAGTTTGCCAGATTTTGTGAATTTGGAAGAGAATCAAACAGTTTATTAATTTACCAAATCGAATGAATATGTTATGCAATTTAAAGATGAATAATTTCGTTATCTAAATTGGGTCCAGCATAGTTAGCTAAACTATTCTTAGTTATTTCGATTCCGACTATCGTTTGTAATTTTGATATTCGGATTTGGCAAGTAATGATCTGACAATTATGTAACAGTATCAAAAATTGAGTAACGTTCAATATTGAAAACAATGTAAGTTTAGGAAATGAAATTTGGCATGTTTCAGAGAAAATATTCTGGAAATATATGTAATTAAAACATCTGCTATTAAAATATTTGTGGTTATTACCATTTTGTACTGCAGTTTAAAGTGCAGTACCATTCAATATTTAAAATGATTAAAATTTTAAAATAACTTAATAGGCTCATAAATACGAATGCACTTATTTAACATTGAATTTTAAATTAAATATTACATATTATTTTTGTGAAAGTCATGATGAATGGTTGATCCAACATCACAAATAAGCATATTTCTAGCATTTCTTTGATCATGCATTATAAATTTAAAAAAAAAGAGAGTAAAGTCTTATCAAAAGTTTTGAATTAAACACATTGTAGCTTTGAGAACATTAAGCCCTTTTAAAAGCAAAAACTATTCCTATTGTGCAATTTTTAAAGCAATATTACGTTACCATTCGTTAAATGAATAATTGCTAGTTTAAAAAACTAAAAAAAAAAAACTCTTTTATTATAGATTGAACTAAAAAAATGAAAAATAAATTATAGTTTAAAAAAAACTAAAAAACACGCTTTTATAGTTCATTGAACTAAAAAGCAAAAAATAATAATTCTTAATATAAGAATAAAATGATTAACTAAAAAATTAATGTCATTGCGGTAAATGCGTGGGGGGCTTTGTACTCTGCATTTCGGAATAGAATTAGTAAGAAATTATAACAATTGATACAGAGCACCCCACGCTTTTACCGCAATGGCATTAATTTTTTAGTTAATCATTTTATTCTTATATTAAGATTTATTTTTTACTTTTTAGTTCGTTGAACTATAAAAGCGGTTTTTTTTTGTTTTTTAAAACTATAATTTATTTCTCACTTTTTTAGTTCAATCTACAATAAAAGAGTGTATTTTAGTTTTTTTTAAACTATCATTTATTCATTGATGAATTAATCTTTTTGTTTGTTGTCTGTGTATTGATGATGAGCGTTTTCGCTTTAGGATTGTAATTTAATCTTTTAGTTGCTAAATCTGTAATTGGGAAATCGATAATCCTGATGATCCTGTTCAGAACAATGGAACAAAATTATTAAATTATTGTATTGTCAACGGTCCTTGACAAGTGTGCAAAATTTCGAATTAATCCGACTTTTTAAAGTGGGTAAAAATCGAGTTCAAAGATTCCGTTACATACAGGTGAAGTTAATAAAAGCGTGTTAAAAAGGTACTTAGATCTTAATGGAATGACCTTGGACGTATTAGTATTTAATGAAAATTTAAAAAGAATGTATTTTTTAACACGGATATAAGCAGGATAGTTGGAATAGATTGTACTTTAACAAACTGCAAACAATAATATAACAGAAAAACTTTCGGCTCTATAAATTTTTGGATCAATATATCTTATTCTTTTTAAGATATATATTTTACCTTGCAAGTAGAGTGATATAGTTCCGTCTGCATGCCCTAAGGCTAATCTTCCTGGGGCCGATCGGTGCCAACTTATTTGAGTGATATTTGAAGACACAGCTGAAATTTCTTTTAGTGGATGCGATACAGAGCCATCTCTTCCATTTTTTTCTGTGTACTTCCACAAGTAAAGGGGCCCTTTGCCGTCACAATAGGCGAGGCAATCTTCATCCGAGGGAAACCATGACATTAACACCGGAATTGCATGAGGTGTGTTAAGAGATACCAGTAACTTACGCTTTGTGACGTGCCAGACACATATTTTAAAATCCGTGCTGCTACTGGCAAGGATGTCTTTATCTTTCAAGTTCCAAGCAATGGCCGAAATAGTTTTTTTGTGCTCTGACATGATGGAATGTAAGTAAAATTGATTGCTTTCTGGATCCCACTGAAAGTGAAGGAAAAAGAAAAGAACAAAATATAACTTAAGTTGAAAGCATGATATACATTTTTGTAGTGATCTTTCGAGAGTATCAGAAATTTTAACAATTCTGTTGACTTAGAGTTTGTAGGTTTATTTTTAAGGTATTACTCATTTCAAATGAAGCTTTTAATTCGAAGCAGTTGATTTTGGGACAGTAATGTTGAAAATATTTTTTACTTTATCTTTATAAAATGAAATTTATGTATATTTTGTGTATCCAAATACCCTAAAATTGTGACTTTTGCCAAAGATTGACATTTTTTTTTTATGATTTTATTTGATAGGCTTGATGATTTTATTTTATTTTATTATCTTCATAAAAATACCAAGTTCATTATTTTCCATTTACTAGAACGAAAACTACAAGTGTTTAGTAAAAGCAGATGCCACTACTTTAAGCAAGATGTCATAATTTAAAATAAGTTTTACTCGAAATGGGTTTTTTTTTGAAAATGCTCAAAAGGGGACAGCGATTGTTCAAAAGGTTTTGTAAATAATTAACTGAATTTTTGTGTGTATGTTCTGAATAATAGTAGAAGTGTTTTGACCATCAGATTTATCAATCACTGTTTTGTTACAAAATTTACAGTTCCTTATGTGAATATAATCACTGTTTTTTTAAGCAATTTCATATAATTAAGATAAAGTGCTCTAGTTTTTGAAAAAATTAAAATATGTCTTATCTTGAAGGTCATTTCAAAAAGGAATAGCAAAGTAATCCATCAAAATTGAAAAATTGGAAAATTTGTTCATAAACTTACCAATTTTTTTCCATTATAGTAATAATAGGGTCTTTTTCTCTTTTTAATTTTAGCATATTTTTCTTAAAATGTACTAAATAAATCTAACAACCTGAAAAAAATCCCTATATCTGCATTTTTTCAAAAAAAAATAAAAAAAAGTTTTCTCAAGTAGTCCGGTGACGTCGGATTACGTTAGGAACCGGGATTTTGAAAAAACGTATAAATGAATAATTTTTTAAAAATATTTAGTGCAACTTAAGTTAGAATATACATATAAAATTGTTTTACGAATATTATTGCAAGAAAAAAAAATTATTTAATGCAATTTTTTGGCCAAAAATGAAGAAAGAATCACTTATATTTAGAATATTCTCCTTTTATAGAAAATGTTTCTATAATAATAATATTTTGGCTAATCAAGTTAGGGCTTCTTCTAAACTAGGATTTTTGAAAAATTAACATTACTTTCAGAGTTACGGTCAATTGAAATAATAAAAGACTCCTGTACAAAACCTGAACTAGGAATTTTGAAATATGTAATTTAGAAGTGGATTTATTTATATTTTATAATACATCAATGT
>BMAV01020654.1:71930-96754 GCA_019973955.1 Trichonephila inaurata madagascariensis | reverse complement strand
ATTTGTTGCAATTCTTTCCAACCAATAGAAGTAATTTTATTACGAACGACACTGTTTTCCTTTCACAAATGAATAAAGGGGTACATCCTGTGTTTATTTACCTTGTGTCATTTCACAGTTCTTTCGATTTTTATAACGAATAATTTGAAAATAAATATATTTGTAGCAAAGTAATATTTGCGTTCTATTTAATACTTATCTCTCTCTATACATTGAACAGTTTTTCGTGATGCTGTAATACATTTTTGACGTAGTTAAGATTAGTTACAACAGATGGCGCCAGGATATTTTTAAAAATAAATTTTTTCTCGGCTACGAATACTTTAGAACTACATAATACATGCAAATTACAGTTTTACAATTTGAGCAATGAGTATGAACAGTTGTATAATTTGAACATTGTCCTCTTTAAATACATTGTCCTCTTGGGATTGTCCTCTTTTAAGCGGACAGGGACTACCCCCACCTCCCTAGTTTATTTAAAGAAAAAAAAATTGTGTTGTATTTATTTATTACTTGCCGTTACCCGACCGTTTCTTTGGGTATTTCATGACATCGTAAGGCTATACATTTTTTTTAGGCTATTGTTATCTAAGTCCATGTATAACGTTTCTATTATATTGAGAAAGAATCGCCTCTTGATTTAACCCTTAATTTCGCACTGTTGCATATCTGCAACATATGATTTATTTTAATTTAACAGACTTAAAATTTTTTTAAATAACCTACAAATCACTTATCTGAGAAAAAAAAAAGATTACTGCAACGAAATACATGCTAATTTTGTCACTAGATGGAAGTATACTTTTCCCAGAAACCACAATAATTATAAAAATCTCTGATGCCTCAAGAACTGTGTTTTTGCTATAAAAAGAACCCATTATATTTTATGCTTCCTCTTGTTTATTGACGAAATAAATTACATTTTAGGTAAGAAATTTAAACATTTTATGATGAATAATAAAATCCTCATATAAAAAAAAGTTTTGTAACTTACAGCACTACTGTGCAATGTTGCACTTCTACAACAAACAACAACAAAAAAAATGACTGAAATTCAATTTAAAACTGCTTAATTTTTTTTCATATTTTTCCCTTTTATTATTACTTGAGAACTAGCTGATATAATTTTTATAGAAATTTAAAAAATTGCGAAGTTAAGGGTTAAAAACGACAGGACTTCAATTCACAAAACAGAATTATACTTTTCATATACCCCCTGTACCTCCCTTCGTAGTCGATTTCCTCAAACACTATTTTTAGCGGATCTCTACGCATTAAAAGAAACATGCTTGCCAAATTCCAAGTCTGTAAATCTAACCATTCAAAAACGGATTTTTTAAATTTATAACGCCCCCATAACCCCCATCCTCGCAAAAGTCCTTTGGAAGTCGATTTTTGCAAAATCCGTTCTTAGTGGATCTCTTTTCAATGGAAGAGATATGTTTCCCAAATTTAAAGCCTTTGAGTATAATAGTTCAAAAACAGTAATTTTTTGCTTATAACGCCCCCACAACCCTTCCTGGGGGTCGATTTCCATAAAACCCTTTTAGGGGATCTCTATTCATTAGAAGAAATAGGTTTGACAAAATTCATGTTTGCAAGTTTAACAGCTCAAAAACGGGATTTTTTTTGTCTATAATGTACCGAAACCGCCCTTGGGAGTCTATTTTCGAAAAACCATTTTTTATCGGATCTGTACTCATTAAAAGGAACATTCCTGTCATATTTCAAGACTATAGGTCGAATAGTTCAGGATATCTCGTCATGAATAATTCTCTTTTCTCCTATATAGAGAGAAAGAAAGAGATGAGAGATTTAAAAGCGATGTGTGTGTAATTATTTATGATTATGATAAGGGTTTTTGAAAATAGATTTGTCAGTTCTATTTTACTCAGTTTTCTTTTTAGTATGTCTCCACAAAGTTGATAAGAATATGATACATCGAATTCAATTGATTTATAGGAAGACAAAATCATAAACAAAAAGTTTGTGAGAATTTTGATTATTATTCAAGTTATATTTGTTCTAAAATGTAACTAGTTTGATAAGACTCTTTCCGATATGCAAATACATTTTTTGTTAACTGTTCTTTCAATATTTTTCAGAAAGTTCCATGATAATAAAAATTGTAGAGAAACTTATTTGAGATATGTACACATAACCTGTAAGCAGTGCTATGAAAAACCATTTTAAATGAAAAAAATCTATGAGGTTTCCATTATAGAACACTGAATATAAGTTGCTATATACTTTCTTTGAGATGGTAACACCGTTATAGTTATGATAGCAATTTTTGAAAGAAACTGCGAAGAAAAATTCGAATTTTCTTTATTGAAATTGCCTTCCTTCAGTAGGACATTTCGTATGAAACTCGTAATAAAGACAGCAGTAAAACTTTATGAAACTCTTTGTATGATGTCAATTGAATACCATAAACTGTAAAATTTAAGATTATTCGTTAGATAGGAGAAAAGCAGAATTTGTTTCGAAAAGGTATTCATGTCTGATCAACAAAGTAAAACGTGTGATTTCTTTTCTTGTTTTTTTGCAAAATTAGAATATTTTTTGCACTTTCCGTTTGAGCTAGATTATTATGTAGCTCCATTATTTGAAAATGATTCAAACATCTTGAGGAAATTATTTTTTAAAAAGGATTTAAATTATATTTTAAGCGCTCGTAATATAAAGACTGCGATGCAAATATTAATTTACGTTAATATAATGAAGTCCCATTTTTTTATTAGGCTCAGTATTGCATGATTAAATCTTAGTCTAATATCTATGTAAATTTAAGTTTTATAAAAAGATATTCTTTTCGTGTGATAGAAAACATTAAAGGAGTTTTTTTCCTTTGCCATTTTGAATTTTATTGGAATGCAGCCAAAGAGTTATGTGCCTCAAAAACTATTCTTAGATAGTATAAAATGCGAGAAAAATCTGATAAACATCTATGTCGAGTTTCAGGCTGTTCTTTATCGAAGATGAGTATCAGTTTCAAGGAGAAGGGAGCGAACGAAGACTGGAAACTTTAAACTGACGTCTTTTGAGAAATAAACAATCGAATAAGAAATGAGTTGAACCAGACACTCGATAGAACTCATGAACTGACTAAAACTCTTATAGTAAATGGAAATTCCATTATTTTTTCAATATCCTTCTTGATTCTTTTACTCATTGAACTGAAATATTTAACAGTAATCGGTATCCATTTTGTTATTTTATTTATTTGCCTTAAAGCTGTGACGGCTCACACGTCCTTTCTCTAACATAACCTCTGTGTTCTTTGACGGCCACAATTAATGGCAAATCTTTTCCAACCCAAATCCAAGAAGTGAAACGAGGGATAGATGCAAATAAGATAACCTTTAAAAGGACAGAAGTTTTAGTAAGCATGATGGCAATTTAGAGAAAGTTCAGTTCAGAAAAGAAAGAAGTGTAAATTGACGGCTTACCTAAGAATCACGAAAATCTCGCCATTCATCCAAGGTACATACCATTGTACGCCAGCTTAGATGAATATCTGAAGTGGATTGGACCGTTGCTTAGAAATCAAGGTATGAGATTATATTCTGAATGTGAATATATTATTAAGATTGAGAGTAAGCGGATATAATATAATTATATAGATAAGTGATCCAATTGCGCGATCTGTGTTAATTACGGCTACGTGTTTTGTGTGTGTGTGTGTGGTTTATTCTCACTTAATATAAGTTTGTGTGTTCGATATATAAGTAATTTAAGTTAATAAAAGTCATATTAAGAATTCTAAAATGTCTCATCATTTCGAGAATCCCACACCTCTAACTTACGCTGAAACCCCACGATATGGTCAACGAAGATCGACCATATCACAAAGCTAAAGATGAAACCACTGAGTGTTTTTTTTAAATGTGCTGCATTTTGGCAGCTAAGCCGTTGCAGATACTGCTAGTCCCTAAGTGTGAGAGCCATTTCATTGGAGGCGCCATCTAGTGATGGTTCCCACTGACAAAGTTTTGACGCGGGTGCAATTCGTGCTCTCGGTGCCCGCTAAATATTGCCGGGACTTATTTTCTCCGGGAGTACCAGAGCCGAATTAATTCTCAAGGGATCTTTTACATGCCACATAATTATATGACATGTGTTCCTACAATTTTTACATCCAGATATTCTATCGATACCAGCAGGGATTGAACCCGCAACCTTAGGCTTACGAAGTGGTTACGCTACCTCGCAGCCACCTAGCCGACTATTAATGAAAACATGAACACTTAGTGTTGTCTTCTTTTATATATATGCATATTCATATAATTGTAATATTTTCTACAATACATATCTTACATTATACATACATATTTTCTACATTCTGTATTTTTATATTTATATAGTACTATATTTTCACATAACTATAATATTTCTACAATATACATATTACATTATACATGCATATTTTCAACATTCTGCATATTTATATTTTCATATAATTATAATATTTTCTATATTAGGTAAATGGATATAGTTTTATTTTTCCTTGGTAATTTACTTGATACGAGCATTGGTAGCTTAATTTTAGTACATTTAATATTAATATTCTTATGTTGGGATTATATTATCCTTAGTTTTATATTATGATGGCTTCCTCTTCCTATTATTTCTTTTCTATACAGCTCAACAGCTTAGACCAATTACAAATAAGATTTGGCTGGCCTTAAACCTGCAATCTTAGTTCCTAAGATTAAGAGTTTGCTATTGTAATACTTTTGCTAACTTATTTTTGATCTATATTGTCTGGATGTACTTTTATTTTTATTTCACTTTTTTAGATTTATAGTAAACTTAGTTTATAAATATATAACACAGCTCTTAAATCAAAATAATTTCTTTTCTAATTTTATGAGGATGGAAAACAGAAACCAATTCTGAGTATCATTTAAATTGCTTTATCAACTCAGAGTATAAAACATCAACTGTGGTATATATTGATTATAATTTAACCGCAATTTATTGAAGCACCAAAATCAAACAAAGAGAATAAAGCTCGGAGCCTAAAAATTTGAGTTGGTAGACATAGTTAAACACACAAATAATTAAATATAACGTATTTAATTTAACAGGCCTCTTAAATTTGTAAAGAGGGCTTATGGTTTTTTAATACGGCGAAAAATATTAGTCTTTTTTTGTAGTTTTTACTTACTGTTTTTTTAAATCCGAGAATAAAGCGTAAGACATAATTTAAGCGAGATGACAAATTAGAAATCTGAGACTTAATTTTTTTTTTAGTAAATTAAAAAGTAAGACTTTTCTTGTCATAATAATGTACATGAAAAGAAAGCATACAGTTATCTTTATATACAAAGTTTTTTTTTCATGTTAAACTACTTTCCCTTTACTGTTTAAAAAAATAACGGAAAAAAATCCGATCTATATTATTAAAAGTACAATACCTTTTCTTTGTGGGACAAAAATAACTTAAGCTCACCCACGCACAAAGTTACACGATCATGTTAACCAAACTACTGAGGCTTTAGATAAGAACTTTGTTTAATACTTTTCTCTCTCTCGTTATAACAAAGTGAAAAAAAATTAAGAAACAAAATATCCTTAAAAGTAACTGACTGAGAATGAAAGAATTCCCATCTTTTATGGGAAAAAAGGACTAGTTTTGTGAGAATCAATATCTCTTTCATTTTTTTCTGTAATCTTTCAAATCTCCTTATCTCAAGAAAAATGTGGGTAAAGTTCAATCTCTTTCCTTTGATTGCAGTCCTTTTGTACGTTCCCTTCCGATGATGAAACCTGGCAACCATTTGGAATCCAACAATGCAACGAATGAACAGTGGAATCGAACATTCTACAGAGATGGGATGAACACCCCGATTAAGGAATCAGGTACATGACAACACATTCCTCTACGACGTAGCAAGTTGGTAACTGTTACTGTCAAGGCCTATTACTCTCATCGGAAGACTAATCATGAGAAATGAATAATTTCTGCCGTGGAGGGTAATTGAAAGGCGGGTAATTCATTAAATATTGTTTCACCAGCTCTTAAGATTTCAAATCCCGGGAGTGTAGACTAAATTTGCAACTTTGCTCGGAAAGGGTAGGATTAGTTCTATCTTTTATATTCGTGCAATTTTGCATTGTAGAGTTGGAATGTTACTGGGGGAGGTAGAAACCAATGGAAATGAATTAGATTAGTGTTTCGCTGTTTAAGTTAATTATGGAATATTAACATCGTTTTGGAATTCTGAAAGATTTTAAAACTAGTTGTGTTCAGTTTCTTTGGGGGCGTAGTTGGTAGTTGTGTTTCACTTATTCGAATATGTTAGAAAGGTGCTATGCAAGAGTACATTAATAATAGGTATCGACATTTGTTTTTTTCTGAAACTTAAGTGTAAATTAAAATTTAATTTTTGATTTAAGGTATCCTACTACGTTTGGAACTGTGATTTTAAAAAAGTGCATAAATGGATATTTTTCATGATATTTAGTGTCACTTAGATTAAAATACATGTATAAAATTGTTTTAAGGATATATTTTGACAAAAAAAAATTATTTAAATACAATATTTCGGCAAAAAATTAACTTAGAATAACTTTTATTCAAAATGTTCTCCTTTTGAGAAAAATGATTCTATTATAATAATATTTTGCCTGTATATAACTCAAACATCTGTACAGAGGCTCAACTAGGATTTTTGAAAAATTCACATTATTTTCAGAGTTACCACCGATTGAAATAATTATCGGAGTTTTTTCTTAAAATTGTTCCCCTCTGTTGTCATAAAATATGGATAAACCCACTTCTAAGTTATATATTTCAAAAATTCTTGTTGAGTCAATGTAGAGAGGTTTGAGTTACATACAGGCAAAATATTACTATAATAGAAGCATTTTTCACAAAAGGGGAACATTTTGAAAAAAGGTTATTCTAAGTTAATTTTTTGGCGAAATATTGTATTTAAATAATTTTTTTTGTCAAAATGTCCTTAAAACTATTTTACACATGTATTCTAATCTAAGTGACATTAAATATGAAAATTATCCATTTATGCGCTTTGCAAAATCACGGTTCCGAACGTAGTCGGATACCTTAAGTGGGCATTTTTCAATGATGCTACTAAAATATTAAAATAGTAGGAATACATTTTTTATAAGTTTTCAGAATTAAGTGAGTATAATAATATTTAAAAATTTTTCAAATTCATTTTTAAAGTGACGAGTCATAAAAATTTACGTATTCTAAACGAGGAAAATTTTTTTTTGAAAGTTTGATTTTTCTAATAGTATAATTAAAAGTACAAACGCTAGAAAAAAAATTAAATTTTTATAAGCAGTTTTGTTATGCTGAGAGGTACACGTATGTGCATCTCAGGTTTCAACTACAACAATAAGAAAAATTCCTTTTTTCCTCAATTACATTTATTTAAAAAAAACTTCTTTAAAAATGGAAAAAATGCATGATAATTAAGTTTTCTCTCTCTCTCAATCGAAACGTTTCAAAACAATAAACATGTTTGCCAAGTTTAAATAAGTCTAACAAGTTCAAAAACCGGAATTTTGTCTATTACGGTCCTGTGAACCCTCTTTGGGAGTCGATTTTTGCAAAACTTTTTCTTAGCGGACCTCTGCTCAGCAAAAGAAACATGTCTGTCAAATTTCAAGTCCGTGCGTCTAATAATTCTGGAGATCTTTTGATGAGTGAGTGAGTTGGTGAGATGCAAATTAAATTGAAACTAATCCACGATCATGTGTTCTCAGTTACTCAAAAACACAAAACTCTTAATGAATCAAAGTTTGAAAACTTTAATCATTAAATTTATTTGAGTAAATATAAAAAAAAATTAAACTATCAAAACTAAACATTAAATGCAAGACTATATCTTTACATTATATACAAGATGACTATAACTAAATTACGTTGTATTATTACGGGGAGCTTAAATCATGCTAACACTGCTAATACATAAAGATCATGTTGGTGTTATATAGTGTCAGCAATATATAGCTGATGCCACTCGAAAAGAATAACTTTATGCGAAACTTTATGCAAAAGGGACGAGGATCAGACACCGCGATCTGCTTATATTTCAGTGGCAGAAACGCGTTATATAGGAAATTCCAGGCGAGACAAAGAATTGAATGTATATTTCCAACAATAGAGAATGCAACGATTTTTTGTTTTCAAATATATAAAAATTATATTAAATGAGCATTTCATTTTTCAAGATTGATGTATCACAATAGGATAAAAATAAGATACATTTCCATTAGATATTATTCTTGAGAATTTCGAATATGAAAGATTAATGTACAATAAATATAAGAGTTTTATAATTCATCAGATTGCGGAAAAACTACATTGCTCTTGAATCCAAAAATTGTAAATGGTTCTTATATTGTCCTTTCTTTGATATTTCTAGAATAGGAATACATTATGCTGTCTTGATTAATGAATTACAATAGCTGTGCTCTTGCAATTTCAAAATTTATTTTTTCAACATGCTTATATAAAGAAAAAACTTTTCATATGTATTTTATTGCAATAAAATAAGAAGTTGTATTAATACAACAATCCATAAATTTTAAAAAGCATAAAGAATTATAAATCGACTTACATTACATTTCAAAATGAATTATAATATAACCCCAGGAATATCGAATATAAATTGGTTATATGTTTTATACTCTAGCGAAGAGTTCATTAAAAATAAAATAAGTTATAAAACACATATATTGATAATATATTATATAAAAGTAGGACATATATTCATTTAGAGCATTACACTTGAGAATCTTTATTTCTAAGTACTTTTTTTATGAAAAGAATTTTCAGTTAATGTTTTTAAAGTTCTATTTATTTTTTTTTTTAAAAAAAATTGTTTTATGAAATGTTTTTGTTCCAAAAGATCAATGGAATTTGATTTCTTTTTTGATGAAAGAGAGGGAAAATGAAAGATACATTTTATAAATCTCATAAAGTAATCAAAACTAAACAAAAACATTTGATAAGTTTAATTTTTTGCATGCTTTAAATTTATGCATATTGTAATATTACAATGCCTTAACAACAAAATTACTAACGAATCAAAGGCTGAAAGTATACATGTGTGTAAAAAGAATCTTCTAATAAAACTAGTTTTCAGAAAAACGTTTTTAACGATAAATCATGCATTTAGTATTTAAATAAATTTTTATTACCTTATATAATGAATATGTGTTTAGATGCGTTTTAATATTAAAATAATAGTTTTTTTTTCATATAGTTAAGTAAATATATTTTATGTCTGGAAAAATTGCAGTTTGTTGTTTCTAAACTAAAATGTGTCTGAAAGAGTTGTTCATTAATCAAAAGTATTGTTCATATTAAGTTTATTTATTGTATACGAATATATAATAATAATATTCTGTTGAGAATTATAATAACAATGTGCCTAGATAAACTAGAAATTTATTATACATTTATAGTTTGTTTAAGAGCATTAATAGGAGAGTTGCTTTGGAAGCGATATTAAATATAGAAGGTTATTCATAATTCTCTCCAGGGTTTTGAAGCCCTATAGTAAAAACACTAAGACGAATACAGCGAGAAAGAACATTTGAAAGAATACAGAAATAATTGAAGTTTTATTTACATATTTTACAGGTATTATATATGGGTGAAATCTTGGTTATACACGACATACAACAATGCCATAGTTCAGTTCCTGCCACACTCTACTCAACATGGTGCTATCAGCGTTATTGATAGCCCGTGTTATCCATGTTATCCAAAAAACTTCGGCTTTTACATAAGACAAAGCTTTCGTACCCCCTTTGCCGCGTGGCGTAGCAGAACTGCATGAAATGATAACATGTGCTGTCAATAACGCTGATAGTACCATGTTGAGTAGTGGTAGGAACTCGACTATCGCATTAATGTATGCCGTGTAACCAAGATTTCACACATAGAATACCTATCAAGTATGTAAAGAAAATTTCAATTGTTTCTGTATTCTTTCAAATGTTCTTTCTCGCTTTATTCGTCTTAGTTTTTTTACTATAGCGCTTCGAAACCTTGGATTGAATTATGGATAACTATATACATTCTCCCATTTAGAGGGGGGGGGGAAGATTGCCTTTTAAAACCTTCATTAATAGTAACTCTATTGGTATTCCTATGCAAGAATGATTTTATTTACATTCTAAATTACGTTCTTTCAAGTGAGTTAGATTTAATAATATAAGCTTAAGTCATTTAGTTTTCTTATATAAAAGCTGTTATATTATAACTAATAATTTTTTTATTTAGCAATTTTTCCCTATAAAAGAATTAATGCAAATATGACCATCACATTATAGAGAAGAACCTTGCATGTCACTTATGTAATCACATTCTTGATTTTATCTGTTAATTAAATGATATAAAAAATTCTAAAATATGAAGTATCAAAGAAAAACTTGAAAAATATATTTGAAACATGATGTGATATATAAATTGTACAAAGTCACGTGTTTGATATAAGCAAATCGATGGACTCTCCCAAAGTGAAATGGATGAAAAATGTTTTTGTTGGGAATTTAGAGAATATAGTTGTAAAAGGTACAAGTAATAACTAAATACGAACATAGTAGGAAAACAGTACATCAAAGCAGTTTCTCGTAAAAAATGCTTGAATAAATAGTAGGAGCTTGGAATTTTCTTCGTTGAAAATTGCTTTCGTTTTAGATTATACACTAATTATTTATAAGTCTAACACTTCTATGAGAGAAAGGCTTAGATAATTTTCTCTGTGAGTGTTAATTAATGGCGCACTATAAAGCATCAAAAGGACTGTTGGTGACGAACCTCATAATTTTTTACCGCCGTCACGTGACGAAGACTACACCTGAGCACCTCTCCAAAACTCCACACCATTCCAATGGGAGGACTTTGAGCCTCGACAGATTTAACGTGCAACATCACGTCTACATGGCGGGTTCTGTGGAAATAAGTAGTATTAGTTCAGAGTTAATCCTAAAATAAAATGAGTTTCTTTCCCAAAATGAATTGAGGGCTGCGGTAGCCCAGTGGTTAAGGTATCGGACCATGGCAGGCATGTCATGAGTTCGAGCCCAGTACCACTAAAGACCCGCCTTGTAGGGCAGCGATGCACGTTAAATCTGTCGAGAGCTGAAACGTCCTCCCGTTGGTGTGGTAGTTAGGAGAGGGGGGTGCCAGCTCAGGTGTCGTCCACGTCACTTGACCATGGTTCAAAATTACGTGGTCCGTCGCCAAAAGCCCTCGTGTAGCTGAACAGTGCGACGTTAATATTCACTCACCCAAAATGAATTCCCCAAGAAATTTATATGGTTAGATAAATTTCAGAAATTTATGGGAAGTTTGGTCTGTTAATATGATTTCCATTTATATTGCATAAAATGTTTTACATTTTGTTAAATTAAGGTATCAATATTTTTTTTTCCAAATGTATTGGAAAGGGCTTCTGGCATTATTTGTAGGACTATTCTTAATTTTTTATTTTATTTGACAAATAGGAAAATAATCCAAAAACTGCTTCGTTAAGAAATATCCTTATCGAAAACCACCTTTTCATTTGTTTTACCGCTATCTCTTTCCCATTAATCTCAGCAAATACATCTGGAAGTCATCTCGATTTACAGCCCCCGATAGGCACATTGTGTGTTCTAGTCTATTGAATCTTTACTTCGAACGCAAATTTCTTGTCCAGTTAATCGTGGGAAAATTATACCTTTAGCTTTGACTATTCAATATTATATTCCTGAAAATGGAAATTTCAGGTCCCAAAATACAAAAAGGAGAATATAACTCGTTTTTTAAATTTTTAAATCATTATACTACAACTCCTTTGATATGGAAAAAAACACTCTTCGCATTATAATTTATAAATTTAAGTATAAAACAAGTAATATAAATTTTTTTTAAGTCAATTTCTAAGATGAACAAAGCAGAATGTTATTTTAGCTACTTTTTATTAAATAGTTACAATTAATATACATATGTATATACATAAGATAGAATCACTACATTAAGTGGTAATTTATTTTTATTAATTATCATTAAAGTATCGTATTGTTATCCAAAACAATCGTGTATATAAAATTTCAGTTGAACTGAATGCTTTAAAACGTGAGAAAAAAAAATCTTTTAAAGTTTTGACACAAATCGCCAAAAGGGTCGCTAAGTCACCAAAAATGATGCCAAAGTGGCTGAATTTGTAATTCTTTGAATAATTATTTTTAATCAATTGATTTTTATTAATTATAATTAAATTACTGCATTATCATCCAAAATAATCATGTATATAAAATTTCAGCTCAATTGAGCGCTTTAAAACGTATTTTATTAATGATAGAAAATTTCACCAAGATAAATAAATAAATAAATATATAGAGAGTGTGAGCTATAATAGTAGGAATTGGAAAAAATTAATCAAAAACGACTAGTTCGTCAATAAAAAGATGAGTTTTTATTATAGATTGACAACAATATGTAAAGTGACACATTATTTTGAAAATTTTTCTGTTCAAAATTACTCTGATAGATAAAATTAGCTTTTATTTACGTTATGTATTAGGACCTTAAATAAAATTCTGTTTTCTTTTGATTAAAAGGTATTTGAAAATTTAGTAGCCATCAGTTTTACTTCTGTTTACAAAAGTTGAACTTCTATATGAAAATAAAAAAGGCGCACTTTCTTGGGGCACACTGAACAATAACAATGTGATTCGAACAATATATAAATGTGTGATCACGAATGAAACTCGTTTAGTATATCGAATAATGAAATATCAAATGTGAAGTATGTTGCAGTTATTATATAAACTAGTGATTTTTTTTATTTAATTTTGTCCCACTGGGTATCAAAACGAGGGCTATTGTGGTGAGGGATCTCGTAATTTTGAACCACGATTAAGTGACAAGGACGACACCTGAGCTTGCACTTCCCTGTCTCTCTCTCTCTGCTAACTTCCCCACCCACTCTAATATGAGGCACTCAGTTACGCGAACGATTTAACAAGCATCATCCCCTCTACACGGGAGGTCCTCAAAGGTACTTGGTTTTGAACCGGTGACTCGACAACGCCGGCAATAAATCCGTGACCATGACCACTCGGCTACAAAATAGTTATGCAAAATGTCTGTTATTGAAAGATGAAACGTGAATTGAAACTCACAAAAATTTCCTTTTTTATTTTTTTATATTTTTTTATCTTAACGTTGTATCTTCAAAGTGAATTAGTAGAATAAATCATAAGGTCCATTTATTCTATCGTTTATTCAATTTTGGATTATATTCAGAAGCATATATAAATTACGGAACAGAATACATTTAATCTCTTTATTTATAACAATTAAATCGTAGAAAGTGAGATAAAAAAAATCCAAAATATTTTTTTACATTCTTTTAAGTTGGATTTGTCATTATTTACAGTCATATATATATATATAATTAAATTAGATTAAAAATTAAATTCCCTATCTAGTAATTCACTTTTATATTACCTCCTCACCTCTTCAAGTATCAAACTAATGACCCATTTATTTCTTTCGAACATATGGCCTAGCCAATAAACATGTCTAATTCCAGATCGTTATATTTAATAGCCCTATATGTCAGCATTAACTTTCAAGAGCACTCATGGACTCCGCGATCGGTGTTTTAAGTGTTTAACCCACTTAAGACATTCGGTGGCGTTCTTTTTTCTCTCTCTGACTCTTGCGTCAAATGATGTCTAACTTTGATCAAATAAAGACCTTTTTTAAAACTAAGTCTGTTTCTGACTCTAAAAATCATGTCATATATATATATATATATACTTTTCCCCCTCCCAATTATTTTTAGAAAACGAGATGTATAAAACTACAGAATACAAAAAGGTGAGCATTTTAATAATTTATTTAATCATCAGATTATAAAAAAGGGACAGAAAGAAACCCCAAAATATATTTTCCTATTACATTGAATAAAAAAAATTGAATTTTTATGGATAATCTTTAGAATACATCACTGTCTACAGCTAAATATGCTTTGTCAATCATCTCCCCGGTGATTTCATGACGAAGATTGAACTTCCAGACATCACTCAAGAAGCCCCAAATTCTTCAAACGCCAGTTCGTGTAATTTTTGGAATTTCTCGTAACTTCAGAGGGATTTCAAATGTCATCATTTTACGTTTGCAGAGGAGAGTCAACAAACTTGACAGCAGGTCTCAGATGCAAACCAAAAGTGGTTCTCCAGATGTCTTGACGATACTGTCAAGGAAGGTGAAACATGCAAGTGGGAGAAGATGAATTTCGTCTTTAACTAGGCATATTAAGTAAATACAATGTCAAGGGGGGAAAGGACATATATTAAATTCTTTGCTTGAATTTTGATTATCTTCTGAGAACATGAAAATAGGAAGCTGTTTCATTTGGATATCTAAGTCTTTCAATTCTGTCTCGGATTTAATTTATATCTTGAATTCGGAGGCTGTGACGTCTATGAACACAACCGTTAAGGCGTGAATCTTTTATTAATGTGTAAAGAAGTCATCAGTATGATTTCTATTTTTGTGCAGTGAATTAAATTTTTTATTTTGTGGAAGAAGAAAAATACGGTTCGTATTGAGATAGTAGATTTTTATTATCAAATTTCTTGTTATTTGAGAGAGTAGACTTCAACATTATTAAAAAATAAGGATAAATTATACTTTTTTACAATTTTGTTAAAACTGAGAATCCAATACTTTTATAAATGCTTGCTATAATTCTTGATGTTGCGGAAATAAAGCAATGAAATAATTTTAATTGTTTTTGAAAACTGAATGGTAAAACTTTTGAATGAAGAGAGAAATCACAGGTTACACAATTCATAAAAGTTCTTTAAGAAATATTAAAACACTGTATTTTGTAGAATATGAGCACCTAACATAGAGGACTTAAGTCCATTATGCTATGTCTTTTACGTAAAATTTAGTGGCTGAATTTTTAACAAACGCAAGATAATACTTTCATAAAAAGTTTTTTTGTAGGGCATATTTTTTTAGTTCCAGTTTTATATTTAGTCAAATGCGTAAATTGTTACTGTTAGAGCAGTTAAATTATAGTTTATAATATAGTGTTGATTAAAGCCGCACTCTTTGAAGCAAAACTGAAGTTTTTGGTGACAGACCACATAATTTTGAACCGTGGTCAAGTGACGAGGTCTACACCAGAACTGACAACTCCCTCTCCAAACTTCCACATCATGCCAACGGGAGGACTTTCAGCTTTGTCAGATTTAGCTAGCATCAACCCCTCTATATGGTGGTTCTTCAGTGGCATTCGACTCGATTACATCAGCCACAAGTTTGCGAGTATGACCAATCGGGTGCTACGGCCTGCTAAATTTTGACCAATGGAATACGCGTCTATTCGCACTGTGTATAGTATGGTAATAGCACAGCTTTAGTTATATATGTGTGTTATTTTAAAACACAGTCTTGCTGTCTTCCCTTTTTTTAGTAAGTTATCTTGTAGAAACAAAAATAGGAAAATGAGTGAGTGAGTTGTGACGGGCTCACGCGTCTTTTCTTTAACATGACCTCTGGGTTCTTTGGGGGCCAAGATTAATGGCAACTCTTTTCCAACCAAAACCCAAGAAGCGAAATGGGAAGCTGAAATGCAAATGAGATAGCTTTTAAATAACAGAAGTTTCAGTAAGTCGTATGGCAATTTGGGGAATGTTATGAGCGAAAGTGATGCAAGCGTGAATTGACAACCAGTTGAAGTTACCTTGAAGATTAAGCCATTAGATCAAGGTGCATACCATTGCACGCACTCCCAGACGCCTCTTCATAAGATTGAAGCTAAGATTGGATTAAGGTAGGATTGACTATTTGATATTAGGACGTAATTTATTAGAAGTGAGATTAGGCGGATTAGATATTGATAATGGTCCAAGTTACGCGATTCGGTATAACTATTACTGTGTGTTTGTTCGTCGTAGATTCTCTCTTAACTGTAATCATCTAAATTGTTATACACTTAAGTTACATTCTTAATAAAGTCATATAAAGAATTTAAAAAGGCCAATTCCTTTTGTAAACCCTACACCTCTAGCTCACACGGATAATCAAAGAAACGGTCACCTAAGGGGGGCGGGTTCACAGAGTGAGTGAGTGAATATTAACGTCGCACTGTTCAGCTACACGAGGGCTTTTGGCGACGGACCACGTAATTTTGAACCATGGTTAAGTGGCGTGGACGACGCCTGAGCTGGCATCCCCTCTCCTAACTACCACACCACAAAACGAAATCGAAGAATGATCTCAAATTTTTTAATTTATGACTTAGCTGTGTTATGCATTTTTAAACATAATCTCTTCTTTTTGTCTTGGACTAAAATTGCTCTAGAAGCATAAAAGGGTTTTTAAGGATGGAAGTTAAATAGCTGTTATTACATTATACCTTCCAAAGTATGACTAAGCAACCGTCCTCAAACATACAAAGAGTGGGCTGCGGTAGCCCAATGGTCAAGGTATCGGATCATGGCAGGCATGTCATGAGTTGGAGCCCAGTACCACTAAAGACCCACCGTGTAAGGAGGGGAGCAATGCAGGTTAAATGTGTCAAGATCTCAAACATCCTCCCGTTGGTGTGGTAGTTAGGAGAGGAGGTGACAGCTCAGGTGTCGTCCTCGTCACTTAACCTTGGTTCAAAGTTAAGAGGTTAGTCGCCAAAAGCCCTGGTGTAGCTGAACAGTGCGACGTTAATATTCCCTCACTCAAACATACAAAGAAGATAACATACAAACAATCAACTTTTTTTAAATAGATTTATGCATAATCAGAATAAAAGGATATTCTTATTGAAAAAATTAAATATTTGTTTTAGTATTATAGCACTGAATTTCATAGAAAGTAGCAATTACCTTTAAAAACTTGTTTTTAATCCTCCTTTCTCAGTTTGCTTTAAAATAATCTCAATATCTTATTTTGCAAACCTGAACAAGCATTACTTTGGTCAAGTGGTTTGGGTCTGAGATTAAATTTTGTGCAGTTTATTCATAATTGATCGAAGTATTTAAAAGTAACTACTTTCCATAAAATAAGTTAGTAATATATCATTTATTTTCATTAGAAATTCTAAATACAATCATTGAAGCTTAAATTGTACGAAAAATTGATTTCCGGTCCGATATTTAATTTAAATGTATTTTTTTTTTATGATTTTACTGTTTATCTCATTTATATATATTTAATTCCTTTTTCGAATGGGTATTAGAGAGTGGCAACTTAATAACCGATATTCTCAGTAGTTGAAAATGGGACTGCGGTGATACAAAAATGCAAATTCTGGCTTAAACTTAAATTATAAAAAAAAGAAAAATCGCTTAAGATTCCTGAAATATTGATTGACTTTCGGCGAAGTTCTGAAACAAATGTTGCAGGAAAAAGATACAATTGGGTTTTTCTTTTTTCCGGTCCTCATGAGGAAGGAAGGTATTGAATTTCTTAGAATAAGTTCTCTCTAAGGTCTTTCGGTTTCCAGAAACCACTGATGAATAGCTGGAGATTCAGGTGAACTTCGTCATTCTTTCTAACTTTTCCACGTGAATCCGAGAAACGTCTTTTCGCTGGAAAGAAATGGAAGATCTGTGTGTCTCGGTGCTGATTGATGCGTTAAAATGATTTAGTTTTAAGTAAGAGTAATGTCTTTTTAACTAAAATATGATAAATAAAAACACTGAATGCAGTAGGTTTAGAGCGGTAGTATTGGGGAAATTTTTAGTCTCTCTCTCTCTCTTGGTTGCTTCTGTTTATTTGTAATCTGTTATGGTTATGTTAACCCACGAAATATTTAATTCTGGGAAAACTGTCTATTTGTTTCCAACGACCTTGTAAGTATCTTCTTATACTGCAGTTTTCATAGGAACTAAAATTGTGACGGGGCTTTATCGCGCCTTTCACTAAAATCCTTTTGGGGAATCTTTGGGGCCAGAATGGCATTTCATTCCAACCAATTAAAGAAGAAAACGCGATATGCAGATTAGGAATGATTATTTATATTGGAGCTTTAGCATTCGCCAAAAAGCTAGGAATGTCTTAGAGAGCCTTAGAGAGGCTAAGGGGAGTCTTAGAAGACTTAGGAAGTTTTGTAAGAGTCATAAAGAAGTGGGTTCAAAGCCAGAAGGTTTCCCAGTTGCCGGATCAAGTTAGATTACAGTATTATATAGAAGATATAAAAATTGATAGCTGTTCGCCGTGGAATATCTGTAAGTGATATAATATTAAACTTTAATGATAGAGCGGACTCTAGTTAGTTAAGGAATCGGCTATAGATATAGATTCGGTGGTTAATTTATCATAAAGATGGTGAGTAGGATTTAATGCGCTATTTGCTAAGAATTGTAATTTATGTCATATCACTCCTGATCATTATCCTCTAAGACTTGTGTTGCATTGTTTAATATAAATTGAGATAATAATAAACTAGTTTTATTATGGAAGCTTTGAATGGTCAATTTTTTATCCCTACAAAATTAGGTCGCGTGGATGAAGAGACGATACATGCAGCCCGGGGGTATCACAAAATGTATTTGTCACATATCTCTATCTTTTTTGGAAGTGGTAAACGTTTTCTTGCAATCTTAAGGTACTTGGGGTGACTGAGTTCCCCGGATGACCACTTTTGTTTCAGAATATTTTCTATGAACATGTTACATTTTCTCTCTGTGAATGACTTAGTGGTTTTAAATGCTGTGTTGTATGACTCATTACGGTTTATAAATGTAAATAAACAGAATATAAGGAAAGAAATAAGCATATGTGTGCGCTCTCTATTGGACGAAGTTGAAACTGATCAAGGAAGAACCTGATGACAAAATGGATATTAATTATGATAGCAAAAGTAAATTTGGGAAAAGTGATGGAAATGAAACTTTTGAGTTGAAAGGAAAGTTTTCAAACACTACCTAAAAATTCCATTTAGGAAGATATTAAGCCACAAGACACACTGCACCCTGTCAAAAAGACACAGACAAGAAAAAGTTCAACATACTATTTGTCAATCCTCATGGGATTATCAAAAACCTCATAAAACTACAATAACTTGAACAAAATATGACAATTTTACTTGCAAATATCATTCCTGTAATGTTGGCGAAAAGTGTCTGTGATTTATGTCATTTATCAAAATCACGCACGTTTGAAACACTTTAGTTCAGTTTGGATTTTTTCTTAAATAATTAAAGAAAAATTGAAAAGTCCTTAATGGTTGGTAAATGGGCTTTTTCTCTTAATTAAATTTTTCACTGGAATTACAATTTTAATGCTGCACAATAAAAATAATTATAAAAAAAAGGATTGGGGTGACTCAGTCACCCCCGCGAGACCACGAACGTTAGCATCTAATCGCTCATTTAACCTTCTCAAGGCAACCGTTAACAACCGAGTGGCCGGGGTAACATATTGGTTATGGTCACGAACTCGTTGTCAGTTTGTCATGAGTTCGAGCCCTAGTGCCACTGAAGTACCCCGTGTAGAGGAGCTAATGCTGTCGAGGCTCAAAGTCTTCTCATTGGCGAGATGTGGTAGTTTAGGAAGGGGGTGTCAGCTTAGGTGTTGTCCTTTCTCGTCATTCGAACAAGGTTTAAAATTTTGATGTCCATCAACAACAGTGCGACTTTAAACATTCACTTATTATTGACAACCTTGTGTGATTGCCCTTTCACGACATTTCTTCATCTTAAGGTATCCGATTACGTTCGGAACCGTGATTTTGCAAAAGCGCGTAAATGGATAATATTTATGATATTTAGTGTCACTTAGATTAGAATACATGTATACAATTGTTTTAAGGACATTATGACAAAAAAAATTGATTTAAATACAATACTTTGGCAAAAAATTAACTTAGAATAACCTTTTTTCCAAATGTTCTCCTTTCGTAAAAAATGCTTCTATTGTATTAATATTTTGCCTGTATTCAGCTCAGACCTCTCTACAGAGACTCAACTAGAATTTTTGAAATGCATAACTCGGAAGTCGGTTTATCCATGTTTTACGAAAACAGAAGGGAGAAATTTTAAGAAAATACGCCGATCATTGTTTCAAATGGTTGTAACTCTGAAAATAATGTGAATTTTTCAAAAATCGTAGTTGAGCCTCTGTACAGAGGTCTGAGCTATATACAGGCAAAATATTAATACAATAGAAGCATTTCTTACAAAAGGAGAACATTTTGAAAAAGTTTATTCTAAGTTAATTTTTTGCCAAAATATTGTATTTAAATAATTTTTTTTGTCATAATATCTTTATCCTTTGTCATAATATCCGTGTATTCTAATCTAAGTGACACCAAAATCATGAAATTTATCCATTTATGCGCTTTTTTAAAATCATGGTTCCGAACGTAGTCAGATACCTTAAAATTGGGGATTATCGTATTTAATTATAACCTTATGTGCATTTTTAAAGAAGATGTCAAAATAGTTAGTAGTAAAAAAAAAAAAAAAAAAAAGCTGTCAAATCAATTGGAAAAATATTCGCGGGGTGTATTCAGATTTTATTACTTATTTCTGTTTATTCTACCGTGTTATAATATATTGCTGGGTTTTCTCACTTGTCTTATGTTATTGGTAAGTATAATTTTACTCAATTATAAAGTATATTTTTTGAGCAAATGAAAATAAATGTCTGATAAGGACAAATAATTCTATGCGAATAATTTTATTCTTTTGCGATAAAATTAAAAAAAAAAAACTTACTTATTTTTACGTACTTTTCTTATGATTTTTATTTATTTCACTCCAAGCAAACTAAAATAAATAATTACATACTAACACTGACTCTTAGAAACCCTATAGTCCTGTAAGGGTTTGAGATATACCAATATATCTATCTATCAGTTTAGTTCTGTTGAGAACCTTGTTAACCCGAATATCCGTTGCGCCTGCTTGGTGTAGAAATAATTGACTATTTATCAATTACTTCATCGACACTGGCATATTGCGGAAGTTGGGAGAGTGAGATCATGTCCTCGTTGCGTGATCACGTGACCGTGGCTCAAACCCATCTACAGTAGCCCTCGTTTTACTTGAGTGCAACGTAAATCAAAATCAAATAAATTTCAGAATTGCCTTATGTTTTTTTTAAAATATATAAATAGAGACTTTAAAATATATAAATAGAGACTCTAAAATATATAATAGAGATATAAATAGAGTCTGTGTTGAAAATATCTCTGGAATTTTAAATATATAGTCTATACTAAATAGAGATAAAGAGAGAGGAAGACAGAGAGAGAGGGGCTGTGCTTATTTATTGTTAAGAAAATGCTAATATTAAGTCGTATGGCTGTGACTTACATATTCTTAAGCTTTAGAAGCGTTTAATAAATACGCATTTCATCACTTTTATTTTAAGTTAGTTAAAAGTATCACATAAAGTGAGTATGATATTAAATTAACTATTTCAGAGTTTTTATGTTATAAAAGAAGTGAATCTAGTTATTACTCCATGAAGAATCTTTCATTATAATTCTTTTTTTTAATTCTTGAAGAAGAAATAAGTTAAAAGGTGTACTGTTTCAACCTACACATTTAATGTATTTAACATATGAGCGCAATGCAATAAAAACTATTATAACTGCATTATAATTTAAATGTGTTTTCAATAAAGTTCTATTAATCAAGAATGATATTTTTTTTTTGAAAATGGGTATTATAAAAAGAAAAGGTCAAAGTTTTCTTCTTGAAAGCAACCAATTTCGCGAAACTTAAGTTTTTAAAATTTTACGTAAATGAAAAGCATATTTTCGCAAATTGTATTTGCAGGGAAAAATCCCTTAGAGATAACTAAGCCCCCTTGAGAAGTTTAAGAAGACTGAAATTGAGTGAAACATAAGGAGCTTAAGTTTATGTCAAAAAAGTTGTAAAAAGTTTCATAGCTTCTTCATGTCAAAGGTTAATTAGTTCCGAAAGAACAATGTATATAAACAGTTATATTCTTCAAAACATTCTGAAATATAGCTTAGAACTCTTTTTTATTATTTTGAGTTCTAAATATAAAAAAGTATAACTAATTCATTAATAGAGATTATTATTATTACACGATGAAATAACATTTCAATTTTTTAACGAAAACTAAACAAAACGCTATTTTATTTGATAAAAATATGTTTTTTTTTATTTAAAGAATACTTTTGGTTTTTAAATCATAAATTTTGGAGAAAAAATTTTAAAATTTAAAGGAATTTTGAAACTATCTCTCTCATATATATATATATATATATATATATATATATATATATACAGCTTTTCAACTCTTTAAAACTGGCTAACGATTAAAATGGTTAAACCTCACTTTTATGTAAGTTTAAAAGCTGTCATTAGTCGGCAAAGTTTATAATGCTGTAGCATCCATCATTTTGTTTCCAAAATCTCAGTGATGCTTATTATTTTTAGTATTCAAGTAATTTTTAGTATTAACAAATGGAGTTTATCTAAATTTATATACTTATATATTAAAGAAACCAACTAATTCCCCTTTCAGGGTTAAAATAAAAGTGCAACTATTATAATAATGTCTAATTATTCCTTGAATATTTCATTAAATGAATTATTTGTTGAATATATATATAAGGAATCCTTCTTAACAAATTAATCTTGTACTATTACATAATTTCGTTCGGTATACACAATGATTTTCTTATATTTTCAGCTTTGAGTGTTTATCTCTAAAAGTGTTTTCGTTTTCTTCGAATCATAAGAGTTAATAAGTATTAATAAGATAATGTGTATAGATTTCACTAATAAATAATATTTCAAGTTAATTAAACGTGTTATACGTTTCAGATCTTCCTTTTCAGTTTTTCACAGAATTCGATTATCTATTCTAATATTGTTTTAGTTCATACATCTAAGAAAACATTTTCTTAAGAAATATTACTAATCCCAAAAGTTCATTCATTGCCATCAAATTGAATATTTTGCTGCTTATTTATCTGTATTCATCACACCCCATGTGTGGAATTCGAATCAATAAAGGATGAAATTCCATATATAAAAAGTATAACAGTCATTCTGTAGTTGGAATTTTTTACCTTATTAAAATGAGTATAAATTAATAAATTTTGAGATATTTAGTGACACTTGAATTAGAATAAACATGTAAAATTGTTTAAAGAAACAGTACAGTAAAAAATTACTTCAGTGCATTTTTTTGAAAAAAATGAAGAAAGAATGACATATATTCAAAACATTCTCCTTTTATGGAAAATACTTCTATAATAACAATATTTTGCTTATATATACATAAGACTTCTCTACAGAGCCTGGAGTAGGATTTTTGAAAAATTCACATTATTTTCAGAGTTACAATCAATTGAAATAATAATCCATGCTTTTTATTGTTCAAATTTCTCTATTCTGATGTATTAATATATGAATAAACCCACTTCTAAATAATGTATTTCAAAATTCTTACTTTAGGCTCTGCATAGATGTCTCTTAACTATATATAGGCAAAATATTATTACTATAGAAGGAATTTCCACGGAAGGAGAATATTTTGAAAATATGTTCTTCTTTCTTTATTTTTTGCCAAAAAATTATATTTAAATACTTTTTTCTTGTAAAAATATTTTTAAAACAATTTTATATGTATCTTCTAATTCAGGTGGTATTCAATATCAAAATTTATTCATTTAAATGTTTTTCAAAGCCACGTTCCTAAGGAAATTTTATATAAGTTTTATTAACAACGTAAAAAAATGAGACCTTAATGATAAATTTATAAAAAAAGCTATGTCAGTACACATTAAACACTCCCATAAGCAAACTGTTTCTAAAGATATTTTATCGAAAGCATTAGTCTTTGATTAATGGAAAAGCAAAAGCAGAGCTAAAAAATTAGGGATTGCCTAAAAGGGATGCATTTCTGTAGGTTCTTTTTTTTCTGCCGAGGAGAACATTTCGTGGGAGAAAAATTTAAGTTGTCAGTAGCCGATTCAAATGGAAGATAAGGTTGTAAGTAACTGGTCACGTTTCTCAAAGGTCTAAGAGTCGGATATTCTTCGGACAATTTAGGCTTCGAGACCTGTTACTAGAGTTTTCTTGGATTTGATGGCTGTGATTAGATTGATTGTCGCGACCAGATTTGTCTGATCAGTTGACTCTAGTTCAAATAATCCCGGATTTGAGACCTGCTCTAGATTTGTCGTAGACTGATGGGTGCGATTTAACTGATTATCTTGTCTTACTTTTATACAATCATTTGTTCAGTTACTTTCTTTTGTAAGTAGCTTTTTTCTTGTTGAAGCGCCTAGTGGAATGAGATTTTGTTTGTATACAATAGCTATTTAATGAGATAATAGTGCAAATATATAGTCGAAATGAGAAAAACTATCAAGAAGAGGATATTTATGATTTTTAGGTGATTGTTGATGATATATTTTTTCTGTTTAAAGATATTTCTCGTATTGTAAAGAACTTTAGATTGATTGCGCAGGATCTTAATTGGTCTATGTAATGCAGAACACTTATTTATCTTTAAGACAAATTGTATTATGTGTTTGAAAGAGCTTAATATTTAAATTATCCGGATTAATTTACTGGGATTTCTTACTACATGAAAAAAAAGTTAAAATTTCTGAAATATTCGTCTTGAGCTATGATATTTGGACTATTTCATTTCTACTGAAATATTTTATTATTTTTAACAGTTCTAAAAATATTTACAGGTACTTTTTGCGTGTTAAATAAATAAATGTTATATTCAAAAAATATTATATTCCAAGAAAGGGACAATGCATAATATTATGATAATGGCCGGCTGGGTGGCGTAGTTGGTTTGTCGCTGGCCTTCTGCA
>BMAV01020654.1:50974-71530 GCA_019973955.1 Trichonephila inaurata madagascariensis | reverse complement strand
CCTAGTGCAGGTTTGCATCATCAGAGCTCAGGTATCTCTCTCTGGGGAGGAAACTGGATGTCAATATTGCTTTCGGTAATTAGTATCACCTATATGGTGCCGCGCTAAGAAGTGATACCAGCTCCGGTGGAATGTACTAGGTCTGCAAAGGTTAAAAATACCAATGAGCAGCCCTATTAGAAAAAAAATATTATGATAATGTATATAATTATTGAAAGAAAAAGATTCTACGTCTTTATTTACATTTCCTGTAATAAAGTATTTATGCTTTGTTTTTTAAAAAAAGTTATTTGATAGCCAGTGTTAAACACCATGCTACTTCACACAAACAAATTAAAAATTACTTTTTGAAACGAACAATAAAATTTAAATTGATGAAGCAATTTTATAATAGAAATATTATTAATGACAAAACATGTAATTTCGTATCTATCCATTATATACACAATTCTAAACCAGTGTTTGTTAAATGATTTATAATCTTTAGCTTCCTTTTAATAAACATAATTTTTTTTTACAGAAAGAAAGATTTAGTTAAGGATCAATGATTGAAAAAAAAATCTAAACTTTTTTTCTCCCTTTTAATCTCAATTCATTCCTTTAATCAATAAATGTACTGCTTTCATGGTTTCATTTGTAAAGTTCGTAAATTCAAGGTTAATTACTGCTGATATTGATTGCGAGAGTGAATATATTATCATTGAAAGTAAAAGGAAGTCCATTTTTTTTTATTTGTCTCACAAGAGTATTGAAATCTAAACGTTGAGAAAAGTTCAAATGCCCTGAGAAACTAATTTATTATTAAATAAAATGTTAATATCAACGTTTTAGAAGAATTAGAACGAAGTCAATATCCAATGCAATTTAGAATAAATTAAGAAAACTGGTTAATTTTATTCTAAAGTTATAACAAAAGTTGTTTGTAAAAAGAAAATTGATAGTAATGATTGTAGTGCAACACACATTGAGTTCTCCACGCAGAATAACTACTTGATTAATTAACAAAACTGGTTAATTTTATTCTAAAGTTATAACAAAAGTTGTTTGTAAAAAGAAAATTGTGATAGTAATGATTGTAGTGCAACACATTGAGTTCTCCATGCAGAATAACTATTCGATTAATAATATTAATAGTCTTAAAGAACTTTGAGACAATAATAAATTGAAACAAAATAAATGCCAAAGAATTTTAGTAATAGAATTATTTTTTATGTAAGCAAAATTTAAATAATATTCATTAACTTATATTATTCGATGTAAACCCTAAGTATTTATTTCTTTCACCATGTTTAAATAGTTTGTTAAAAGAAATTATTCTCAGACTTAAGTTATCCAACTACGTTCGGAACCGTGATTTTGTAAAAGCGTATAAATGGATAATATTTATGATATTTAGTGTCACTTAGATTAGAAAATGTATATAAAATTGTTTTAAGAATAGTATTACAATAAAAAATTATTTAAGTACAAAATATTTTGACAAAAAATGAACATAGAGTGACAAATTTTCAAAATATTCTCCTTTTGTGAAAAATGCTTGTATTATAATAATATTTCGCCTGTATATAGCTCAGACCTCTGTACAGAGGCTCAACCAGAATTTTTGAAATATATAACTTAGAAGTGGGTTTATCCCTGTTTTACGACAACAGAGGGGGAAAATTTCTAGAAAAAAACTACGAGAATTATTTCAAATGGTTGTAACTCTGAAAATAATGTGAATTTTTCAAAAATCATAGTTGAGCCTCTGTACAGAGATCTGAGCTATATACAGGCAAAATATCATTATAATAGAAGCATTTTTCACAAACGGAGAGCATTTTGAAAAAAGGTTATTCTAAGTTAATGTTTAGCCGAAATATTGTATTTAAATATTTTTTTTTGTCAAAATGGCCTTAAAACAATTTATACATGTATTCTAATCTAAGTGACACTAAATATCATGAAAATTATCCATTTATGCGTCTTTTTAAAATCACGGTTCCGAACGTAGTCGGATACCTTAAACAGTTGCACCTGGAAGGAATTGATCAGCGTGATTGAAATTTGGAGGAATATTACACCTGCTTTAAAGAGGGATATGAATGATCAAATTCCAGGTTTGTTTGAGCATGAGACACGCACAGGATAGCTTCTAAACACAATGCATGTCAACTCCTAAGAGGATATCTAATAGAACTGTAACTCTTGTTGTTATGTTAGCTTTCATCGTTTTTTATTGGATTATGTCTCAAAGAAAACCTGAGACAAGCAGTTTTAACTACTGAGAAAGTTTGACAGAAGCTAAATAGTTGATCTCCGAGGAGGTACGAGTTCTAATCGATGGATTATACAGCATACTGAATGTTGTAATGTTACTGTTAAACTGTGCTATAAGAGATGGATAAAACAAAATATATCCCACCGTCAATCATGCATAGGGAGGTCAAGACAAACCCAGCCGAGAAAGGCTCAACGTATCTTAAGACATGCGCATACTAATCGACTACTGCAGACATCCACCTGGCAGTGGGGACCTCAGTTTGTGATACCCCGCTCCCCTGGGGTATCATCTCTTCATCCACGCGAACTAGATTTCTAGGGATAAAAGATTGACCCCTCGAACCTTCCATAATAAAACTAGTTTATTATTATCTCAATATATATTAATCAATGCAACATAAGTCTTACTTAGAGGAAAACGATCAGGAGTGATATGACGTAATTAACAATTCTTAGCAAATAGCGCATTAAATCCTACTCACTGTCTTTATGATAAATTAACCTCATAATCCTTATCTATAACCGATTTCTTAACTAGCTAGAATCCGCTCTATAATTAAACTTTAATAATCTATCGCTTACCGATATCTCACGGCGATCTGCAACCAAACTTTATATCCGCCTCTTGTACTTTCTTCCTTTAATGTAAATCTTTTATATATCTTATTATCCGAATTGATCCGGCTACTATGCAACTTTCTGGCTTCTAACTGACTTCTATCTGGCTCCTATAATGCTCTCCGGTCTCCAGGCGACCTCCTCACGAATGCAAAAGCTCCAATATATATAATCATCCACTAATATGCATATCGCGTTTTCTTCTTGAGAAGGTTGGATTGAAATGCCATTCGGGCCTCAAAGATTCCCCAAGAGGATTAATAGAAGGCGCGATAAAGCCCCGTCACAAGTTGAGTAACTGCACCATTTGCTGACGGCTTTACCACGAGAGACATAACTCACGCAGACCGTTACGATGATGCCTTTAACAGCACTGCATTGAAATGTTGTCGTGCCAGACGGACGTGGGGCATCGAATGGTCTTCATTGGCTAGTCCCACTTCTGCCTTGAGGGAGATGCAATCGAATCTGTATATGGAGGTAACATCGTCAGTGTCAAGATTGACGGTTCGTAGCTAAAAATTCCCATTCTGGAAGAACTGGTGTCATGGTATGACACGCAATTGCGTATGAGGGTAATTTACCTTAAGTGTTCATTACAAGCTTATGTTATGTTCCAGATAATATGTAATTTGTTGCGATCCAGTTCCCGAACTACCAATAAGACTGTGTTTCTCAAACTGTGTGTGTGGGGCGTTATAACCCTATAAGGGGGGGAGCGAGCATATTAAAAAATCGAAAACAAAAGATTATTTAAAAAAAATGTTAACTTTCTGAAAGTAAACAAACAAAATACATTCTGATATAATAAAAAATAAAATGCACATTTACACTGGTATTACAGAACACAGGTATTACTTTTACCTACACACTTATAAATATATCAGTACTGCTCAATGCATTTTATAATTGATTTAACAATACTAAGTTAAGAACGTTTATGATTACTAGTAACCCCATGGGCTCTTCATATATAAAGTTATATGCTAAAATTAACACTTATCTTGAGGATTTGTCCGGTTCAAAATTAATTATTTCAATGCGATTAAAAATTACGCGATTCTCTCCACAATACCACCGTTTAACTTGTAGGCGAGCGTATGTGGTGTATTGGCGGGGGTAGTAAAGGAATAAATAAGCAAAAAAAAATCCTCTTAAATAAGTAAATCCTTTGCAAACACTCTGTCAAGGTAATTTTATTGCCTTCCAAAATCCTCTGAATTATTTTATGGATAGCAGTTTACAGAAAAGATTGTGCTTCGGAAAGACATATATATACGTTGGGAGGGGGAGGCAATTAATGCACTGGCTGATCGAGACGTTTCGTTTACACCGGCAGCACATAAAATGTTAAAGTAAAATTGTAGGTTTAGCGTCAAAATATAGTATTATTGAATTTAATACAATGTTATTGTTTGGGGGGGGGGCGATGAAACTTATGAATGAATATTGGGTCGCAAATATTGAAAGTTTGAGAAGCACTGCAATAAGACAATGCTCGACCATATATTGAACCATCTCTCGACCTCATCAATAATATACCTATATCCTACTGTGGACATCATGTTCACCAGATTTAGAAAGTGCTAGGATATTATGAGATGAGAAGTCTCCACTCCACCCGTATGACTTAAATATGACAGAACTGCATGCTAGAGTAGAAGTAGCGTCGTAATGAAGAACCTATTGGACACACTGCCAAGGTACTTGGCAAGTTGTATTAGGAATAATTGTTGTCATACGCTCTACTGAAGAATATCCTTATTCTGCATCTTTATGAATGTATTTTACATGTTTCAGTTTTATATTTTAATAATTTGCTCTTTCATAAGCATTTTACCAACTTTGAAAACGTCATTGCATTCTGACAATTCCTTTATGGAGCAACTTTTTTTTTTTGGTTTTAGATTGCAGAATATGTATGTCGGACAACAACAATGAAATTCTACTCAGAATGTAAAAATGTCTTTCATTTTGAAAGTTTGTAAATTTGATGTGTTTCAAAGTGCTGTAAAACATTATATTAACCAGAGAAAAAAATCCATTTAATATTTTTTAAAAAACAAACAAACCTGAGAGATTAAGAAAATATTTAAAAATATTATTTTCTGGAAAAAATATTTTCAATAACTCCAAATTTTTGGGACCGAATAGCTAGTCAAAGTTGCATAATTTGGCTAAATCTTTAGTAACCAATTATAATTTTCATGTAATGTTGATTTTTTTATTGTTTAAAGAAAATAAATTGATTGAAATCATTGTGTGTGTGTAAAAAAACAATAGTAAAAAATAAAGGAATTGCTCTGAATAAGAGTAAAATAATTCCATTTGAAAGCATATAATTTTATTAAAACTCAGATGACAAATGAAATACCCTCTAAAAATATTGCAGCAAAACTTTTTTGAATTACTCTACGATATCGAGAAAACCAGTAAAAAAGTCTTACTGAAAGATTGAAACGGATAGTATCAAAATAAGCACCGATGCATATCTACCAAACAAGAACCCAAATCTCTCTAAATAATAAAAGAATACCTTAGAGGAAATAATGTTTATCGCATTTCCAAAGCTTATAAGGGGAAAGAAATTCTTGTTTTTTAATTTAGTTGCTGGAAAGAGTTTTACCGACCCTTTTTAAATCTTCCTTATACAGCCAAGGATTTCCAGAAAGAGATCTTTGCAGGATACTCCTACTTCTTGGTTATGAAACTCAGAATACAACAAGCTTTTGAAGTAGCTCTTATACTTTCGGTTCCTTTTATTGCTATTTTTTTGGTTGAAACGGAAAACTGTGTAATAAAAGTCAGTAATAAGTAGTGGTTTCCTTTTCATATTATGGCGTCCTAGACAATACTTTTTTTTTATTTAAGAAAGAAAAACGACCAATCCAACCCAATTATATACCTTAATTTAAAGGAAAACAGCAGTTTGTGTCCGCTTAGGGTAAAAAGAAAAAGCCAGTTTTGCGCGGAAATTTATGACAAAAAAGTGCTTGTTTAAGATCGAGGTTGTTATGAAGCACGGTTGATTTAATATTTAATACAATGTGATAGAGAAAAGAAAGGATATTTATTATTTCTTAAGCGAATAACGGTCTTAATAAATATACAGTCTTGAGTAGAATATTTTATTAGCAACTGCTATCGAGATGTGAAATGTTACATAGTTATTTTGTATTCTTTAATGAAGTATTTAATGGGTTTCGAGCGAGAGAAAAGGAGAGATTAGTTGAGATGCAAATTATTTTCAAAAATATAGAAAAACTTTTGGAATTATTTTTATTTTCTAAACAAACAAGGGAATTAAAATCCGGATTAAATTATTCGACGCGTTTGTTTTCTGCAACAAATGTAATGCATACAAGTTTGTTTGAGACTAGAGGTATTATGTAAGCCAAACATAAATTGTCTAAATATATTATTTTTAAAATTTAGAGGGAAAAAAATGGCTGATAATTCTGAAGCTGCTTATTTTTCATTACATTAAAGTATTCAACATCTTGTTTGTGATGGGAAAAGAATAAGACACTTCTATGCATCTCATTATAAAATACCAGTTTGAATAGAGTATGATTACTTAAGAAAAGATTAAAAAGACCTGTATCTCAACTGTGTATTTTATATCATAAGATAACACAAGTTTATATAGATGATAAAATAACTAGAAAACTTTAAAATTTAGCATAGTAATTGAAAGTTAAAATAAGTTAACGAAATTATTAAACTACTATTACAATTACATTTTTATTAATAAACTACTATGTCATTGCTTAAGTACAAAATAAACTTACTTTATGTAAATTAATAGCGACACAATTTCTGCAAAGTAAAAGTACTCTTACATAATTTAATATTTTCTAACATAGTTGATTGAATTTAATATTATTACACATTACATCTCAGCAGATAGTCAGTCTTTAGACTGCTAGACGAATGAAAGAAAATATAAGATATATAATTATATAATAAATATATTCTTAAACATATTTATATAAAAGGAAATACTTTTGTATGTCATGAGGATAAAAAATAAAGAAATCTTCAGCCGTATGCAGGGGATATGATAACTGAAGGGCACATTTAACTGCCAATTTAAAATAGTATTTGAATAGATAGCAAGTTTTAGATTATTTGTCAAAAGATGAAGAAGAATAATGGATTTTTATAGCAACTTATTATTTTGTAATAGTTTATTATTAGTTATTAATAATTATGTGTGTGTGATTATGTATGTTCACTAGTAGCTACCTTCTTTGGGTACTTCAAGAGATGTTGTATGACTATATATCGTTATTAAGTTATTGATATCTAAACCCCAGCATTAAGCTTTCGATTGTACAGAAAAACATTTTTTAGCCTTCATCTCTTGATTTAAAAATGGACATTATTTGAATTTCTAAAACAGAAGTATATTCATCTTTCATGTCCCCGTAGCCATCTCTCCAGAGTCTATTTCCACAAAACCCATTTTTAACCTATTTTGGTTCAACAAAAAACATACTTGCCAAATTTCAAGTCTAAGTCTAAGGGTTCAAAAGCAGGATGCTTTTTTTCATCTATAACGCCCCTGCAATCCCCTTGGGAGTCGATTCCAGTATAACTAGTTATTAGAAGATCACTACTCAAAAAAAAAAAAAAAAAAAAAAAACCACGCTTGCCAAATTTAACGTCTGCAGGTCTAATTTTTCCAGAGATCCCGTCATGAGTGAGTAATTGAGCCCCTTTTCTCTTTATGTAAAGAGATTATTGCATCAATAAAATTAATTATGAAAATAATATGCATTAGTGTGATGTTGTTGCTTATTCCCCTACTGTAGGAAACCCTACACCAGGTCCAAAATACCTCGTAGCTCGAGAAGTTGGAAAATTCTCTCCAGTTCAGGCATCAAATGCCTTCAGGAGACATCCAAACAACCAAGAAGATGAGGAGGGCTGGAAGGGAATGTGGCGGTGATATCTATATAAATCAGTAATAGCCTCCATTCTATGACGATCGTTTTGGCATGGTGGCTAAGATACTCATTTTCGGTTCGGAAGGTACCCAGTTCTAATCTTCCTTCATTGATGACCTTGGCCGTGTAAAAGAACCGCAGCAGTCATGGCGCCATCTATCCAGCGCAAATGCAAACAACAAAGTCACAATTGCTCACATTCTCGCCACAAATATGGTATCGTTCGTTTGCCTATTCGCCAAATCACTCGCACCGGAGTAGCGTGGCGGTGATATCTATATAAACCAGTAATAGCCTCCATGCGAAGACGATCGTTTTGGCATGGTGGCTAAGATAATTGTTTTAGGATCGGAAGGAGCTCGGTTCTAATATTCCTTCAGGAGCATGAACACGGAGGAAAAATCTTTTTACCATTCTGGAATTTCATAGGTCTCAAATATCCATTTCTAAACTTCGCCAAGGCCGATTGGAGAGTGCTGGGGCCACTGCACGATAGAGACGGTCCTGGGCGACTAACAGAGCATACCCGTTATGATCTAGAGAGAGGAGCCATACCAAGAGTAATTTATTTTTATGGAGGGAGTAGATTTCCAAAGGGGTTAGATCTGCACAGTTTGAGATCGGAAAATCACATGCAAGTGTATCTGCGGTCTTGTTACCGTACACTCCAACGTGGGAAGGGATCCGCTGGAGGCATACCGATTTACTAGGACCGAGTCCTGAGAGAAGTACTAGAATATCGTTGTCAGGTTTTTCATAAATTTTTGACCAGTTCTTTAGATATTGTATAGCACTGCTACTGTCAGTCAATATCCAAATATTGCATTTATTGGTAGTAACAGCATACTCCAGAGCCTTAGTGCTCTACCATCTTCAAATTTGCTGCCATCCGTATAGATAAGAGGTTCCCAAACTTTTTTGTCTCATAGACCCCTTGCTATGTTTCTCGGTTTTGGGTAGACCCTTGCTTTCTTAATGTTGAATTTTTGCAAATTTATCAACATAAATGCCTTTTTGGCAGATGATATAGAGCTATTCACCTTAAAAGATTTAAATTTCTAATTGTAGTTAAGAGTGTTGCATTATATAAAAATTAAGAGAAAAGCACATGTTAATTAAATTAAAACTTAAATAATAAATGAAATAACTAATTAACAAACAAATGCTCTTAGTAAGAAAAACTAATATAGTGCTTCAATAAGAAATTTTCAACATTTAGCATCAATTTTATCAGGTTTTATCCTAAATTTCCTAAGGTTAGTAGTGTTTTCTTTCCTTTCTTTCTTATTTTTGAGGTTGGCAACTGCGCTGAAACTCTTTTTCACCAGCAAAGCTTACAATTAAAAACTTTCTCATGATATTCCATAATTCGAGATAAATGACAGGTATGCGTGTCTTTCTAAAGCCAAAATTGCTGACATATGTTTCTAAACTTTATTTTATGATCTTCTTTAGCGGCTATTCCAATCAGTTCTTCTTGTAATATAATTTTTTTTTAATATGACCATATGGACTGATTGTCTACTGTGGTATTACTGTAGTCAAAGCATTCTCGAACTTAGTTTCAAGAATGCCGAACGTAGGGTGAAACGTCATTTCCCTGGCAGATATTCTGTAACCAACTGAGAAAGAGGGAAAATTCGCGACGTCCAAGATTATACTCCTTTAGCTTAATTCTGGCAAGAAACACTAAAATGATGGTGATTGATTTAATCAAATTTATGCTGTCACTTTGTAACTGCAAACTAACCTCATCAAATTTAGTAAATAAATCTGTTAAATAGGTAAAATCTGGTTCTGGATTAAATTGTGTCTTTTTAAAATTAAAATCAGCACCTGGTTTGGTAGACCAGTAGTCAGTGGTTCAGTAGACTATTGTAGACCCCCATTTTAGCTTCATGCATCCCCAAATTATTTTTTCACTGAGGTAGACTCCTTTCAGATTGTCATAGACTCCCTGGGGGTCGATATAAACCACTTTGGGAGTCACTGGTATATACAGTAAAAGCCGCAGGAGGGATATCACATTTAAGACCTCTAGGACCATCTGCTTTAAAAGAATTAGGCGGTCTGCCTGCTTATACTTGGATGGGACTTCAAAAGGTAATTGAAAAGAATATGCTTCTGTGATAATATGCATTAGTTTTACATTGATTAGCTAATATTAGTCGAATTTATAGCCAAAGGAAACAGCAAAAATAATTTTGATGGTAGATGCAAAAATAACTGCTTTAAATTCCTTCTGTCTTTCATTTTTGTCACGCACATTTATGGTTACCTCTACTGACTGACGTGAAAATTAATCAGTTTTTTACACAAAATAATTCTTCGAATGAAATTATTGTAAAAACGTTTCACAATTTTTGATAATCGACGATTAGGAAAAACGTGTACATTTTTGCAATTTCAAATTTCCACTCTCCGTCAAATGAAGCATGAGGAAATTGCACAGGCGGAGTTGTTCATAAGTGCATTTTTTACTTGAACCCGATAATGAATAAAAAGCACCGCGAGCGAACAAAATGATTAATTAGTTTTTCGAAGAAAATTTACTCCGAGGTCTTTTTTAGTTCGAAAAACTCTATGATGAGAGATTCGTGACACATTGAGAATTTTTTTTACTCCTGAAGAAAGAGAAAGATTACGTCATTTAATGGCCTCTAAAATACTCCTTAATTATTCATCTGTACCCTAAAGCAGTGATTTTAAAAACATTATGAATATATCTAATCTGAGAACAGCGAATGTGTTCCAACTCTTCAAATTCAGTGGATCGAAATTTCGCAGTCTTATTCTGGGCGTCAATTATAGATTCTTCGAATAAAAAATGATTTCAAAATATTTTTACGGCATTTTTTTTTTAATAATGAAATGCAACGTAATATTTGAAGGTTTTGAGAAATACAGCTCCGACAATCTGGCAGATCGAAAAGGAACAAGAATTCTTAATGGGTTCAACTTTTATTCCAACAATTTGTTATCGTTTGTCTAATATTTTAAATGAAAAAAAATGGAAATAGTACTTTAATATGTAAATTGAATGATCAGGATTTGTTATTTATAATTTTTGTTTTAATTGTCCGAATATTAATAAGTTTTGACAAAAAAAAGCATAAAATATTTGTGGTTCTGGGTTTATTAAAGATTGTTGAATATCCGAAAATTCCAGAATATTGCAAGAATGGCGGGTACATTTCCTTTGGGATAATAAAAAAAGAAGAATGGAAGATTAAAGAAAAAATAAATCCGAGAATGCTTATGATTTGAGGAAATCATTCGATTTTGATATAATTCGGAGCCCCATTCTCTAATTTTAGTTATTACGCAATCAACACTAACAATTTGATTTTATTTTGTTCAACTAAAAATGTTGCATCATTATATAGCAACATTGCTAAAAATATTGCAGCATTATTAATTATTTAGTACCCGTAATAGCAGAGTGGTCGCGAACTTGTGGTCAGTGTTGTTTCTGTCAGGTCGTGGGTTCGAGTTCCTGAAACCCGAGAGAGGGGCTCATACAAGAATGAACGTCTTAAGGCATGGACCAACTGGCCCCTGGCCCAGGGTTTCCTCAGCAATCGGCGCATCGTCTAGTTCTCGAATAAGCCATAATAAGATCACAATTAGAATAATTTCAACGGTCGAATGTTATTTCCGGTTGTATTCTCAGAAAAACTGGGAATTTCAGACGATATATGAATTAGAAACATGTCAGGACCATCATCCACGTACAGGCAGACCTACCACCATACACCACCTCACTCTTTTTGTCGAAAGGCTGCAGTCGGTCTAGCTGGTTTGTGCGATTGTAATCATGCACATTTATTTGTTTCGGGGTATTATTTGTATTCTATAACATATGCTATGTACTGTCTACTTTTCAGGGTCATATTTGGGACCTACATTTGTGTAGGAGCCTGAAGAAGTCTTAAGACGTCCCTTCATGTAAGTTAAATCTGTCGAGGCTCAAAGACCTCTGATCGGTATGGTGTGGAAGTTTGGAGAGTTGGGTCCCAGAAGAATTGTCGTCTAGAGGTTCAAAAATGCGAGGTCCACCGCCAATAACCTTTGAATAGCTTCCGAATGCGACCTTTTTAAACAATAGGTCAATCAGTCAATGCAAAGATTTAAACTATTGAGGAATGAAGACGATCGAAATGTGATCCAGTACCTTCCCGTTAAAACTTTGACACTCTAGTATTTAGCGAGTTGTATATAACATAACCTTAGTTTGCTTTTTCATTTCCTCTCTACTATTAGTTCACACACTCTCTCTCCCTATATATATAAATATAATCTTGTTCAAATTTTCAATCGTTAATAAAATGCTTTCTATTCATCCATTCAAGTTCAAATGCATTTTTCAAACTTGTAGTAGAGGACACGATGTTAATATAGTTTTTTCAAATATTGATTCATTAATTAAATTTATTTTTAATTTTAAATTTATTCCGATTTATTTCTGTCAAAGTTACAACTAACTTCAACAGATGTGTAAAGGTCTGCCCGACGCGTCTAAAGGTATGGGAGAAATGGAAGGAAGACTAGTCATATTTAAAATATAACTCAGTTTTTTCACAACAACACAAATTCAATCAGCCAAAGTTAAGAGATGCACCCAATTATCAAATATGAAGAGCAATTAACAAGGTACGCGAAATATGAGAAGACTTTACATAATTAGGACACTTATGTCAATTCAATAGCTTTGCCTTCTTAGCTACCTAATATAGATTAATTTTTAAGTGACAAATCATCAACTTAGATATTGCAATTAGCAACTGCTAAATATCAACGCCTCACTTCAAGTTTAATTAAACACTGCTCCCGCTAGCAGTCTACGGTATCTCTCCTTCTAACTTGAAAGCCTAGACATTATATACAAGTCTTCATTTGCGTGATCACGTTTTCTTCTTCGGGAGAAAGCTTTATAATATAACAATTTTTATATAAAGACCCAATGTATTCCCCAAGAGGACTATTAGTGGAAAGAACTTGGATAGACCCGTCACAGATGACCACAGTATATTTTTCTAACGAAAAAGGAATTGATTAAAATTTTTTTTTTAATATTACTTGTTTCAAATGAAGTTGAGAATCTAGGTTATAACTAACAACACCTACCTCACCAAATTACATCCACCTCATATATATAAACACACATTCGAATAATAGTTACCAAAATATAACAGCTGTGATTGAGTTATTGGGTTGTTGTATGTACTCACATTAATCTTAGAGTTTGGCACTGTACAATGTAAAGAATTTGAGGTTCTCACGAATTACATTTCATTAATCCCCATTTCATTGAAACCGAGGATATAATCAACAACCTTTGAACCATGAAGCTCTGCACACAAACTACTGCCACTGCATAAGCCAATTCAAATATTATAACATAACTACTACGATTGGACTATTCTATCATTAATATTTATAACTCATTTGTGTTTTAATATTTGTAACACCTTTCGTATTGAACCAATGTATACGTATTTCATATGTTTCGTATTTTTCAGATTGTCCAATGTTTTTAGAGAAAGAGTTCTAGTTCTCTCTCTCAATGAGCATCAATGTCAATTATTTGGTGTTCACCAGAGGACAAGGTGGGGCCACCAACGTCTCTCTAAGGCATCCCCCCATATTTCCTGGCATTTAAATCAGATTATCACTATAGCCCAAAGATTCTCAAACTGTGAGGAGCACCCCCTAGGGGAGCGTGATAACCTTACATGGGGGCCCGAGCATGTCAAAAATAAAAAAAATACATTTTTTGAATAATTAATTTACTGAAAGGTAGCAAAACAAAATACATTCTGCCATAATAAAAAATACACATTTACACTGATATAATATACTTATAAATGTATCAGTTCTAGGCAATGTATTTAGTAATTAATTTATCAATACTAAATTAAGAACAAGATTAATAGCTACTAGTGACTCCGGCTTGTCTTGCAAAGCAAAGTTTTTCAAAGGAAGGTGTAATATTAGAAATTGACACTCTACGTTCTTTTTTTTCTATATTTAGCTGAGATTTGTATTTTGTCTTCAAAGCAGCCACCTCAGAAAATCCTATTTCGCAAAGATAGGACGTTGGAAATGGTAATAATATACGAAATGCTTTTGTTTTCCGTGCAGAAAGTTCCCCATCAACTCCTGCCCAAATTCCTTCCAAGCCTTTTGATTTCGCCTTTTGACGTGAAATGTATGAAACTTTCTTCTTCGGGCAGCTATAAAATTTAATACTTATCGCTCATTTGTAGGGTGTATAATTAAGGTCGATTGTAGCTTTAGCGTCGAAGTACGTTACTTTTACATTCAATGCATTGTTGTTGTATGGGGGTGGGAATGAAAATTTTGGTTAAAAATTGGGGCACGAATCACTGGCGTAGCTATTTCTGAGTGAGCCATGTATCAAAATTCTTTCGGGGTTTTTTAGATATAAGAGCCCTGTTTGTAGGACTATAGTTACACATGTTGGGGAACCTGTAGCTTGGGGGCCCTGTATCATTGATACGGTTGATACGGCGGTAGCTACGCCCCTGTCACGAATATTGAAAGTTTGAGAAGCACTGCTTTAGCCTATCCATGCCACGAATATTAATTTCAATTAAAAATTGTAGAAATTTAGGGAGTAATTTCATATTTTTACAAAGGAACTAGAAGAGCCACTAAAAATAAGCTGTGTTTTTATACCTATTGTCATCCCGAATGATAAAAAAATTGTATGTGGTGGTAGTTTTAAATAATTTTTTTTGTATTTATCAAATCTAATATTAAATTTTATAGCTCACACAGAAAATAAGTATTATATTAAATGATATAGCTTACAAAAAAAGATAAATGACTAACCAATGGAGTTAATCTATAACTTATGAGCTTTGAAACGAATATTTCCCAAAAAAGTTTACATTTTTATAATAAATACTGAACTTTCTGATTTATTTCTTGTCGCCAATAATCCAATTTTTCAATATATTTTTTATGTTCTCAGTTTTTTCGCATACCGTAAACAATTATGAAAATATAATTTCGAATAGAAGATATCAACGTTATTTTAATAAAGTTAATCGAATGAAAGAGACATTTTTTGGAACAGAATTTGACAAGCATGTCGCAGTTTATGCCTGGATGGGCAACCAAGAAAAAAATTAATATATAATTAATCAAAATTTGCAAATTTTGCTTAAAAAGCTCTTAGAAATATGAGACTGGCTGGTATATTGATTGTTTAGTTCTTATTATTAATAACACAATGGGGAAATTCACAACTTAGAAAGGAAAATGATTTATGATCCACTTTCGTCTGTATATTTTAAACACATCTTCATTTCCCAATACATAAAACGTGAGTGACCATACAATTTATATATATATATATATATTGCATTTTATTATCAATATTTAAATATATTATTTAAAAAGTATTAGCTTAATTAACAAGATAATTGTTAGAATACATGTAGATGGTATTCAAAGCGTTTTTGTAACTTTTTAAAATTCCTTTGTATTTTTGTTTAATACTTAATATGAATGTTAAAATACCTCAAGGATATTGATGGACTTTCAGAAATTATTCATTGTTAAGTAAGCATTCATTATATCTGCCGACCAGACTGGGATTAAACATTTGAAAGTGTTTAAAATTAAGGTTGTTAATATGGTATTTACAATTCAAGGTATAATTTGTGAATTTAGTTTAAATTATATTATATATTTGACTATATAAACTATTTTACTATTAACTGAAATCAGTACTGTTAAATTATCCTTTACTAATTAGGTTTATCTATTCACAGACTAATTGCATAAAAATTCCCACAATATTTTCCTAGTGGCAAAGGTCATTGACTCGTGGCTGACGTGTCGAGCATAAATACCTGTAAAAATCTGTAGTGGCTTAAACGTTTTCCCGTTGGTGTGGAAGTTCAGAGAGGGATGCCAGCTCAGGTAAAATCCTCGACAATTGACCAAGGTACAAAATTACAAGCTCCGTCACTAATAGCCCTCGTGCACCTTTATAATGCGACGTAAATATCTCTAACTCTCTAGTTTTAGTTGCTATTTGTATTTCTTACCAACATTTGTCGAACTTTTCAGTTTATCTCAAGTTGAGGAGGGAGATTGTCTTGTTTATTTTAATTATTTTTTTGTGTTCATTCCAGTTGACAGCTTGCTAAACAACAACAAATAGCTATTACTTTTGTTTTAATTTGTAAATGTGACTTTCAATGAAATCTAGATTTCATGTTGGGTTATTTTTTTGTATTGATATTTTCAGAGACAACCTGTACATTTCCTGATTTTATGCTGCAGTCTAAGTTAAGCTACAACACAACAAGGTTAGAACCCTTGTTTGTATAATTGTAACAATTCAACTAAAAACGGCAGATTTTGTAGTTTAATTTATATTTTTAAATGAAAGATGGATTGTATAGGTTGTTTGTCAAAGTATCAATTTGTAAATTTTTAAAATTAAACCAGATTATAATGCATCGTCACTTGGTATTGGGTATAAAAGAAAGTTCTGTCGTTTTTTTCTAAAGAAAAAGCAAGTTTTTTTTTTCACTTTTTATTTAAAATTTAATCTAAAGTTTAATGTCTTTTGTTAGTTACAACTGTTTGCCAGCGTTCTGGGAGTTTATCTAACCAACTAGAAAAGAAATTATCTGCTTTGGAGACAAAGTATTTTTCATCTGCCATTTGGACACCCTCATAATTTATATACTCATTTCGATCAAGAAAGTTTTACTGTGACCTGAAAAGATGATAGTCAACATCAGGAGTATATATACTGGCTGAGGTTAAGTTTCCAAACCCAACTCTACAATTTTTTATGCAGTGTTTCTTGCCATGCATAGTCTAGCGTTGTCGTGATGAAGAATCACACCCTTTTTGCTGATGTTTATGGATGCATGTGGATGTTTATGTTGAATTTCTTTATCCGAAGCATCAAGTTGTGAACAGGGGAACTATCATTTCATTTTCTTTCAGCAATTCATCGTGCATTATACCCTTTCTGTCGCTCCAACAACACAGGATAACCTTCTGATGCACACCAGTTTAAGATGTAGATGGTGGTGTCTTCCCTTTGTAAACATTTGATTTTTTTTCTAACCACATGTTCATACACTGTCCACTTTTCATCTCCAGCCACCAAGTAGTCCAAAAACGGCTCCATTTTGTGACAAGTAAGGTTTAAAGGACATACCGAAATTCTTTCCATTAAATTTTTTTTCTCTTTATTCATGTGGTACCCAGGCAGAGAGTTTGGACACGAAACCAAGCCTTTTAGTGTAATCCAAAGCAGTAATTTGATGATTTCAAGCGAAGCCCATTTCTGATGAAGTTAAGGTATCGACTACATTCGGGGAACCATGATTTTAAAAAAGCACATAAATGGATAACTTTCATGATATTTAGTGTCACTTAGATTAGAATACATGTATAAAAATTGTTTTAAGGACATTTTGACAAAAAAAATTTATTTAAATACAGTGTTTCGGCAAAAAATGAACTTAGAATAACCTTTTTTTCAAAATGTTCTCCTTTTGTGAAAAATGCTTCTATTATAATAATATTTTGCCTGTATATAGCTCAGACCTCTGTACAGAGGCTCAACTACGATTTTTGAAATATTCACATTATTTTCAGAGTTACAACCAATTGAAATAATTGTTGGCGTTTTTTTCTTAAAATTTCTCCCGTCTGTGGTCGTAAAACATGTATAAGCCCACTTCTAAGTTATATAATTCAAAAATTCTAGTTGAGCCTCGATACAGAGGTTTGAGCTATATACAGGCAAAATAGTATTATAATAGAAGCATTTTTCACAAAAGGAGAATATTTTGAAAATGGGTCATTCTATGTTTATTTTTTGTCAAAATATTGTACTTATCTAATTTTTTATTGTAATACTATTCTTAAAACAATTTCATATACATTTTCTAATCTAAGTGACACTAAATATCATAAATATTATCCATTTATATGCTTTTGAAAAATCACGGTTCCGAACGTAGTCGGATATCTTAACGAAGGATTTGTCATGATCATACTTCGTAGCACTTCGTTGTTGACATCTGATTGCTTTCCTGATTTGGGTTCATCTTTCAAAGAAAAATCACCCAAGCGAAATTTCACAAGTCATCTTAAGCATACTCGAGCTGTTACTGCTACCTATCCAAACACTTCCCACAAGTTTCTTTTTGCCTCTACCATGTTATTTCCTTTTTGGAACTCAAACAGCATACAATGCGAAAAAATATGTGCAAATGATCAATATTACAGTAATCTGACTATTTAAATAGGTTTCAGTCGGATCCGAATTCTTGCTAAGAATCGCGACAACGCATAAAAGTGTACCAGTTCAAAAAAGACCGAACTTTCCCCCATACTCAATAAAAAAGTGCATTTTTTCCTGTGCACGCTATTGTAGAAAATATCCTTGGACATTGAATGGGTTATTGGGCTTTCAAAAGGCGTTTGAATACACAGCAAACAAATTTTTTCTGTAACCAAAAACAAATATCAGAAGTCAAAGTTGTCTCTACTGAATATTTACTAGATACACGCAAGGAAATTTTCTTGTAAGAATTTAAACACATAAAAAAAAATCAGTTTTTCGCTGGTGTGAGTCTCACTTTAAAAGAATTTAGAAAACTTCATTCACGTGTGGGAGATATTTTGAGAAACCTTTAACATGAACCTTTATATGGTTCGATGGAAATAACTGGATGACCGAATTTTTCCTAGTCTGCACGCTTAGCGTACTCAGCCAATTAAGCACGAACATATAAGTACTGTCTATGCTCAGGAGGAAAATTAAAACTTTTAAGCTTAACACATTGGATACAAAAATGGTACTAACTATACAGCCGTTAATGTGTTGCAACCTAAAATTACATTATCTTCTTTTTACCTTCATTGGCTAATTTTCTCTTTGAGCCGGCAAATAAAGCTAGTCTGAAAACTTGTTACTACATAAAATACTTTTGTTTGCTTTCATTTGGGGACATTACATTCAATGAAGAATTAGAAATAAAGAAAGATTGTTGATAACGCGTTCTTTTGTTTATATAATCAGCGCATTGCAAATATATTAATTAAATATTCAAAAGAGGATTTGTATTGAAGTTTCTTTATATCTTAAGTATATTTTATAGATATATTTTTATTAATGTTTAAAAACAGTATTAGAGTAGATTTGAAAAATAAGTATTGTTTATTTCATTAATGTGAAAAATACTTTACAATATAATACAGTTTTGTTAGAAGTTATCATAAATATCTTTAAGGGATTACTTGTTTTTCATAGAAGAAAATTTTCCTTCAACGCATTTTTTCTCTGAAGTGAAGAATGAAAGAGTTTTTCTTTCTCTGTTATTAGTTTTTAAAGATTTCTGTTAATGTTTATTTGTCGTTTTTCATTTTTTGTTTGTTACGTTCAAATGAAATGCTTAGTAGTATAAATATTTAATTTATCCAAATATACATGCGACTTTAGCATATTTATTTTACCTTGAAAATAGCATATTTATTTATTTACGTTCCTATTTGCTTAAAAATACCAAACAAGAAGATACATTGCTATTAAGTGTTTTCCAACTTATTTTGAAAAATTAGAAATTTCGGCTTCTATGTTTCTTTTAAAATGTAGATAAAATGTATTTTATTTTTTAAGTGACAAAAAATGAAATCGTTTGTTGGTACTATACTTTTCTATCAAAAAACAGATTATTTTCTTACTGAAATTATTTTTGGAATAGATGTTCAATTCTTACTTAATTCTTGTTTTTTACAGTTTTGTTGTAAAATAAGTGTTTTCAATGTAGACAATTTATACATCATTTTCCAGTTGTTCATTGTAAACAAACTGATTTCGTAGCTGTACTAAGAGGAGCTATATAACAATATCATAAACTAAATTCAATCATCCGTATTACAGTGAAAATGATAAATAGTTCAAATTAACAACTTGAACTGGCTAAAATAAAAGTTAAGTTATTAATTTTTAAATAAAAACTTAACGAATGAATTCGTGAATTAACGTGATAGTGAAAAAATAGTTTTATTTTAAAAATCAGAATATATAAATAGTACACAGCAGAAAATAAAAAAAGAAACGAGTCTTACAGTAGTCGCATATGATGTGTAACATCTGAGATGTTATCGTGGTAAATACGCACTATTAACTTTTTTACTGAAAAAAATATGAAAAAAAAAAATCTCACTCACACAGGTATGATTGGAAATAATTTTCTATCAAATAATTATATCTTTAATGGAAATTGTATTTAATTAACAAAAGGAGTAATGCAATATTTTATCAAAAATAATTATTCTTGTTCAATTTGGGGAAGAGCAGAGACAATAGACTTATGATAACTAAAATATGACGCATATACTTGTGATTTCAAAGTATTTAAAAACCGTTGAAAAGCAGCGTCAATAACAGTACCACTGTTAGCAGTCGAAACACACATTCTAATTTGTGTTCATTTGAGTTCATCATTCATAAAAGCTATGAGCGGCTCAGCTTTTGGCAAACTGAAGTTAAAGTTAAAATCACCACTCAAAATCAGGGGAAACGAGTGATAATTTTTTTAAAAGAGCAGAACCGCCTTCGTTATATGATAAAAGTTCAAAATGTAGGAAATCTTTAATTTTTTTTAATGGTTTGATTCGAAGAAATGTATACGACCACCGAAATCACTGT
>BMAV01020654.1:38595-50574 GCA_019973955.1 Trichonephila inaurata madagascariensis | reverse complement strand
AACACACACACACACACAATATTATTATTTTAGAAGCATTTTTTATAAAAGGAGAACATTTTGAAAAAGGTTATTCTAAGTTAATTTTTTTACCAAAATATTGTATTTAAATAAATTTTTTTTTGTCAAAATGTGTCCTTAAAACAATTTTTTACATGTATTCTAATTTAAGTGACACTATATAAGTATCATGAAAATTATCTATTTATGCGCTTTTTTAAAATGACGGTTCCAAAAGCGTAGTCGGATATCCTAACTGTTGTAGAATTATAAAATAGCTTTCCGTGGAGGAGCTATGATGTATGCCAATGTGAGTTGCGTCGATAGTCATCAGGTTGACACTGAAGTTAGAGTTATATAATTAAAGCTATCGGAGTTTCTAATTAAGGAGATCCTGTATCTCACAAAACACGATATTTCGTCAATTTTAGTAACATTACAAAAAAAAATAATTTAGTAAATGTTATTAATATTTAGGTTCATAATTAAGTTGACCAGAGGCCTAGTGGCCGAGTGGTAGAGTATAGCGCTTCCACACCACACCACAGGTCCGGGGTTCTATACTCGGGCTGGGCAAAATCATCTTTCATCTCTTCAGTGAGTCAATAAATGAATATCAAGCTTACTTGAAGACTAAACAATGGGGATTTCGCTTCAGACTAACCTCCTGATCGGGGGACATCTGCTGATGGACCTCAGCGTCCAATAGTCACATATACTGAGATGGGCTTAGTAGGCCTTGGCCCTCAAGGGCTGTTGCGCCACTGAGTTTAGTTTAGTTTAATTAAGGTGACCATGCCCTTTGTTTAAGCTAGCTAAAATTGGTAGAGTAAATTGATGGGTAACATAAAGGTGTTGATTTTATTAAAATGTGTTTCTTAATTCTGTGTATCCAAATTCACCAGCGATCGAACGGTCGTAACAACTTGACCATGATTCAAAATCAAGAGGTCCTTTGCCAATAGCTCTCGTGCGGATTTATATTGAGATGTTAATGTAACTCTCTCTCTTATCGGAGTAAAATTTCATTTATGCCATTTGTAATAATTAAAAATAACTGAGAGACATATCAAAAAGGAATAAAGTAAAATAAATTCAAAAGAAGATATATAAAAGTTGGATTAGAAAGTAATCACAAATAATACAAAATTTTGCATCTTGTTTCAACCAAGCTTTTAATGTTTCTGCAGTAAAACAGTGTTTAGAAAAAAGGAAAAAAAACTGATCTATAATTAAACAATATAAAACAATCTAATACAATCCTATAATTTATCAAACTTAAAAAGGTTTACTTATTATACCTATGCAGTTATTTATACATTACTCTCACTTAATAGATACAAAAATTTAAAGGAATTAAGAGATGAGAAACATCAAATTAAGAACACATTTAAGTCAATCTAGCTGCAATTCTAATTTCACAATAATTAAGCTATAAAACGTAATGAAGATTGGCATCATAGTAGCTCTAAATTTTATTAATAGGATTTGAGCCTTGTTAGTTAATTTAAAAACAAAATATATTCAGAAGGCCACATGAAATATATTGTTAAAGGAGTTGGTAACAGTTTTCTGATTCGTTAAAGATCTAGTTTTTATGCAAATATTATCATTTCTAACAAATAATTCATTAATCGATTATATAGGCAATTAAGTAGTTTTACTAAAACTTTTGTGTTGCGATCTGACATTACAATATTTTTATATTTTTGTAATTGTTATATCTTAAAAAAATTCTCTTATAAACTGATAATATAACTTGGATAATTATACTGATCTTATTGAATTATCACAGAACCTGCAATGAACATTTTTGAAAAGAATCTTTATTTATTTTTAAAATTACAAAAATGGGAAAAATACTAATATATATTTTTTAATTATCTATTAATGATCATATACGGAAACGAAAATGACAAGTATTGTAATACGAGATCATAAATGATTATTTCACATGGAATATACATGATTTCTATGTATAGCTAAAATTTGTTCTTAGACTCCTTAAACGTTTCAGAGATTAAATAAAAATCTTTCATACACAAATTTGTGTGTGTGTTTTTTAATTTAACCCCCATTCATGATAGGAGATGTACATCTTCTACATCTTACTGTTTTAAGATTTTGAAGTAGAGATTTACACGTTTAGGTTATCTTTCAAAATATAATTTTTAAAATAATTTAAAATAGTATTGCCCAGTGGTCTTCAAACTTTTTCAACTCACGGATTCCCTAGTCTTTGAAGGTGCTTTCATGGAATCCATAGGACTAGAAAGTGTTTTCGTGGCACCACATTCCGTACTCAGACTTCAAAGAATATATCTCAAAATAATATTTAAAGTGGATTAACATGTTATAGGCACTTTATGTAAAACAATTAAAAAGTATTGCAGTTATCATTAAGAACTGCAATATTTTTTTCTGCTTTCGTGGAACCCGTAGAACTAGAAAGTGTTTTCGTGGCACCCCATTCCGTACTCACACTTCAAAGAATATATCTCAAAATAATATTAAAAGTGGATTCACATGTTATAGGCACTTTATGTAAAAGCAATTAAAAAGTATTGCAGTTATCATTAAGAACTGCAATACTTTTTCTGCTTTCGTGGAACCCGTAGAACTAGAAAGTGTTTCCGTGGCACTCCATTCCGTACTCATACTTCAAAGAATATATCTCAAAATAATATTTAAAGTGGATTCACATGTTATAGGCACTTTTTGTAAAAGCAATTAAAAAGTATTGCAGTTATTATTAAAAAATTCCAATCTAACTTTTTTACTCATTAGTAGTATAAATTTATGATCCAAGTGTCACCTATCCATGCATTATATTTAGTAACTGGGATATGTGCTAGCTTTTTTCACACAAACTGTCGAAGTCTAGGTCTATTGAGATTAAATGCAATCGCATTTCTTATTCTGAGTTTAATTTGTTTTTGTTGCCACTTACGTTTAGAAATATATTTCCCTTAAACACAGTGTTCTAAATGGTATTAAAATGTTTATATCTATGTGAGAAATCCCGTGTATTTTGCATGAATTTGCAACCTAAAATTTAGGAACGGTTCTTGTTATATTTAGATTTTGACATTGAATCTGTTGATAAGTTGTTTCCTCTCCTTCATTATAGATGTTTTCTCCACAAATGCAAAAAGGTGCATTTTCCATTAGAAAACTATTTAGTTTTCTAATGTAAATAATAGAATATTCACAATCTTGTAGGAAGTATATATATATATATATAAAGATAGAGTGTTTTAATATTCTTTTAACATGTTATAATAAAAGTTTTTTAAGGTATCCGACTACGTTCGGAACCGTGATTTTAAAAAAAGCGTATAAATGGATAATTTTCATGATATTTAGTGTCACTTAAATTAGAATACATGTAAAAAATTGTTTTAAGGACATTTTGACAAGAAAAATTTATTTAAATACAATATTTTGGCAAAAAAATTAACTTGGAATAACCTTTTTTTCAAAATGTTCTCCTTTTGTGAAAAATGCTTCTATTATAATAATATTTTGCCTGTATATAGCTCAGACCTCTTTACAGAGTCTCAACTATGATTTTTGAAAAATTCGCATTATTTTCAGAGTTACAACCATTTGAAATAATTATCGGCGTTTTTTTCTTAAAATTGCTCCCCTCTGTTGCCGCAAAACATGGATAAACCCCCTTCTAAGTTATATATTTGAAAAATTGTAGTTGAGCCTCTGTAAAGAGGTCTGAGCTATATACAGGCAAAATATTATTATAAAAGAAGCATTTTTCACAAAAGGAGAATATTTCGAAAAAAAATTATTCTAAGTTAATTTTTTGCCAAAATATTGTATTTAAATAATTTTTTTTGTCAAAATGTCCTTAAAACAATTGTATACATGTATTTTAATCTAAGTGACATTAAATATCATGAAAATTATCCATTTATTCGCTTTTGCAAAATCACGGTTCCGAACGTATTCGGATACTTTAAAAGTATTGCACAATAAAGTTATTATATATAAATAAAATTTTCAGTTTTAATAAAGGAGGGGGGGGGGGGGGATGATGAGCTTTAGATACTTGTAACTATATAAGCTTCATAGTAAACATAAATCCATTTTGCATGCATATTTATTTCTTTTCGATTTTTTATTGTGACTCGTAGAACCCCTGGGTATGCCTTGTGGAACCCCAGGGCTCCGTGACTGATATAGACCACAAATATAGACAAATAAAAGTAGTAAAAATAAAAAATCACTTCTCATCAGTCTTTAAATCATATATAGTTTTTTCCCCTTAAAAATAAAAGCGAGCAAACTGGGTTAGTGGATATTAGAGTTTTATCTGATTCAAATAATTGACAAGAAAAAACGAACAATCCGTGTTAATTGGATGAAAGTAATTGATCTCTATTAAAAGATAAATATAATGTTCTTGTGTGGAAATAAAGTGCTTCACGAATTTTCTTTACCTAAGTTTTCTCTTATTAGTACAATGAAATTTATAATTTATGATCTAAAGCTTAATATTAATGATCGCTTGGAGAAAGATAATTCAGCAGATATTTTTTTCTCTCTCGAATTTCGGTAATAATTCATGGGAATTGGTAAATAATGTATAACAATAATGAATAAAATAAGCTTCTATTCTTAATTTATCAAGAAGAAAAATTAAAATTAGAACTAAGGTGATACTTTAAAAAAAAAAAAAAAAAAGAAATTGAATGAATTTAAAACGAACTTGGTATCAAATTCATGATTTTGAGTTTAAGCTTAAATATATTACTAAAAATGTTTTAAGAGAAGATTAAAAATAGTGTATCTTTCGGAAGCTTTATATAAATTGCTTTTGTGTAGATGAGCAGAGTATAAGAAATTGTATGAAATTCAATAGTTTTTGGAATAAATGGCTAATTTTTCAGCTTATGGAAATATAAGCATTACAATTAAGTCTGTATATTTGTTATAAAAGAGATGGGTTGAATTTTTAAGAAAATGAATATTCTCCTCCAAGAAAATGAATATTCTATTTCTAATTAATTACAAAAAATACGGTCTAGACATCTTTTATTAGATTTCAACTTTTAACATTTTATCAAGAATTCAATATCGAATATTCTCAGTTCAATTAGATTAAAACGAATTTTGTGTTCCATAAAATATCTTTAAATTTCTTTATAAGAATAAGCAATTTCAATAAGCCACGAGTAAGAAAAAGTCTTGGAAGCAATTCTTCACTGCATAAGATAAATTAGGGTTGTTTAGACCGAAAAAAATATCGTAATGATTTTTTGTCATCTTTTTCAAGATTAAATATCCGAACTCAATCTCCAAGCCATGATTTATCACTAGATCTCTATTTTTTTAGAGGAAGTTTTTGAAAATGCTCAACATCAGAACTTTCTCCCTTTTCTAAAAGTTATCGCTTGAACACACAAGATTTCGTTTATTTCCTCAAGCATTTAAGTTCCTTTTTTTTTCCTTTTCCATTTTTCTTCTCTCCTCAATTTTGGATTTAATACTTTTGCTTTCTTTGTCCATTCTCCTTTAGCAAGTCTCACGGGTACCAGTGGTGTTTATATATCCAGAAATAGAACTTATATATTTTTTAACAGCATCGATATATAAAGTGTTTGGGTCAGCTCTTCTCATATTACAGCGAATCTTTTTTAACAACATACCAGAAAATCTACGCACGTGAGGAGAGAAAAAAGTATGAGAATTTTTGGATCTATCATTTACATGGCACGATATTATATTTTGTAAGAAGGAAATTCTTTTCCTTATATACACGCAGCATGAGTTTGATAAACGTTGGCATAAAGTTTGATAACAAAAAAGAAAAAAAAATCCTACTAAAACAGATTAATGCAGACTTGGAACTGAAGAATAATAGCTTTCAGTTGCATCTTGTTTCTTAAATTTAATTATCTTAGTCTAATTCTTATTACTTCTCAATTAACTTCGACCATTTCAACGAATTTTATGAATATATGTAGTTCCTTTTTCTAATTATCCGGAAAAGTCCATAAAGGTTTTGGGAATAATAGTTGATTTATGCAAAACGCGTTCTTAAAGGATCTCTATTCGACAGAAGAGATATATTCCCCAAATTTAAAGTCTAAGTATAGTAGTTAAAAAACTGCAATTATGTTTATAACGCCCCCGCAACCCCTCTTGGGAGTGGAATTCCATAAAACCCTGTTTTTAGCGGGTCTCTACTCAACAGAAGAAACGTGTTTGGAAAGTTTCAAGTTTGCAAGAGTCCAATACCTCAAAAAAGGAAATTTTTATCTATAAAGCAGCGAAAGCCCCATTGGGAGTCGATTTTCCAATAGCCTGTTCTTAGCAGATGATCTCTACTCACATTAAAGGAACATTCCTGCCAAATTTCAAAACTGTAGGTCTAATAGTTCCTAAGATCCCGTGATGAGTGAGTGGGTCCCTTTTCTTCTACACATCTCTCTCTTTATATATATATATAATACAGTGGCATAACGGAGAATATTAGAGCCCCCCCCCACTGCTAAGTCAGGTCTTGACTTTAATATTTTATAAATTGGTTAAATACGTACTTGGTGTCAGTTAGGCTTTGGCCTCCTTAGGAGATGCAGGAATTGCGGGGGTGTACGTTACGCCACTGTATATATATATATAGGTTTATTTAAAAAAGGTGTAATTCATGGTTATTGTAAGGTCTCTTAAAAATAGTTTCATCAGTTTTATTTGATTTTAGCTTTCTTTTCAATATCCCTCCACAGATTTTATATGGTAATGATATATCGAGTTCAATTGGTTTATAGTAAGACAGTTTTTTACGGATCATAAGCACACATTTAGTGAGAAGTTTGATTATTATTTAGTTAAAAGTATGAAATTTTTTTGGGATCTTATATTTACATGGCACGATATTATATTTTGTTAAAAGGAAATTCTTTTTCTTATATACACACAGCATGAGTTTGATAAACGTTGGCATAAAGTTTGATAATAAAAAAAAATCCTACTACAGCAGAGTAATGCAGACTTGGAGCTGAAGAATAATAGCTTTCAGTTGTATCTTGTTCCTTAAATTTAATTATCTTAGTCTAATTCTTATTACTTCTCAATTAACTTCGACCATTCCCCCGAATTTCATGTATTTATGCAGTTTCTCTTTCTAATTATCCAGCAAAGATCATAAAAGGCTTTTGAATTAAGAATAACAAAAGCACATACAGTTCATTGGGCTAGAGAAAAATAATTAAATGCTAACAAAAGCAGCTTACTAATAAAATTAATTTTTCCTTTAACATTACTCATAAGTTGAACAAATGCAAGTATATATATATAATATTTAATTCAATGAAATGACAAATGTAAGAATAGCATTTAATTCAATAAAACAGATTACATTTCTAACTTTGATTAATAAAAACTTAACACAGATAAAGTTCATCTTTCATTCGTACTATATTAATTTTATTATTAGAGGCTGCTCTTTATAGTCTATGTAATTAGTTTGTCGAAATATTTAAATTATGTGTGTTTATACGTTATTTTGATTCAACATATTTTAATGGTAAAACTATTGTTGAGAGTGAAATTAATTAAAAAATAATGTATGACTTTTTATTTTAACAATATAGTTTTTTTTCTCTCTGAATATGTTTATAAAACAATTATGATTAAAGGAACCAATTTTTTATATAAGCATTTATCTCAAAAAACTATACCAGTTATAATTCTATGCATAATACGTTTTATTTGTGGAAGAGTTTTCTTCGCTAATATTTGTAACATTAAATGTTAGTTTATTTAAATTTAAAACCATTTTTTAAAGAAATATATGAATCATATTTGAAGACAAATGCTTGTATATTTTTGAATATCTATACGTTTTGAAATACTTGAATATTTTAAATACTTGTATCCTTTATTAAAGAAATATTTGTATATTTTAAAATATTTATATATATATATATAGGCTGAAGACAGAGCTTTAATTATTCTCTCGAGAAATTTTTTAAGAGAATGAAGAATAACAACTGTTTGAAAAATAAGTTTCATTTTCGTAATATTATTTTAAGAACCGAACAATTAAATTGTAGAAGATATTTCTTAATTAATTAGTAACATTAATTATTAGTTTATTTATATTTAAAACTCTTTTAAAGAAAAATATAAGTTCTGTTATAAGACAGACATTTGTATACTTTTAAATACTTCTATATTTTAAAACTGAAAAGAGTTTCAATCCACTCTCTTAAGAAGTTTCTTAAGAAGATGAAGTGTAACTACTGTCTGAAGAATAAGCTTCTTTTTTGTAATATTATTTTATGAACCGAACAATAAAATTGTAGAAGACTTTTCTTCATAAATTGGTAACATTCATTATTATTTTACTTATGTTTAAAAACACTTTTAAATAAAAATATAAGTTATGTTACTAGACAAAAATATTTGTATATTTTTTAATACTTCGATATTTTAAAACCAAAAAGAGCTCCAATTATTCTCCTAAGAATTTTTTTAAGAGAACGAAGACCAATAACTGTTTGAAGAATACGTTTCATTTTCATAATATTGTCTTAAGGGCGATACCTGCTTGTCAGGAAATAAGGCATAACAGGTACTTTCACCTCTCATTTCCGGTTTCTATGGTTACCTTTACCAAAATAAAAATTGAAACTGGTATACGCTTGTCAAAGAGAAAACAGCTCTTATAGTGTATTTTAAAGCAGATTTAATGATTAAAAATATTTATTGCTCAGAATAATTATAAAAATAAAGAATTTTATTCTTTTTTTTTAAATTCTAAGTTAGACATATGGGTGTAATGTTGGTAATATATAATAAGAAGAAAGTTGGGTACCTCCTGAATTTATTATTCAACTTCATTCCTTTTTACTTAAGTTCAAAATTATTTTTTACGTAAGGAAAAAAAAATACGTTTGCCTTACCGTTGAAAGGTTAAGTTAATTAAAATCAATTAGTATTCATAATTAGCATCTATATGACGAATTTTAAACTACCAAAAAGATAGATAAACACTTCCAATAATGATACTAAGCTCATTATTTTGCATTAGAACTTAAATTATCTTTTCTGTTCCTCCAGACTTCTTTTCACTTCGCATAAAAATTACTCATTTTTTTTTCTTTAAGTTCATTCTGTTTAATTGCAAACTTTCATGCGTTTCTTTAGCTGGTGCGTAAGTAAAAAAAAAAAGAAGTTTTCTATTTGGTAGTGAATGAGAATAAACAACTCTGCGAATAAACTTACCAAAGTCGACTGGATCTCTAAGTTCTTGCAAACAGAGGTTTTATCTGGAGGTACTTCAGGAGAACAAGTAGTTGGAATAAGTAGGAATGAGAAAAGAGGACCATTCTTGTTACATTAATGTTTGCTTTTCGCTAGAATCTGTTGTCAAGGGAACGAGAACCTCCTCGTTCTTATCGATCCGTAGCTAGACGTGTAATCCCCTAGGGTAGTACATGTAGATTCTTTATTTTTGTCCACATTCATTCCTAAAGTGAAATGATTAACGAGAGACTCATTTGCAAAGTTGCAATGACGCGCTTTCTTATACATAAAGAGTAAAATTAGAGACCTGGTCTGCCTGAACAATTGTTGTCACCTCCATTCGGAGAAGAAAGCCGTGTCCTAGTCAAAACAAACAAAAACTATTGGGGCTTGAGATGTCAACGGATAGTTGACAAGCCAATCTCCAATACTTTGTTTTTCCTTCTCACATCTCGGTACAAAGAAAACGAACCTTTCAAAAGGACCTTTTCTTTTCTTTCTCTCATTAATGTTTACATTTCAGTGTCGGATGCCAATCGTTAAATAAAGAAGCTAAGCTACCATGCCTGGAATTGTTAAAAATGACGTGAATTATTCAAGTCTGTCCTGAGATAATTTTGAGAAAGCTTCGATAAATGAATACTTACTTGTCTCTTTTAACGTTGATAGATAAAATATGCTGCAGGAAAAAAAAAAGATTTTGAAAGAAGGTAATGTCAAAGTGTGGAGATATCAGCTCCTTTTAATTGTCTTGCTTTTGTTCTGAGAAGAATTCGGTTGTATGTAATCGCGTAGAGCAATGAAATAAACTTGCGTAAGAATTTAATTCGAGAATTTATTGAAGCGAGAATCACGAACAAAGAATTGTCATATCATATAAATATTTATCAGTTTAGAATTTTCAATTAAAATGTTAAGTTAGCAAATCTAAATCAAATTTTTATCCGCCTGTTTCTTGAAATCCGGGAATAAAATGGATTATTTTTTTATTATTTGAATTAACTCTTCTTGTGCTCTGTTAATTTTATACAGCTATACAATGTTATATTTAATTAATTCTTTTTTGCTTACAATATATACCATACGACAAGAGGTTTTAATTGCTCAAACACTAATATAGTTTTTTTTTGTAACAATTACATTACTTAATATTTTTCAACAAAATATGTTCTTTATACATAGAAAAAACAATCATTTAAATAAATTTTATTAAATCCATGGATTAATTAATCTATCCTAATTAATAAGTCAATTTATTAATTAATTTTTAATAAATTAATAGTCTTACCTTAATAATGTTTTTCTATAAAAATATTATTTGTATTCGTTCTTTAGTTAACATTAAATACCCCGTGCAAATTCTAATGAATTTTTTTGAAAGTAATTAAGATACTGCGTATAAATTACAGCGGCAATAGTACGCAAGTTAATGAATATTCAGAAAATATATATTAAATACTTATATAGCATTTTTTGACTTCATTGCTTTGGAGAATTAAAATATTTAAAATATTTTAATTGCACTACAAAATGGTATAAAGAAGGGGTTTCTTTTGTCTATTTATTTCTAATTATAAATGAGCTATATATAAAGGCACTATTTATAAATATTTTAAGAAAAGGTTCTCATTAACAACAGAAAGCATATCTTAAAAAATTATAAAATAAATAAAACGTGACACACATACGCGCAATAGTGGGAAAAACTTGATTTTTTTTTGAATTTTACCATTTCGCAAAAAAATAAATTGAGAGACATGAAATTCACACTAATCCTGGTTAACTGATAAAGAAAACATAGAGGTAAAAAAAAGGACACATACTGTATGGAGCATAGGAAAAGGCTTTAGTGACAGAATGGTGTTAGTACAAAAGGCTGTCTGACCAAAAAGGGAGGGGGAGTAAAAAACCAAAGTCCCTTAGGAAGATGGCCTCCTTAAAATACGATGGCTACTTGTCACCGTTTGTTCATATTCAGTACTAAATTAGTCGCCTTGAAGTAAACTTCCTATTACTCAATGAATATCAGTGTTAGTTATTTGGTGTTTTTCGGAGGATACGGTAATATCACCAGAAGTCCTTCCCAACGCATCCTTAAAATACGATGGCTACTTGGCACCGTTTGTTCATATTCAATACTAAATTAGTCGCCTTGAAGTAAACTTCCTATAACTCAATGAATAACAGTGTTAGTTATTTGAAGTTTTTCGGAGGATACGGTAATATCACCAGAAGTCTTTCCCAACGCATCATAAAGTTCAATGGGATTTAAATCGTGGGAGCATGGTGGCCAATCTCTTTTTTTATATCTCCACTTTCCATAAGTTCCTGAACAATGTGGAATTTGCTTAGCTGCTTGTTGTCATCCATAAAAACAAAGCCTGGACCTATGATCCAGGGAACAGGAGCACATGGAGTAGAATAACTTCATCACAATAACCATATCCAGTACGTGAATCTCCAAGAACTCCTTCCAGAACGTGAACTCCAGGAGTTGAGAATGCGGAGCTCTTTCTGTCCTTGCACCATAATACACTGGTGTTCCAATTCAAAAGATTTTTCAGATTTGGTCGATTATCTCTACTAAACATATTTTAGTGAAATTTGGTTTGTACATAGGCTTATGATAACACACACACACACACACACACACACAAATACACACACACAGAAGAGCGGACGAGCGTCGTGTAGATAAAAAGTGTAGAA
>BMAV01020654.1:22602-33595 GCA_019973955.1 Trichonephila inaurata madagascariensis | reverse complement strand
CCCACACCTCTAACTTACGCGGATCCAACACGTCATAGCTATCGACAGATGGCTATGTCACATGTTGAACAGTCTGCTACACCCCAATGACTACGAAGGAAGATGAATGACGCATTGCATATAGAAGTGTTGCCGACTACTCCTCATTCCAGCGCTGGATACTATCCCTGTTACCGAACATTGGAAAGAGAAATTGCAAAAATCTCTTTACTTTTTGACTTTTCTCTCGTATTAATAATTGGTGTAATTTGGTCTTTTGAGGAAGGCTTAACTGAAAAATCCACACTTCGCAACAACACTTTTACAAGTATGAGCTTCAAAATAAAACTGAATCTTAGAATTATAATCAATAGAATATTTTATTTGACTCTAATGTCTGAAAATGCTTCTAAACTGAATATTTTTATTTTTAAATTCTAACAATTTAATGCATTATTGCGCTAAATATTGGAGGGAAATAATCGCTCTTTTAAATATTGGGTTTGAATTGCTGTTTTGGAATGACAAATGCTTAGACATTCATAATTATTTTGAATTATTTTTATCAGAAAATTAGTAAGTAAAACTTAAATTTCTTCTTCTACAGTCAGGGGTATCACATCTTCTTTTGCCTCAATATCTTTATTTAAAAGTTCACCCTATTTAATTTTAGTTATTGTATACTTATTATATTTACTTATTACATACTTCTCTTTTCAGGATGTTCAGTACAAGTTTTATAATCTATAACTTAAAAAAAATAAAAAAAATTTAAAGAAGTTTGGCAAATTAGTCTCATTTTTAAAAAAGGGAGATTATTAATTGGATATGCATGTCTACGCTTTTTATACAAACGTTATAACCTGCAAATTGTGTATATATATATATATATATATATTATACAACCTTTTCATTTGGTATCTTATTTTATTTTATTATACTATATATATATATATAAAGTATAATAAAATAAATGTGAAGAAGTTCTAGAACCTACAGTGCTAAAGAAGGAAGTAATTGGAATTCACAAGACACAACAAATGTAGATACAAAAAAGTCTTTGGACTAAACTGGAGACCTATTATGATTTCTAAAGCTGTCGCTGAATTAGGCCAGCGATTTAGAGTTAGCAATGCTTTATGGATCCAACCTTCCCCGTACAGCATGTCATGAAGGAATGAGGTGTATATATATATATATACCTCGCTCCTTCATTACCTCTTGTTTGGAATGGCATTATGACAAACATTATAAATCTCAAAAGTATCCTAAAATATAGCAAATTTTTATAATTATGTATAATTGTTCCTTAGAAAAAAATTCCAGTGGTGTAAGATCTGGTTATCATTTTGGCCATATTACTGGACTTCCATGTCCGATCCAGCGGCTGGAGTGTTCCATATCCAGCAAATCACGCACAGAAGCACAGAGATACGCTGGAATCCCAGCATGCATTTATTCATTATAATTTACCGAATTTTTCAAGCAAACTATGGGAAGTATAGATACCATTCTTTGGTATTTTTTATGCACTCACAACGAGGAATCTAACTGTGTAGAGTTTGGGTGCTATTTTTGGTTCATCCTACACGCACGCATGCACGCAGAGATTCTCATGAGTTATTAATGTGCAGTATCCACATTTTTTAAGTTCCAATATCTTTAGTATTCCATTCATTTCTGTATCTATATTAAAGAATTAGTAACTATATATATACTGTACATTATCAGGCATCACTCCCACACAATCAGAACTATCAGACAAATCTCCTTAAATGCACCCTAATCATGAATCATGAATTTTTTAAATAAATACAAAAATAAATTTAAGACCGCATTCATGACTTGCACATGTTATACGAAAATTTCAGAACGATTTCTTGCATTTTATTTGCGGTATAGTAACAAGAAATTAAAGTTTTCTTAAGAAAGTCTAGAAAGTTAAACCATCATTTAGGATTTCTTCTATATGAATTTTTCAATGGCTTCGCATCTGAAGTTTTGCTAAAATATTTCATTTATGTGTGGTGTAGTGAATTACAGTATTCATGAGAGTAAAGGACTAAACTAACTACTTGTGTTAGATTTTCTACGTTACTGTACTCGAAGAAACGCATAATAATCCCTCCAAACTATTACAGTAGTTTTTGATCTTAAAAGGGAATTACTTCCCTTTTTTCAGTTTAAAATAAGTTTCCTTTAACACAAAAAAGTACATTGAAATGTTGAGGGAAAATTCCATAGAATTTGAGAAATGCAAGTTTGAAGTAGTGCATATCTTCAACAAATGCAACTTTTGGTCAATGCAATCTCAACCTTTTATAAAAGTAGACATAAGGGTGTACGTGTCCTATTAAATCGAATGTCTATATAGTAAATCTAAAAAGAAATAGAAAAAAAAAGATCGTAATGTGGATGGGGTAAAAAAGTAGAGGAACAATGGGAAATCTGAAGAAAGTAAGATACATAAGTCAGGAGCTGATGGTCTAGATCAAGAAGGAGAAGGCAGTTACTTACTGCTATATTCCGTGCATGGATTCCCAATACTCCTAGAAAAAGCGGAAAATTGTATTGTTACTGTTATACTATCTATAGAATTCCAATCCTGGTCATGTAACGTGCTTAACAGCACGTGAAGAAAAATAATCTTCCATATATATATTTATATATATATATAAACGTATACATAAATGGATGTTGATATTCATTTTTCTGATCCAAAGGGTTTCTTCTTTGCATTTTTCGTTGTCTTGTTGTATAGATGTTAAAAAAATTTTTTTCTCGATTCCCTCAGGGGTGTTAACTTTGTCTCGAAGGCTGAAAAAATAAAAAAATTTTAAATACATATGATTCTTTGAAATTAAAATTAAATAATTCGAATCTTTTACACATTATTTATAAAGGAATGAAGCTTTAAAAAAGTGTAAAATGTTAAAAAATGTAATTGAATTTATAAAATTATTAGCATATGAAAATAAGAAGCATTTCTGTAAGAAAGGTTAATTAAGTTTTACGTTGCGCATAATATTTTCTAAAATAGTAGCTCTAATTTAGAGGGGGGCCTTATATCGATCGCGATCTACCATTGGACCACCATGACATTTTGGGGTGACCCCCTGAAGATTCGCAGTTGGTAATTATATACCGAAATATTAAAGATCAGCTGACTGTATGCAGACTAAGTCTTCTATTGATTATAACTACGAGAACTAACTTTATATGAAAATGTTTTATTTTTTAATGTATTTTGTGAATTGTTTGATGATAAATGCATCATTTGATATTATATTTGTGGATATTATTATGTTTGTATCTTGCTTTGTGCTTTAAACATGGTTTTAAAAGTGTGAGTTTTTTTTTTATTTTAGTTATGGAGGTAAGTACATATTCCGTATTTATTATTAAGTTATAATAAATATTGTAGACCTTTTTCCTATCTCAAAACACCTACTCCACTGGGTGGACCGCAACACCTTGAAAAAATTTGAAGTAGCCCGTATCCTGGAAAACTCTGCCCGCCTTAGCTCTAATTACTAGCAATAAGTTGATTTATAAAGTTAAATGTATACTTATTACCTGTAGATATTTTTTTATATAAATAGAATAAGAAATTATATTTTTTAAAAATTAAAAATAATTACATAAATTTTTTTTTAAATTTCAATATTTTTCAAATATTTTGAAATATAAAAGACATATAACACTAAAATTAGGAAGGGTTTAAAGAGTATGATACATTTTATAATTCCATAAAGTTTTATTTATCAAAGGCTACTATTTTAGAAAATAGCATGCACAAAGTAAAAATTACTTAATATTTATTACAGAAATGTTTCTTTTTTTCTTATGCTTATAATTTTTAAACTTATGATTATATTTTAAACATTTGTACTTTTTTTGAAACCTCATTTTTTTTATAAATAATGTGTAAAAGATTCGAATTATTAATTTTAATTTCAAAGAATTATATCTACTATTATATCTATTTTAAAGAATTGTATCTATTTCCTCTGAGACCCCCTTCTGTCAAAGATAAGTTGTCTTAGTTCATAAATGTAAAAACTATATCTTTTTATTGTTAGAGTCAAATATATTTTTAGTTGAAATGGAACGATTTAAAAGAAAATTTTTGATTTAATGGTTTTTACAATCTTTTGCTTATAATCTATGTATATGTATTATGTAAAACAGCTTGTGCTCAAAATACTACGAAAAAGTTAACCATTTAATTTTTTAAAGAAAAATTTAGAAGTTAATGAAGGGATTTTAAAATGTTGCTCTTTTCCTACAATTATTTATGTACACTCAAGTAATTTGATTTATAAGTATGTCAAACATGCATAATAAGAGTTGCTATTGGTTATCTAATAATATCATTAATATTCGAAAAATACTTCTTTTTATGAAAGCTTACTGAAAATTCCTTAAAAAAATGTAGAAATTCTAAATCCAACAATTTTTTAAAAAAAGTATTGCTTTGGTTCAAAAATACATACCCACTTTTGTTACATGTATTAATAACAATAAGTAAAAAAAATATCAAAGCATATGGCACAAGAGAAAAAATCTTTAGCATTTTAAATGGAGATAAACTAGCTATTTTTTTCTTTCGGAGATGAGTCAGTTTAAAGTTTTTATTTGCCATTGGGATGTGAATATATATCAAAACGAACATGAAAACTATTATAACTCTGGATTTTTTTAAACTTAGAGCTTTCTAATTTTACTAGATTATAGAAAATTATATAAAGAATAATTCAGGTTAAAACAATTTTTATCAATTGAATCATACAGCATCCCCTTAACCGTTCGAATAAATATTTCTTGAGCCAACGTTGAGTTGAATTTATTATTTTTAACTTAAAAATGAGCTCTTGTAACAGAAAAATGTGAATTTTATTCGATCATATTAAGATCAAATGAAACTTTTGAATCGTGAATTGAAATTTACAAAGGGAAGAATTAAGAAACAATTTGTTTTGCTTTTTTACTTTCAGGATTACATGGTTTGATCGAATATGCAGACATTTTTTATAAAAAATGTGATAAAAACTCGATAAAAATAAAATAAAAAAAATTAAAATATGACAGAAATTAATTTTAGATTTATCTTACATGACGTTCTTATTTTCTTTTTATTTTTAAAACTATGAATAAGAGACAAAATCTTTTATTTTCCTATCGCAAACTATAGTAATTGTTTTAAAAAAATTCTGAAAGTTATTTTTCTAATTTAAAAAGCCCATACTGGAAAATCCGGCGTATAACGCAGACCTTTAACATGAAAAATAAGATCCAAATTTTCTTGTGCGAGTTACACGCCGATTACAAGAATGAGAGCTTTAAAAGTAAAAAAAAAAAAAAAAATGATACGCAAAGAAGAAAATTTGACTTCTACATAGATTGAAATACCGTTTATTTATAAGAACTGACATTCTTTATGAACTTGAAGGGTTACAGTTCTATAAGTATATACTATTTTTTCTAAAGCTTGTAATAATACCTTGAATAAATTTCAAAACATAAGAGCATTGCGCACGAGCACTTAAGTTTCTTCTTAAAAGGGGTGTGTGTGTGCGTTATATGGTTAATATACCTAAAAATTCAAAATTCCAGCTTCAAAGTATAGGTGCTCGTTTTACACCGGATTTTACGGTAATTCACACATTGTGACGGGCTCACGCGTCTTTTCTGTAACATAACCTCTGGGTTCTTTGACGGCCAAGATTAATGGCAAATCTTTTCCAACCCAAATCCAAGAAGTGAAATGCAGTGTAGAAGTTTTAGTAAGCGGGATGGCAATTTAGAGAAAGTTTTGTTTGGAAAAGATAGAAGTGTAATTTGACGGCCTACCCAAGATTCACGGATATCTAGCCATTACTACAAGGTGCATACTATTGCACGCGAGCCCAACAGCCTATCTGAAGGTGATTGAACCGTTGCGGAATTCAAGTTAGGACAGATTATTTGAAATCAGTATTCGTAATATTATTAGGATTGAAAGTAGGCGGATAATATAATTATTTAGATAAGTGATCCAATTGCGTGATCTGTTTTAGCTACGGCTACGTGTTTTGGTTTATTCTCACTTAATATAAGTTTGTTCAATATATTAGAAATTTAAGTTAAACTCTTAATAAAGTCATATTAAGAATTCTAAAATGTCTATTCATTTCGAGAACCCCACACCTCTAATTCACGCTGAAAACCCAAGATATGGTCGACAAAGATCGACCATATCACAACATTATCCCTAATATAAAACTTCCTGGAAATCTATATGGGAATAATGTTTCTAAAAATAAATACTTGAAACTTGAATAATATATCTAATATGAAAAGTGTAATTAATTTCTCAAATTTTGTTTTGAAAGTTTCGTTTGATTGTTATAAATATTGTTTTACTTAAATGTACCAAAATATTAATTAATAAAGAAAACTAATAGAACATTTTTTATATATATGAACAAAAATTTTATCCAAATTTAAAAAAGCATTTTGCTATAATTATTCTTTTTTTAATAATAGATAGTAAAAAAATTTATATCTTAGTGGAAATAAAATAATTTTTTATTTTGTTTTCTTTCTCATATTTTTAATTACCATTTAATATCACGTGTAATGATCCTTAATGAGGTTTTTAATGTGAAAATAAAACATCATGATTAGAACTCAATTGAAGTATTCTTCTACCCAATAGCATTGACTTGGTATCAGTAGTATCTAATGTTCATTATTAAAGGTGAATTATTTGAGATAATTTTGCAAACAGATTAGAAAATTCTTAATGAGCACTAATTGCAAATAATGTATTATGTAAGCTTTAAAACTAATTGTATTTTGCTTGAAAAAAAAATAAATTGAGCTTCTTTAAAAATCCCCAATACTAAAAACGGAAAAAATCCTATTAAGTAATGATCTTACGAATAAAAGAAATGGGCTTAAGTTTAATAATTAGCTTGAAAGCTTAGTTATTCTCAGCAAGATAAATAATAAAAAAAACCTAAAGAATAAGTTTTGCGTTGTTCTAATTAACATAAAAGAATGTAACTTTTAAGTATCGCATAGTAAATACATAATATTATTAATTCAAAGCTAAGACGGTTGCAGAAAAGCAAATAAAGAAAGCATCTTACGAATATTTGTATTTACCAAGAAGTAATTAGAGCAACAAATAAAACTAGAAAAGGGAAAATAAATGTAAAAGAACAAGCAAAAGTAAAAAATAAATTGAGCCAATATTGAAACATATGAAATTCTTCTAGTCATAAATTTGAAATCAATAGCATGAATATGTTTTAGTATTTGTTTTATAAATGCAAATAATTTATTTTTGTTTTATTTATTGCTTTACAAACGTTTTACATCTTTTATATATATATTTAATAGAACCACGCACATAATGTTTTTTCATTATTCCAGAAATTCTAATAATTACGATGTAATTATGTCATTGGTTTTATCAATAAACTTAAAATTTCGTATTTAATTTATGTTGCAGAATGCAAATATAATTTAAGATTCAAAACCCGTTTCTGAATAATGTTGCCATAAATCCCATGAATCAAGTATGCAATTAATATATATGCATGTATACAACTGCCGAGTTTCTTCATTTTCTGGTCACTCCTTGATGGTACATTTTCAGTGTTAATATACAGGGTGATTAAAATTAAAGTTCAACTTTTAAGATGCTGTAAAAAGGAACCACTGGTCAGAATGGGACTTCAAATTTGAATTAAATATACTTACAGAAGGGGGAAACGATATAAGATAAAAAAAATTCCAAAGTGAATCAATAGATGATGCTGTAAGAGGCAAAATGATAGTGGATTCAGTTACAAGTGACTATTTGAATTGAATAACGATGAATTAGGCAGGAGTTGCGCATTGAACCAAATGTATTGTTCAATGTACATGAATATTTTGGTTTTTTGACTGGAAAAATTACTTCAACATGTAAATTACTTTAATATGTTCATATGCCATTCAACAGTTGAGTCAGAGTTAGTGAAAAGCCCCTCCACCATGGCAAGATGGTTCCTCATTGGATATGAAAAATGAGTTTTTAATGGTCATTGGGGTAAAAACTGCATAAAAAGCAACAATGAAAAGGCTTGTTAACTTTCGCTAGACTTGTGCAAGACATGTTCAATATACTGTCCACCATTTTTCGCCACAAGTTGATACCGATAAACAACAGAGAAGAGTGTCTCAGGGTCACAGTGCGAATGTGTTACGTAATCTATGTCTTCAAGTCAGCCAAACTTGCAATCGGGCCATTGAACACAACATTAATATGATAACCCCACATCTAGAAATCATAAGGGTTGAAATTTGGTGATGTTGAAAGCCAAGCGATATTGGAAAATGACTGCTGATTATTCTATCATTTCGAAAATGTCTCATTGATGCATCACTCGTCTTGTAAAGTGCGTAGGAGCGCAATAAATTGATAAACATTGGTACTTTTTTCTTGTGCCTTATCATTTCCCTCTCATTTAAGTATACTCAGTTCAAATTTGAAGTCATTCTGACCAGTGGTTCTTTTTAGAGTATTTTGAAAGCAGAATTTTAATTATAATCCCCCTGTTATACATGCATACATACATACATATATATATATATATAGTATAATAAACTAAAATAAAATAAAATACTAAGTGAGAAAGTTGTATGACCTACAAGGCCAAAGAAGAAAGAAATTGGATTCCAAGAACAGAGAATTAACAAAATATCTCTAAACCATACACACATTTCAGTATAAAATACTACTAAAGATACACACATAATAAGAAAAATTAAAACTTAACTCAATGTAGAGAATGTATTGAAAAAATGACCATATGTTGTAACATCATTTATTACAACGATAGTTATAAGCATTTTGCTAGTAAATAACATACAAACGTACAATATCTAATTACTCTAACATTAATTGGCATAACGCAGTCTAAAGTAATGCCTGAAAGTATATATATAATACATAAATATATACAAATAGCTATAAAACCTAAGTATAGCTAGTCAAGATAGTAGGAAATATTAGCCACAGTAGTACAATAGCAAACTCCTGAACTTAGGAACCAAGTTTGCAGGTTTAAACAAAGTTTGGGGGCTAGCCAACCTTCACCCGTAATTTGCCTGTACTCTGGCCCATAGGGAATGGAAGGAATAATATTAGGAGACATTTAAATACATTGATGAAATAAACTAAGAGAATTTGCATATTTTATCGAATTGCATGAAAAGAAATAAACTGAATGAAAACCCATAGCTCCTAGATAAAACTTCAAATCTTGTACGGCATACACGTAAGCGTACACGTGTGTGTATAGGATGAGCCAGAAGAAAAACAGACTTTATAAGCGCGTGTAAGACGTATTTCGTTTACCATCACACCCCGGTAAATTTCTTGGTGTTATTTTAAAGCAATCGGTTAAGTTCAAATTGTAATAGTAAAAATGAGTAACCCCCAAAGTTTAGATCAGCGGTATTCAACCTTTTTTCTCGCCGGTCCGCAAACACATGATAGGTATATCTCGTGGGCCGCATACTCAAGACAGGTACTTCACGCGGGCCGCATACAAATGACAGTTATTTCATGCCGGCCGCAACATGCGGATAGTGAAAAAACACACTATAATACCAAAGCAACTTTGACAAACAAAATTGACCAAAATATTAAAACTCCCTTTTGGCTTCTATTTCAATACTATATTAACATTTCTATCAGATACACACAAAAATATTTATTTTTATGAATTTTTTACTGTGTTAGGGGATACATTCTATTTCCTTTCATCTATGACTAAGCCTCTTGCTTATATTCTACTATTAAAAAAACAATCTGATATATTTAGTTGCTTGATTGATAGAATTTACGGCAAAATTTTTAGTACATTGTGCTCCAATAATTGAATTTCTTAGTACAATGGACCATGACCGGGTCATTCAGAAAAGGCCGGCGGGCCGCAGGTGGAGTACCAATAGTTTAGAACAGAATAGGCAACGACTTGAGCAATGTCTATATGTTTTCGGATTGAGTAATATTATTTCCGTAGTAACCACACACACACTCACGCACGCATCTCTCTCTCTCTCTCACTTCTTTTCTCTCTCGATTATAAAAACTGAAACTAAGAATTTTTACAGAATGTAATAACAAGTTGTGTGTGTGTTAAATTCTTCTTTGTAATAAAACAAAATAATAGTTGCTTCAAAAGAATTCACAAGTGCTAAAATTTTATTACCACTTTATATCGCTCAAAAAGCAAAGAAAGAGAAATAATCCCTTGGAAAATTAAATCTATATACGTTTCTATATCTAATCTCATGTTAAAACTAGAGGTTTTTAGTGAAGAAAAGCAAACAAAAAATATTAAAAAAACACTATTTTTTACAACAACAGTAACAAAAGCAATCAAAAACTGTATTTACTAATGGAAAAGGTTGACAATAAAACATAAGCCCTATATTCATTCAATATTTTCTTTTAAGTAGCAAAAAATGGAGCTTAACATTGTTTATAATAGAATCAGGTTTAAATAGAATAGATAGTGGACTTAAACAATGATATATTTTTTCAACATTGTATAATATTACTTCCTTGGACAAAAAATATCTTAACTCTTAGGACATACTTAAGCTCTAAAGCATACTTTAGATCTTGAAAACTGAAAGTAAGGATTTTTACTGATTTATATTTAGAACCACACTAAAACTTAGATGTAAACAAGAAGAGATTAGGTTATTTGAAAAGACTCAACAAGAAGAGAGAGAGAGAGAGAGAATTCAATAAATTTTTATAGTTTGTGTACCATTTTTATAATGCTTAATACTTTCATAATCAATGAATCCTTACTGTAATAGCAAGATAACTGTAGCTCCGAATATTAAAAATGTGGTTTATTTCTTATTTAACTTAAAAATTTTAAGATTTAGCATTTTTAATTCATATTGCACAAGCGAATTACACTCATAGACAAAAAAAAAAAAAAAAAAAAAAAAAAAA
>BMAV01020654.1:7634-22502 GCA_019973955.1 Trichonephila inaurata madagascariensis | reverse complement strand
TTGCGCATTACGTATAGCCGGTAGAGGGCGTTTAACATCGTTCTCCATGGAGTATAAAACAAGTAACCAAACCTTGTTTGAGTGTGCTGAATCATTTACAAAGGAAGAGTTGAGGTAGACATGACATTACGCCATTTTCACAGACAATATGAGCAGCTGTCGCAGTTTGCGAGGGGGAGAATCATCGGCATGATGGAAGTTGAGTGGTCAGCTAGGCGAGTAGCTCGTCAATTAGGTCGCTCTGATTGTGTTGTGTTGTGAGGAGGTGTTTAGCCCAGTGGATCCGAGAGATGTCATTTACACAAAGACCAGGCTCAGGACACCCTCGACAGACCAATCGTCGAGAAGACCGCCATATCGTAAGAAATGGACGCGTATAGCCAAGTGCTTCATCGGTCGCCATCCAGGCACAGGTAGCACCTTCACTAGGTGCTCCTCGAAACATACGAAGGCGCCTGGCTGAAGGACATTTGGGATCGCGGCGCTTATTACGTGTGCTGCGCTTGACGCCCAAACATCGACGCCTCCGTTTGGAGTGGTGCCACGCACGAGGAAACTGGACTGCAGAGGAATGGAACCAGGTCGTCTTTAGCGACCAATCCAGATTCAGTCTCAGCAGTGATGACAATCGTGTTCGTGTGTGGAGACCCCTTGGTGAATGCATCAATCCTTACTTTGCTTTACAGCGACATACCGCTCCCACAGTTGGTGTGACGATATGCGGTGCCATTGCCTACTATACATGATCACCCTAGTCACGGTCAATGACAGCCCAGTGGTCTGTTCATGACATCCTGCTACCACATGTGTTGCCACTCATGCAACGGCTCCCAGGAGCCATTTTTCAACAAGACAATTTTCGGCCTCACACGGCAAGGGTGTCACAAGACTGTCTCCACACTGTTACTATCCTTCCTTGGCCTGCCCAATCCCCAAATTTTTCTCCAATCTAGCATATCTGGGATCCTTTGAGACGGCGAGTTGGGCATCCCATGAGTTTGAATGAACTAGAGGTAAGGTTACAGCAAATAGGGAACTAAATGTCTCAAGACATCATATAGGACTTGTATGTCTCCATGCTCGATCGTATCGCATCGTGCATTCGTGCTAGAGGCGGTTCAACAGGGTATTAATTCCTCCGTTCTTTTGCATTTTTCTCTGAAATAAATGATCCTTTTTCTTTGATTTTCTGATCATTTACTTACATCAAAGTAGTCATTACGTATGTTAATTTTCGTTTCATTTTGACGACTCCTTCTTGGTGCGCTTATTATTTTGTCCATGAGTGTATTTTGTTCATGGATGTTTTTATAATTGTATTTATTTATATGTATTTTAGCAGAATATTTTTGTTAAAAAATTGTTTAATAAATGCAATGTAACAAAACTTTAAAAAAAAAAAATTTTTTTTAAAAAAAAGTTACTTTAAGAGTAAGACCAATACATGCAACACTTAGCATGAAACGACTCGATAGTGAGAGGCTAAAGAGGCCAAGATGTATCAGTTTGCATAGAATTAAGAAAGTTAGAGAAGAGGACAAATTTAAATAAATAATAATAATAAACAAACAAAATGATAAAAATTTCAAAAATTCTGAAAAATCAGAATGTTGAGGAGAGATATCTTAATAAAGTGAGTCGTTTTATAAAATGGGTTTTTCTCAAAATGGGATTTTTAGATGGATAAAGTATATAAATGGAAATAAATAAGATACTGAAAAATAATTCTATTATGTGTAAAACATCCAAAAATTTGAAGTATTTAACAAATGCATCTTTTTTGAGATGCAAAATACTTTATTTGCATCTCAAAGGTAACGGACTCGTGGCCGGCGTGTCATGAGTTCGAGTCTAGTACTGTTGAAGACCCACCGTGTACGGGTGCGATTCACGTTAATATGTCGAAGCTGAAACGCCCTCGTTACCTGACCATCGTTAAAAGTTACGAGGTCCCTCGACACAAACCCTCGAATAAAGCTGAATAGTGCGACGTTAATTTTCACTCACCCTCTTTTTTCTCAGAAAGTATTGTTTGTATGTATACAAAATATTTGAATGAAACTTTCTTTATATAAATGTATTCTAGGATTTCAGCAAAATATATTGTATGCATTATTTTTACAATTATTTTTTCTATAAATAAACTATTTTCTCACTAGGCATTAAACAAGAATTTTTAAAAAAAAAAATATCGAAGATTTTTAAAATCTCATTTCTGTCTAATATTAAAGGTATGTTTGACTTGCAAAATATTTTTTGAGAATTATTTTCTACAGACTTCTGGAAAAAGTGCATTGAAAAAGATTTTTTTAACATTACCGTTGTAGAGGGTTCCAAAATCTTAAGCAAAAATTGAACTTACTTTGTTACGATTACGCAAGCTAACAAGAAGCACGCCATCGAGTGCTTTATGAAGTGTTTGTGGCAAATCAAATCGAAGGCTCGAATACTACATAAGAGAGCATTGAAATAAAGGTACTTTCTCTTAGCAAGGGAGCTTTAACTATTGTTCAGGAATATAAGCCCTGAACATACTCCACAATTCAGACGATTAGAGGGTCTAGATACTGAGTGAATTAATTGTCACTGAGCCCAAACATGTAGACAGGTTAAATGTCATCTGCCTATATAGGACATGATCCATAGTAGTAATCACGTGCAGAATATTGGAAATCCGCACATTCTGCCCTGCTTAAAGGAGCTGGAACATATGTTATTTAGATTGATTGTGATACAGTTGTTATATATCACTTTTATTAAATAGGGATATAACATTGGGTAAAAAGGCGTAAAAATGTTGAAATATCTTAGGTTTATATGGAGTTATGGATATAATTGAATTGGAAGGAATAGGAGAAAGATGTGGAAAGGGTTACAAAACACTCTTAAAAAAAACCCCGAAAATATTTTTGTTATAGAAGCATTTCTTACTTTATTTAATAAAATTTATGTTGAATTGAAAATGTTAAAGATTAAGTGCAATGGAAAATGTATTTTAAAACATTGGTAGATAACATTTATATACTATGTATCTATTGATGGCAAAAATTATCATTGTTTAAGAAATTGGAACTAAATTTGGCTTATATATTGTAATTCATCCAAGGTAATTTATAGTATGTATATGTATAAAGTATATGTTTAAATATATATATAGCCCTTTATCTACCGACGGTACTTATAAGTACCTCTTAATTTAAAATTACACAGAATAATCATTTTTACGAATACTCTGACGATATTTAGCAGGAATATTCTTTGAAGTCCACTCTTCGAAGATATATGGCAGCACGGGTTCTATGATGATTATTTTAGCAGGGAAGGCGAATAGTTTTATTTCAAACATTGCGTTTCCAGCTGACGGCGTTTTCAGCGGATTCTTGTTCCAAAAAAAGAGTTAAAGTCAAAAGGTAAGTGTCTTATTTTTTTTGTATGTTAATGAAGAACTTAGAAAACGATTTGATTGTTAGTTTTAAGTGAACAATGCGTATAATTAATTTTACAGTTAAATATATTTAATTAATTAATTAGTTCTAATTAATTGATTAATTAGTTAGTCTATCGTATAGGTTCTCAACGTGGGTGATGACGCCCCCTTGTGGGCGTTTGAGCCTTTCAGAGGGGAAATAAAAGACTCAGAGAAAGTTAGGGCGTTGAGATGCATGAAAGGGACTTCGGCAGATTAACCAAATATAACCTGAAAAGGATTAACAAAAACACGCTGATTATGTACTAACAAAAATAAACTTTAATGCTGGTTACCTTATGTTGATTGTATGTATTTACTCGTATAAATCATTTCTATCACGTGTACGAAAATTCAAATATTTCGGTAGCTCCGAAAGTGGATGAAAAACGTAGATTTCATTGCATTCTGACCCACATTAAATTTAATGATATAGTAAATTTTAATTTCTATAGTGCACGTGCTGTCTTTGTCTGTGAGCAGTAGGAAAAATGTTTCGGCCACTGCATTTCATTACGTATATTATGCAAGAAATATAATTAAATAACTTAACTAGGAATTAACATGTGATTCTTTAAGGTATCCGACTACGTTCGAAACCATGATTTTAAAATACCTCATAAATGGATAATTTTCATGATATTTAGTGTCACTTAGATTTGAATACATGTATACAATTGTTTTAAGGACATTATGACAAAAAAAATGATTTAAATACAATATTTGGGCAAAAAATTAACTTAGAATAACCTTTTTTCCAAATGTTCTCCTTTTGTAAAAAATGCTTCTATTGTATTAATATTTTGCCTGTATATAGCTCAGACTTCTGTACAGAGGCTCAACTATGATTTTTGAAAAATTCAAATTATTTTCAGAGTTACAACCATTTGAAATAATTATCGGCGTATTTTCTTAAAATTTCTCCCTTCTGTTTTCGTAAAACATGGATAAACCGACTTCCGAGTTATGCATTTCAAAAACTCTAGTTGAGCTTCTGTAGAGAGGTCTGAGCTGAATATAGGCAAAATATTAATACAACAGAAGCATTTCTTACAAAAGGAGAACATTTGGAAAAAAGGTTATTCTAAGTTAATTTTTTGCCAAAATATTGTATTTAAATAATTTTTTTGTCATAATGTCCTTTAAACAATTGTATACATGTATTCTAATCTAAGTGACACTAAATATCATAAATATTATCCATTTACGCACTTTTGCAAAATAACGGTTCCGAACGTACTCGGATACCTTAAAGGCTGAAACTGTCAATGTTTTTTATTTTGAAGGCAATAGTTTATTGTGAATTACTTCATATAATCATAACCTTCTTTCAAAAGCGTCTTTATAACAGGTAATCTAAAACATTTATTGCACTCTTTTAAATAAAGACATTCAATAGCGTTTCAATTCGAACACACTCAAACTCAAACTCAGTGGAGCAACAGCTAATGAGTGACAGGGCTTATTGTGCCCATCCCAGTAGAAGTGACCATTGGATGCAGAGGTATATGAGCAGATGCACCGATCAGGTGGTCAGTTTGAAGTGAGACCCCCAGTGTTTAAGTCCCCAAGCAAGCTTGGTACTTATTTATCGACTAACTGCAGTAGGGATAAGAGGCCAATTCCAACAATATCCCATCTAAAACTTAAATTTTTAATATTAAACATTTAAATATATTTGTGGCAATAGCTATTTCAGATTTGCAAATAAAAAAAAAATGGGGGTTTAAAAAAAAAAATAAAAAAGAAAATATATTCTATTAGTAATAGAATATTTTTTAAAAAATAATTCTCGTTTTCACCATGTATTATGTACAGTAACACACACTGAAGTTTTCCAGGGGGGGGGGAGGTGCAGGGTCGAAAGTCCACCTTTTTTGTATCATGCTCCTTTTGATTTTGTCGATTTTGGGGAACAAAAAACAGTAAAAAACTAATTATTGAATAAATAATTAGTATTAATTAATAAAATTAATCATTAATAACAAATATTTAATTAAATTTTACGTATTATATACTTAAAATTATAATCAATTGGGAAAAATTCAAGGGCTTTGGGGGGGGGTCCGGACTCCTAGGACACCCCCTTGTATGCGCCACTGGCCTCAATGATATTTTTTCACCTTTGAACCAACTCCAAAATGTCTTTGTCTGTCATAATTGTGACTGTACACCGGTAGCGCACACAAAAATTTTTCAAGGGGGTGTCCAGGGTCGAAAGTCTACCATTTTGGAATCATGCTCCAATACGCCGCACAACATATTCTTTTGATTTTGTTCATTTTCGGGAACAAAAACAATACAAAATTAATTATTGAATAAATAATTAGCATTAATTAATCAGATTAATTATTAGTAACAAATATATCATTAAATTTTAAGTAATATATACATAGGATTATAACCAATCGGAAAAAAAACAAGGGCTATGGGGGGTGTCCGGACCCCTGGGACACCTCCCTTGTGTTCACTGATTATGTACGCTCTTATTTCTCTAGAGTGGGAGGAGGCGGTATCGAAATATTCTCTAGAAAAGGGGGCTCCAGTTCAAAAAAGGTTGGGAACCTACGCCTTAAGTGAACCTACTTTTTCTATGAAAATATTAAAACTAAAAATATATATTTGCTAAACTAATCACCTCAAGTTATTTATTCTCAAGTAACAAGGCTTATTATCATCTGATTAAAATTCTCTTTTTGTGTTTGATACGTATAATTACGATTGATAAGATCCTCTTCTAAACTGCGCGTTTTACTGAAATTAATCAATAAATGGAAAAAAAAAAATTAAATTTTTCTGTATTCCAATTTTCAATTAATTGATACAATAAAGCAATGAATTGCATAGCAATAAAAAATAAAAAAATCTGAAGCTAAAAGATGGTCGGTTCGACAACTAGTTTAACATATCCCGAGGGTAATTAATCACGATAACAATTAGCAACCGTATCTTAATCAAGCTCTGACAATCGGAGAATGAAGCCTTCATACTAAAAGAAGGAATTTTTTTTTATTAAAAGGCAACATCCAAAAATCGGAATTGGAATAAAGCCACTCAAGTGTAAACTAAACAACCACACTTCCGATTGGTTTCAAAAATTGGGTGAGTAAAGGAAATAGGTTTGGTGTCCATAGAGATGTAGAAAAGACTTAGGAGTGGTATTAGAGTTGGTTGTGTCTGTTACAGAATTAAAAGGAACTTGGAAACGGAAGCTCAAGGGTGAATGGAAATCAATCAGTCCGATGAAGGATAAGTAGATTTCTTTTTTCCATCAAAGAAACTAAGGAACTGATGAAGAAAGACAAAAGAATTTTTTTTTTGTGTTATTTTAATTCATTATTCTTGTGATAATTTTGCTTTTATAATGATTTTTCTAGCAGTGATTTTTTTTTGAAAAATGCTTTTTCCTTTTTATAAATGGGATTGGTTTCGAGAATAAATTTTAATAAATGACATTTGGGGAGGGAGAATGTAGAAAAAATTAATATTTATTTTGTTTTATATATAATTTACTAGCTGCTACCCTCCCGCTTTGCTGGGCATTTTATGACATTATAAGACTATACATTCTTTTTCACAATTCCTACTATTAGCTTACTCTCTCTATTTATTTATTTATTTATATATTTATCTTGTTCAAAATTTCAATCGTTAATAAAATACTTTGTATTCATCCAATCAAGTTCAAATAAATTTTTTTTAAACTTGTAGCGGATAATACAGTTTTTTCAAATATTAATTAATTAATTTAATTTAATTTAATTAATTATTGGTTTTTGACGCCAACTTAGATTCATTTCTCTCATGTAACTGTTAAAATAAGGACAAAAGTTGGCGTCGAAAACCTGTTTTTCAGCCAAACCGGGTATGCATTGTTACAACAATGCAGACACAAATCATGCTCTTCTTTCTCTCTCTCTCTCTCAATTACTACTTTTAGATCACTCTCTCTCTGTATATATGAACCCAGGATACCCTAGTGATCCTTCTCTATTTTCGACCCTCTTTCTTGTCATGCTTTTCCCCCTTTTCTTCTTCTCCCGTCCAGACTACAAACCTATGTTACAAAATGAACTTTGTTCAAATTTTGTTTTTTCTGTTGAAATAACTAATTCTTTATTATTAACATATTTTGGTTTACATTTTGTATTGTGTTAATTTAGTTTCTTTTTCGTATATTTTTTTCAATACTTTTTTTTAACAATTGTTTGGCGCAGTATAGCCAGAATTGGCTCTTGCGCCGAAAAACCCCAAACTCAAACTCAAACTCTCCCTGTATATATATATATGTTTATATGTATATATCCTATTACAATTTTCAATCACTAATAAAATACTTTCTATTCATCCATTCAAAGTAGGAATCGACTTAAAACTTTTTTTTATATTACTTGTGTGTGTGTTTTAGGTTATTATTATCTAAGTCCTATCATTTAACTTTAAATTGTATTGAACAATATTCTTATCAGCCTCATTTGATTTAAAATGCACAGGACTTGAGTTTCTAAATCAGAAGTATATTTATCATTTACCCCCCTGTAGCACCTCCCACTTAAAACTCAATTTAAAAAAAAACTCAGTCTCTCCCCCCAAAAAACTCAATTTTTAGCGGATTTCTACTGAGCAATTGAAACATATCAGTAAAATCTATAAGTCTGATTGCTCAAAAATCGTAACTTTTTTAAATCTATAAAACCCAGTAACTCCCCACAAACTCCCTTGGAAGTCGATTTCCACAAAACCCTTTATCGGGAAATTTCTACTTAACAGAAAAGAAAGATCTTTGACAAATTTTAAGTTTGTAAGTTGATAGGGATTTAAAATGTATAACGTTTGTGTAACTTTCCCATTCCAACAACTCCTTTCGAAGTCATTCTCCATAAAAATCTTTTCTTAGTGGATCTCTACTCAACAGTAGAAACATGTTTGCCAAATTTCAAGTTGGTAAAGCTAATAGTTCAAAAACGGGAATTTTTTCATCTCTTCCTCTTCCGTAACCCCCCGCAACCCCATTGGTTGTCAATTTCCATAAAACTCGTTTTAACGAAGTTCTTCTCAACGAAAGGAACATACCTGTTAAATTTCAAGTTTAAAAGTCTAATAGTTTCAGAGATCTTGTGAAGAGTGTGCGTGTGTGAGTGAATCACTTTTTTTCTCCTATATACGTGGATGATAACTATTATTATTGTATGTAATTAGAATGAAATGTGCTGAAACTTAGGAGAATAATAAAATAAGAGAATTAAAATTATACAAACAAATATGATTTTATTACACATATGCAATTTTCTATGCTAAATGCGACAATAGAAAAAATATAAACTATTGTATTAATGCATTTTATTTCGTTTAGTTCACATTTAGAAAATGCTGTTGTACATAATTGCATCTCTGTTGAAATCCAAAGGCACATCAAGTTGAGAGAATTAGCGTTGCATAAGCAAGAGTAAATAATTAAATGCGTGTATTTTAACTTTTCCAATTAAGTGTGATAACAGGATTTGGCATTCTTAACAATTTCGATCGAATCTGAAACTATCTAATGCTCACTGTCTGAGATTTCTCATGCGTTTACGCTTTGATAGTTAATGTCAGACGGCAGGCCGTTGAATTTTCTCATGTTTTCGTACGAAGCGAGCTGGGTTATTGAAGATTTACTGCTGATAATTATACACTAACTGAACAAGCCACAAATTAAATCTGGTGCTATTATCGAAAAGACTATGCTGAAACTAGAGAAAATATTTTCCTAGGCAAAGAGCTTGTAATTTATTACTATAAGTATAATAAAGTGATGTTTGTGTGTTATAGATATGTTTATTTTCATTTTAGAGGTTCTTTTAAATTAAAAACAAGTAATATAAAAAAATTAAAATCAATTCCTACTTAGGTCAACAAAGAAAATTTTTATTTTAGTTACTTTTTATTAAAAAATTACAATTAATATATATATATACATCAATTAAAAAATTGAAATTATATGAATTTTGTAATACTAAATCTCATTTCAAAATATCAATGTCGAACATAAAAAGTAAAATACCAACGTTTTCAAACAAAATTAAAAATTTTATAAAATAAAAATTTATAAAATATCCAAGTGCAACCTCGGACTTAGGACCGATAAGTAGGGTTAAACTAGTTTGATGGCGCCAACATTCCCCCTGTTGCAACTTGGTAAGTTAATCGGGAAATATCCAATTCTCAAAAACTTAAAATTTAAAAATTTAATACTTAAAAAATTAAACTTTTCGCCATCGCATTCTGAAAGATATTACATCATTAAAATGCTAAAACTCTAAAATAATTAAGTGCACAATATAATTGAACCATCGAACACCAAAGATAATGCACCCATCTTTAAAATAGTCGTATATAAGAAGAAAAAATATATTTAAAACCCGAAAGTTCAAATTAAAAACCCAGTATATTCACAAATGAATAGCGTAAATCATCAAAAACTGACCTAAGAGCATCCTATCAATACTTCAATTCTCAATCTCAATTTCTGAACGATTTCTCATACTTCCTACAACAATCTCCACTCCTATATCTTGCTCATAACTCCTATTGTGTAAATACTGTGATTCTGTCATATGTATATATATACACACACATATGACAGAATCACAGTATTAAGCAGCAAAATAGAAAGCGATTTTCCTTTCTACACTGATGAAAAAAATTAAGAGAATTTGCATAATTTATAGAATTGCATGAAACGAATTGAACTGAATAAAAAACCACTAATTCTAGATAAAAATGTAAGTCTTGCACGGCAAATACGTAAGTGTACACGTGTATGTAGGCGAAGCCAGCAGAAAAACAGGCTATATAAGCGCGTGTAAGTTAAGACGCATTTCGTTCACCAGCACACCTCGGCGAATTTCTTAGTGTTATTTTGAAGTAATCGGTTCAGTTCAAATTGTAACAGCAAAAATGAGTGACCCCCAACCTTTAGATGATGGAATGAGGTAGCGAATTGTGGGGTGGTTTGAAGCAGGCCAATGTCAAGTACAGATTTTTAGAAAGTTCAATTTAACGCCCAGCGTCATGTGAAACTTATGGAAACAGTTCCAGGATACTGGATCCATCGAGAGAAAGCCTGGGCAAGGTCATCCAATAGCCATGGTGGTCAGAGAAGATCCCCATTTGTCGATTATAGCAAGGCGTAACAGAAGGGCTACAGCCTCTCAGCTCTCTCGTTACTTATTTGCAGCCACAGGAACCCGTGTAACAATGGTGACTGTTTTAAAAAGACTTACTGAGAGAGGGTTGTTTGCCAGAAGGCATGCTGTTTGCCTCCCGCTCACGTCTACAAACAGAAGAGTCTACTTAGTATGGTGCACACAGCATATAAATTGGAGTATGGATCAATGGGAGACTGTTCTTTTCTCGTCTGTTTCAGACGAAACACCGATTCTCACCGTATGTTCATGTAGAGAGAACCAGGGGCCCACGCTACCTACCCTCCAATGTCCGCGAAACTGACATTTATGGCTACGGAGGTTTAATGGTTTGCGCAGGCATCATGTTAGATGGCCGTACACCTATCCATGTCTTTGAAAGAGGCTCTGTGACTGGTGGGAGGTATAGGGATGAAGTCTTGGAGCCCTATGTTCACCTTTTCAGGGATGCATGTGGCCCCGAGTTCATTTTAATGGACAATAACTCGAGGCCACATGGAGCTCTTCAGGTCGACGAATTTCTAGAGAGTGAGGATATTCGCCGTATGGATTGGCCAGCCAGACGTCAACCCTATAGATCATGTCTTGGATACTCTGGGGAGGGCAACTGCAACTCGCACCCCCCTCCGAGAACCATCCAGGAAATGAAAACAGCGTTGCTGAACGATTGGGACCAATTGTCACAAGAACTGATAAACTACCTAATTTCAAGTATGACATCACGCTGCGAGGCCTGTATAGCTGCAAGAAGGGGCCATACCCCCTATTAACCCATTTCTTTTGTTTATTCTGCAACCACTGTTTCATACCTTCCAACTCCAACGAGTGTTACTCACGATCGTGCGTGTGTATTGCAATTGTTGAATGGTTATTTGTTTTGTATTGTATCAATGTATGTACATATCAAATTTCATTAAAATTGGTCCTGTGGTTCTAGAGATAATCGATCAGGTCTGCAAATTCTCTTAATTTCTTGCACCAGTGTATATATGGTGTTGGACTATTATTTTTGTTTGTCACTATTTATTCATTCATAAATCACCTTCTCAGAAATTAGGTTATCCGAGGTATGATTTGAGCCCACATCTTTTTAACTACACGCTTTCCCTTAGGCTACAGGGGAAAAACGAGCGATTTTCCTTTTTATATATGGTGTTGGTCTATTATTTTTATTTCTTACTATTTGTTCATTACTTAAATAACTAATGAATATTAATATTGGAAAATCTGTATTAACACCAAGTGTCATCCACTGCAAGTTTTAAAAATTGAATTTGAACTTGAATGGATGAATAGAAAGTATTTTATAAGCGATTGAAAATTTGAACAAGATATATATTTATAGGGAGATTGCGAACTAATAGTAGGAATTGAAAAAATTCCGTTTTATAAACCGAATTTATACCTTATAGTTTTGTAAGTAATTTTGGAAAGGTTTGGGTTTTATTTATTTGCATTTTTGCGGGTTCGATCTCGGCTGCAGTTGATAGATTTCTGGATGCGAAAACCGTAGGCACGCATGTCATGTGCCCATCCTTTAAGTATCAATTTGGTTCTGGTACTCTTGATAAAACTAAATAACGGCAATATATAGTAGCATCCGACAAGAGTTTGAATTAATATTAATTCAAGCATCAAAATATGGTAGCGAGAGGTTGGTGCCACTGTGAAATGGCTGTTACATTCGGGGGCTTGCCGTGTCTGCAAAGACTTAGTTGACAATATGCAGACCATTAGGGGAAAAAAAGAAAAGAAAAAAAAAGTTTTATTTTTGCAAGATTCCGTTATTTTACTGTGCAGTATTTTTTTTAAAATATTTTATTTTAAATTTAATTCACAATACAGGAAATGTAAAATAAATGAAAAAGGAAACTTCAAATAGTATGATTTGTAAGGAAGAAAAAAAATTAGAAGAAAATTTCTGAAACCATTTTGCGTTTTCTAAGGAAAGTAACATTGAAAGCAAGTATGAGAAGGTACATAATATAACATTGTAATGCTTTGAAAAGACGAGTTGGAATAAAATGTATAGAAAATTTTTATAAATTGAATCGGAGAAAAAGCGTTTTGAGCAACCGCCTTTCTTCCTTTTAGCTCTCTATCGACTGTTGTGTATCAAATTCTGCATCTTAATATTATTTTTTTTTGAATTGTCAGCAAGAAAGATATTTCCTTTAAATTTTTCTTTTGTCAAGTTATGCTTCCTAATAATAGAAGATGAACTTTAAGGTTTCAAGGTACTTTAAGGAACTTTAAGGTACTCTATTCGGGTTCTTCTACTAATCCTCTAGGGGAAAATATTCTTTAATTGTGGTTTTAGTTTAGAAACCGCTTTCCGTAGAGCTGACTTGATTTTATGCAAATGTAAGTACTATTTAAGTGCCTGTAAGTGAATATATGTGGTTAATGGTTAATTGTTGATCGTTAAGTGTGAAATCTAAGTTTTATAAAAGGTGAATAGCGACTGGGTAGTCGCGTGTCTTGAGATTTTTGTCGAAGTAGAATCCTCCAGGAATTGGAAAAGTAAACAACCTTAGAGCTGACCGAGCTATCGGGCTTCAAGAAGGTTCGTAATAAGGATCCTCAACTCCAGATAAGTGAATTTCAATGTTTAGCACAGCGGTTGGCAACCTTTCTCTCAGCTGTGGCGTGACAAATCAATCTACCAATATGATTCTGCGTGCCACACAGTGGGACATTTTTGAAACAATTCGAATCAAGCGATAATGCATGCTGAATTAAAGAATAGAGGTTAATAATATAGATAATTTAAAGTTTTATTATATATTAATTTTGCATCATTTAAGGTGACTATGTTCGGAACCGTGCTTTTAAAAAAGCGCATAAATGGATAATTTTCATGATATTTAGTGTCACTTAGATTAGAATACATGTATAAAGTTGTTTTAAGGACATTTTGACAAAAAAAAATGATTTAAATACAATATTTCGGCAAAAAATTAACTTAGAATAACCTTTTTTCAAAATGTTCTCCCTTTGTGAAAAATGCTTCTATTATAATAATATTTTGTCTGTATATAGCTCAGACCTCTGTACAGAGGCTCAATTAAGATTTTTGAAAAATTAAATTATTTTCAGAGTTACAATCAATTGAAAAAATTATCGGCGTTTTTTTCTTAAAAATTTCTCCCCTCTGTTGTCGTAAAACATGGATAAACCCACTTTTAAGTTATATATTTCAAAAATTCTAGTTGAGCCTCTGTACAGAGGTCTGAGCTCAGGTATCGTCCACGTCACTTGACCATGGTTCAAAATTACGTGGTTCGTCGCCCAAAGCCCTCGTGTAGCTGAACAGAGCGACGTTAATATTCACTCATTCCTTCCTCGAAACCTCTTGTACCCGCGACCTTTGGGCCGCTACAAGGTGTTGAACCTGTGACCTGTATTATATGATAAAAATATTAAAATATAATAAACACTAAGTGTATTGTATTTTTACCGTATTTTACGATGTATAAAACAAGTATATTTAACGCATAAAATAATTAACGGGTGCACGTTTTACTCTTTATATTAAAATGACACCTTTAAAAATAAAGTAAAGGAGCATAAGAAATTAGATTTCTACATACATCCAAATACTGTTTATTTAAAAAAGGAATGGCATACCTTATGAACTTCTATTGTTAGATAAAACAGGAAAAGTTCATCGTATTCGCCTTCCGTTATAGCTGCAGGCACATAATCGAATTCTATTTCATCTTTTTTTTCACAGTCACTGTTACCCTGATCCATAAATAAATAACTGTCTTTGTACCGTCTGCTAAGCAGGAGAGTACTACTGTGGAGTGAGAATTTTAGCGATCTGTTATTTTTATATGAACAGTTTTTGCTTCTTTCACATCCATTGTTTTATTTTTTTATCATGTTAGGCTATTATTGGAATTTCATTCCTATTTCTAATATGTGACAGTAAATATTTTTTTTTTGCCTTCGTGCATTAATGGCATACTTCTGGAGACTTATCAATTTGTTGTCTAAATTTTTAGGAAAAATGTATGAAATTTTTGTTTTTTGTCGCAGAATTGAATTATTCCATGCTAAAAATCCAGCTACACTAACTCAAAGTTGCTTTGAAATTTTCAGTTTCATTTGTACTCTTTTTTTTGTCTAAATTTTTAGGAAAAATATATGAAACTTTTGTTTTTTCTCGCAGAAGAATTATTCCATGCTAAAAATCCAGCTACACTAACT
>BMAV01020653.1:0-12956 GCA_019973955.1 Trichonephila inaurata madagascariensis | reverse complement strand
AAATTTAGAAGAAAAATTAAAGCTATTTGAAGTAATTTATAAACATATGAATACGATTCTTACAAATATGTATAAGAATATGAAAAATATTAAATGAGTCAATTTCTAATAAAGTTGGTTGTTTGATTCATGAAAAAATGACTGAAATTCTTTGAATAAATTCATTTTTGATTTTCATTTAAAACCAATAAGTCTTCCACTCTACTACGTAATGAATTTTTCCTTTTTCAAAATATAAAATAATTTTTTTGAGATTTGTATTATCTTTCGTTATTAAAGCAGAAATATTTTAGTAAATATAATGGTTTTGTAACACTTAATGACTTTATATCTGAGTATGTGCCATTTTAAGTAGCACACGACAAACCAATACAAAGGTTTCAAAATTCAATAAAATTTTAGCAATTTAAAATCAATATAAATTCTTAAATATTAAACAAATTTAGTACCATATGAGTAACAAAATTGAATACAAAAATTACTCAAATATGTTGATTTATTACATGATAAATATAATGTTCCGAAAATTCTAACTAATAATTTATCTTGTAAACATGAATGATTCACAAACGACACACAAGCAATTGAAATTCTTTTTCTGAGGAAATAACCAGGTTCACTAAATTACAATTAATTGAGTAAATTCAGCCGATAATGAACTCAAAAGCTCTATCAGGAATGGTTGCTGTAACGTTTTCCCTCCACGTAGCTGAAAAAATCAGCTTCCCTATATAAATAGCAATTCACCGTCTATGTCCACCCCTAAAATATTCCGGGGTCCTTTCATCTGACAATCACATCGACAACCGATAGCCGTGAGAAAACAACGCTTCCTGAGAGCAGGGACTCCGTGAAGAATTCGAGGTGAAAAGAAGCGACAGCCCTCATCCAACAAAGTGGAAAGACAGTCCGTTTTGAAACACTAAAAAGAACGGTTGCGTTTGCTTCCTCTTTCATAAATGATATATTCTGGGGAATGGAAGGAGTCAATAGTTTGAATAAGTTGTGTAATTAACTGTACATACAGCAATTAATGGCTGTGAACGTAATATAAATAAATTATTTAATTTCTTTAAATTTTCTGCACCATCAGTTTTCCCAAACGTCAAAATTGCTTTTTCTTTACAAAATTTAATAAAAAACGCAGTTTTGTTTCTATTATTTTGTCCCATTTTGTCCCATAAATTTTTAAATAACGTTAGTCATCTCAAAGATGTGAAATTAAAATTAATAAAAAATCATCATCAAGTTGAAAATATAAACTTTAAAGCACTTGTACACACAGTTAACTTCTCACAGAATTTACACATAATGTACTTGTCACAGATTTAACTGAAAGGAAGTCGAAACAATTGAATGATTGATGATTCAAATGAGCTGCCTCATGATGCCATCATTAATCTAATGATTAATAATGAAGCTCGTTTGAACCTATGTAATATTTCCTTGTGTAAAAGCAAATGAATTACATTTTTTCCAATTGTTTTTATTGTACGAATAATGCTCTATTTAACGCCACATTTTGAAATTCAACAAAGTAGAATCAACCTCGAATAAAAACATAGTTCAGCCAAATTACTTATAAAAAAAATTACTTCACGAGTTAAACAAGAAATAAATACAGAAAAGAAAGGAACTGAGGTCTGAAACCCAGCTGGCCGCCATTTTTAGGACATTGAGCAACAAATATGTAAATTGTTCTGATCGAAATTTTGAAAAGAAAATAACTTTAACCATCAATAAATTACATTAATAAAAATACAATTCAATATAAAACATTAAGAAGAAAGTTAATTAAGTTCGTTATTGGTGAAAGCAGACGTGAATAGTAATAAACAAAATTGAAGTGATTAGCTGGCTAATCCATTGGTAACTAAAGCAATAGTTCCCTTGGCATGCTCGCACAGTGGATTATACATTAGGAGGGGGTACAGTTTAAGAAACAAGTAAACAAAAGTGCCTAGGAATAATTATGGTAAAATCTGTGGGTCTATGGGTGAGGGGATCGACCTCCCCTTCGTTGAGTACGCCACTTTGTCAATACATCAAAGAACAAGAAACTCTACATTTTGTTCATCAAAATAATAACGTTAACTTTTGTTATATGCAAAAATATAGAAAGGAAACTGAAATGCTTAGGTGGAACATGTTATCTCATAATTTTAAACTGTTGTAAAAAAAAAAAAACTTAAATTTTTCTTTATCGTGTTCTCAAAAAAATATCACAGTGTAATTAAAAAAAATCAGTTATACAAAATATTGTGTTTATATTTTTATAGTAATTCACACAAATAATATAAGAATTGATTGATATCCATAGTTAGTTTAGAGCTGGAAAAATGCAATGCGATTTCTTACAACAATCAGTTCACAGAATATTTTAGTAGCTGTTTATGACACTATGGCAGAATGTTTTTTCTATTGATATTGAAATCAATTTCACAGGGTAATAATGACAATGAAAATTCGGGGTGAATGTGCCTATTTAAGAACTATACGCACTATCGCAACAATGCCACTGTTCAAGATAACTCGCCAAGTTGGCAACTCCAAGTTCAAATGTGTGGTACTCACTGAATTGGCAACCACGTACTTCGTTTCATATAATATCGCCAATACAATAGTGATAGTACATTACTGCAAGCTCTGGCGGAAAAATATCTCAACGATTGGCTGGACTGAATTCGTTGAGTGAGAAGAAAGACATTGTCTCATACCAAGACTTATTAACAGTTAACGGAGCTAAATACTCAACTTTCCAGGGAGGTGCAGGTTTATCAAAATCTGAGGGCTTTAACAATGGACGATGTGTTGGATGATGCATTTTAGTGATGAATTTAGCTGAAGAGGAGTGACAAGAACGAATTTTGCGAAAACAAGAACAAATAAATAGAACTACATAATACATGTAAATTAAAGTTTTACAATTAGAGCAATGAATATGTGAACAGATATATTATATGCACAATGAGGGTTGGTCCACCGTTAGGTGGACATGGGGTACCCCATCCTAGCATTAATTTTATATTTCCGGAAATGTTACATATTTTTATTTTAAGGGAGGAGGAATTTAACTTTTTGAGGAAAAAAGTTAAATTTTTGCTATATAATAGAATCATTTTCAAAATTAAAATACCATTCAAATTTTTCTGTGATACACTCGAACCTTTGGCACGTGAAAAATAAAACGTGAAGATTAAAAAATAATATAATAAGATTTATGTATGTAATTATCTTTCACACACTGTTATGTTGGTTTTGAATTCTCTCAATTTTTTAATCAGTATTTCGATGTTTGTTAGTAGGATTTCTTTACTTTCGATTAAAAGGCGAATCAACAATATAATGAGCTTTGAGAACCAAAAGTTCCAGAATTTATAAGAAATTTTCTTTATATAAAATTTAAAGAGTGTAAGAAGACTTTAAATTTATAAATAGTTCAAATTTTTTATAATTATTTGCTTGTTTTTTATAGTTATATATAGTTATAGTTTTTTATAGTATGTTTCAAAATCTTTCAATATTCTAACAAGTGGTGGGATAAGCAATTTTTTATTTAAATAAATAAGTTCTCCATCTAAATCAATCAAGTAGTTTAGAGTTATCGTAATTTTTTTTAGGAATATTTTTTTGATGTATTGTGGAAATAATTTTAAAAATTCTCTATCCTGAAGATTTATATATATTGCACTTTTACACAAACTATTCTAAATATCCCTATTCTAAAATTATCTTTTGACAAAAAGAAGCCACGATGCATCTAGCCAATCATTTACATGATCTAATAAACAGCATTAGAATAAAACACCGAAAAACAAAGTAAATTTAAACCTTATTTATTTAATCGAAAAGTGTGTGAATCAAACTGTAAGAGATATCTATAACCGTATTGAATAATTAAACTTATAACGAGAGATATATTTATAGACGTTACAAAAATTTTAACTTTCATTTCCTCTTCCGGGTTTTTACGACGAATCAAGTTCCTTTTTAAATAAGCAAATTATAGAATTTCCAGCTAAAAAAAACTTTTCCAAATTAAAAATTCAATTTAAAACTCGAGAGGCTGTATACTTTTGGTCAGGTGAAGTGCTCGAAATTCTCGGTAAAGGCACTTGACCTCTCTTTTTCTAACCTAGACGTTTGGTCCACATCTCAACAAAAGGTGAGGTATAAAGAAAAAAGTGGATAAATGGGTCACTGAACTCCAGTGACCTTTATCTTTTCTTCAGCATCTGATTTGTATGCAGGGTTGGGTCAGAGCTTTCATAAAATAGAAAAAGAGATTACCGGTGCATTATGTAGAAACGTATTCGGTTCTTACTCCGAAATGTCATCGGCTTGTAGTAAAGAGGATCGATTTGAATATCGATAAAATTTAAATATTTATGAAGTAACTGGAACCTTAGTGACACCAAATAGGATAATAAGGCATGCTTGGTGCTTTGGTCTTAACTTGTAGTCAATCAATCATAAGCACATTAAGCTTTAAAAATATATATCAGTTTGTCACATTTACTAAATAATTACGATTAAGAATCATAATTTTGTAGGTTTATCAATATTAAATCTATCAGTACCCGCAGAATTGGTCCATCTGTTTTACAAGTTCAATTAAAAAAAGCATAAAATGAAAATGAGGATCATCGTTATGATTCTAACATAAAACAATTGAAAATGCTTATAATACGGAAGGCCTAATGATAGCGTATCGCGCTTCCACACCACAGGTTCGAGGTTCTATCTTCGGGCTGGGCCAGGTCGACTCAGTCTTTCATCCCTACTGCAGTGGGTCGATAAATGAGTACCAAGCTTGTTTGGGGACTTAAAGACTGGGGGTCTCGCTTCAGACTGACCACCTGATCGAGACATCTGCTCATGTACCTCAGCGCCTAATGGGTACGTAAACTAGAGATGGGCACAGTAGGCCTTGGCCCTCATGGGCTGTTGCGCTACTGAGTTTGAGTTTGCTTATATTACAGTATTGTAGTAGTTGTTGTTACTAATGCCACCTGTCTGACGATGTTAGATCGAGACCCATTAAATTCCTCGCGGTTAAGGGCTAGATGTACGTCTGTCGTTAGCCATAGCTTTGAGCACCGGTGACAGTACAATTTAGCTCAGTTCTCCCTCAAAATTGGGGTGGAACACCTTAGGGAAAGGGTGGGCGAACCTTTAGAGATCAATTTGCTATTTTTTCTAAGGAAGTGTTTAATGATATATAGCTGTGCCATCAAATAATTTTGGCTTGTGATTATTGGGAAAATAATAAAACTAAAAATACTAACAACCCCAAACTATTTATTTACAACAAAAAAAAATACCTTTTGCACTGTATAGTTGTAAATGTTTTAGTTATACGTGTAATTCAAATTAAAGTAACATTAGTGTGACTTCTGTTGTTGCAGATTGGATCACAAATAACTTAGGATTGTAAGATTTATCTTTTAGTAGAATGCATGCTGAATTGGAATCATCTGATAAATGGTTTCTAAGTATAATTTATTTTTATTGTACTTCACTTTTTTGATGAGAGGATTTGTGATTTGTTTTAAAATGCTGTTTTACAGACGATGTTTTGCACACCACTGTTCCAGAACCTAAGACACACACCGCTTTCCCGCCTTTACCATATTTCTAGATTCACCAAGTTTGAAATTCTCTACGTAATCAAGTTTTGCATCATAAGCAACTGTAATCCACGACATAGCTGTGGCAAGACAATAAGAAACGAGTGTGCTCCCAGCCGTTCCGCCGCCAATCACTTGCGTTTGTTCGTAATACTTCATAGTGAACTTACAGTTAGTATTTTTGAATGGGATATGGAGCGAAATTTGTTATTTTGAAATAAAACGTAAAAAAAATTTGATCACTAAGGTGCCCAAAATATTGTGTCGTGCCATCAATGGCACGCGAACCACTGGCTCGCCATTCCTGCCTTAAGGGGTGGACAGGGGCCTCCCACCTCTTTCCCCCTTCCACCAACCATAAAGTATTGCGGCTTGACAGACTATTTATAGTATCCCCATGCCACAAAGGCTCTATACATTTACAAACATCCATGAATTCTCCGGAATTCAAACCCAGGCCTTACGGCACTGCAGTCAGCGTCACTACAGTATCAGAGTGATTTAAAAATATTCGTGGGTGAGTGTTATATTAACGTCGCAACACGAGGGCTATTGGTGGCACACCTCGTAATTTTGAATCGTGGCCAAGTGACGAGGACCCTACCCGAGATGGCACCTCTCTCTCCTAACTACTACATTCACCAACGGGAGGATAATGAACCTGACAGATTTAACGTGCATCGACCCCTTCTACACGACAGATCTTCAGTGGAACCAGGACTCGAACTCGCGACATTCCAGCCACGAGTCCGTGACCATATTAATAATATTCATACCTCGAGGTTTAGTTTTGAATGATTTTACCATAAAAACTGAGCACTTCAACCAACATTACAAATCATTGCAATCTAAGGCTTAAAGAATTTTAATTAAAGAAACAAAAATTCTCATACGATACATAGTATCCCCAACGAGGCATTGCTTCCAAAATATTTTTTAAGCGGAAAATCGCGGAGCACATTAACACTTCTTAAAATTAAAGTTCAAGCCAAAATGCCAGTGAGGTCTTCAGATTTTGAGGCCCATGGCCCCTGTGTATATTGCCAGTATATAGCATACGTTGTAAAATAATCGTACAAATGGTTACCCATGACAAGTAAATGTGCCTGATTCATAATCTCACAAAACTAGACACAAGCTGACTAAACCAACCGCCACATTTCAACAGTGTTGATGGTTTATGGTGGCAGGCCTAGGTACATGAGTGAATATTAACATCGCACTGTTTAGCTACTAGAGGGCTTTTGACGACGGACCTTCTAATTTTGAACAATGGTTAAGTGACGAGGACGACACCTGAGTTGGCACCCTCCTCTTCTAATACCACACCACACAATGGAGGGCCCAAGGAACCGGTTCGGACGTCTGAGCTATCGACAGATTTAACGTGTGTCGCTCCCCTACACGACGGTCTTTAGTGGTACTGGACTCGAACTCATGACACGCAGGCCACATATCCGATACTTTGACCAGATTTACCGCGGTCACAGACCTAGGCACATAGGCCTGTGCATCATGCATCGCACAGCGCACATAGGCATCATGCTGGGACGATGAACATGATATAACGCAGACTGCCACTATTGCCAGTTGGCATATAGTTCGAAATTATAGTTTTTCGGAGGATTTGTTCGAAATAACATTATTCGTAGCATGATTTTACCGAGGCCGAATGAGAACGAAACTAGCCCCCCCCTTCCCCGAGACCGAGGCTTTAAACCCAGTTGACCCTATGCTTTAAAACGTCCCTGAATGATGTTTGTCAACCTGATTGATATATGAATAGTTATCAGATGAAGAATTAACTACAAAAAAATTGTGGTAATAGTATATTTATGTTTAAATACTTTGGTATTAAAAAGTAATTCCGCAAAAGTCATTCGGATTCAATAATATATATTTCAACGTTATACGAGGGTGAGTCGGAAAGAAAAGCCCCCTATCGACTGCCCCGGAGTTGTGCTGAAAGTCGCATGAATGAGACATTAAAGATAAGACATAACTTTATTTTACCACATAAGTACCAAGTACTTTGAGACATTTGTATTACCGCATGATAATCTTAAAAAACCCCTGCAGAAAAACTCAGGGTTTTGCATTTGGAAGAAAGGTTTACTTTTGCGTGGACTTTATGGAGGTTGGAACCATGAGTGCTAAGCACAGTACTGTGGCACCCTGTCGATTGATTAATTGATTGAATATTAACGTCGCACTGTTCAGCTACTGAGGGCTTTTGGGAGGGACCACGTAGACCCCCCGTCGAAATGAAAGAGATTTTTGGGTAAAGTGATCGGGCTTTTCAAATTCATTTTTTTTGGATGACAATGTGAAACCACATTCGTTGAGGGCAACGTAAAACAATATTGCAACTCTTGTTTGGGAGCGCCTACAACAACCGCCATACAATCCCGATTTCGCACCAAGTGACTTTCATCTGTTTTCGGCTTTGGGAAAAATCTGCTTGAAGGCGCTTTGGAAGCGATGCTGAAGTCAAACACGCTGTTAAATGTTTTTTTCCGTATGCAAAGACCGAGTTTACCTGGGGGACTTTTTTTAAGCTTATCAGGGGGATAACAAAATCTAATGTCGGGACTTATGTAGAAAAACAAAAACTATGTTTTTTCTTTAATGTCTCATTTTATCTTTTTACCATAACCCAAATCTGACCCCCAGTCGACGGGGAAAATTATTTTTTTTTAAAAACCCCCGTATGTAAGGTAATAGGTTATTCTCTTGAAAAAAAAGCTACCTTTTTAAAAAAACCATTAGTCTATAAAGATTTATTGTAGGACAACGCTGTCTTCTTGATCATTGTTGTCCCACCAAATGAATCTTAATGCATCAAAAGCATGCATTGGTAATACTAAAATATCCGAAAAAACCCAAACTCTTAATTCAACAAAGATTAATTTTATATCAAGAAAAAAAATAGAGACAACCATAAAAAGTCATGTTTATCCTCAAGGGGAAAAATGTTAATAGGATTTTAATGTTAATTACCGTAAAATCCGGCGTATAACGCGAATTTTGAACACAAAAAATAAGATCTAAAATTAAGAGGGTGAGCGTTATACGCGCCGTGAATGAAAACGATAAGTTTAAAAATAACAGAAAGGATGAGCATAAAAAAAAATTTACTTCTAGATGTATCGAAACAATGTTTATTTAAAAGAAACGACTTGCCTTATGAACAAGAACAGTTGTAATTCTAGAAGTATACTATTTTTTCCAAAAGTATGGGATAATACCTCGAATAAAATACTTTAAAACATAAAAACAATGTATATTAATACTTCAGATTTTTTCTTTAAAAAGGGGGTGCGCGTTATACAGCGAATATACCTAAAAATTGAAAAAATTAGCTTGAAAGTATAGGTGCTCGTTATACACCGGTGCGCGTTATACGCCGGATTTTACGGTATGTCGTTTGTGCGCGGTGCTTTTTGAAGAATAAAAATATAAAATAATCCAGGAGCAACTGAAAATATTCATATATGCATATTTTATAGCTATATTTCATTATACGGAGTCACTATATTTATAGATAAAAAAAGTTTCTTTTTTATATCTTTGTTCGAACTTTTTAGGCGGGAAAACTGAACAAAATAACCATTGGTATTAGATTTCCCCCAATTCAAAGAATTCCTTAGAATTATCCGTTTTAAAGAAACCATGACCAGACTGTATTAAAGTATTCGCAATTTAAATCAACATTTGCACAAGAAAGTTTAAGAACCATTTTTTTTTAAGTTTAGATTTACACTAAAGCATTCCACACGTAGAAAGAAAAATGGCTAAAAACATGTGTAGAGTCAAATCTGATTGGTTACCATATCCTAAGATAAACAGATCCAGCGAGGTGCATTAGGAATCTCAAAGATTGCAAAGAGGGGAACAGAAACTTATTTATTAACCTTTGAGATAATGATTTTTTTAAACTTTTTTTTTAGAATTCTAAGGTCTCGTTTCGAACACCGAACACAAACGATTCGTTTTTAGTTCATTCCTTAACGTCAAGAGCAATTTTTTTTTTTGAAAAAAAGATGAAACGAACCGAGTTCGGTTGATTAAACAAACTGTAGATTGCATTTCATACATCGAAGAGGACATACTCTTGTTACACTTCACTGAGTTTTACTCATTCATAACATTTTGAAGGACACAAAACCGAGAGAGATCTCGTTCTGAACTTTATATAAGAAGCATTGCGTATTTCTTACTCGACTGGTTAATGAAGCATATATTTTCAGTCGTATTTAAATGGTGGGCTGCCCAGATAAAAATGGATATTTTCTTAATAGTGGTTAATTAGTTCTCGTTTGTCATTGTATGGATGTCGCAGCAAATCTTATGAGACTAATTATCTTTGAATTGCGACTTATTAAAAAAACCTTTACATTAGCAGCGACAAATAAGTAAAAAAAAGTTCTGCCAATTTGTGAACCTTTCGATGTCTTTTGCCATTGTCCCTACTGGAAGCATTTAGCTTGGGAAGAACTGTTTCCGCCTGGAACACCGAATTCTTGACCTCACCTAAAGATTTGTGGACTAAAAAGTTTTTTTCGACCATTTATCAACGGCTAAAACGTAAAGAAATTTGTTACTGATTTTAAGTTATCCCTGATTCTAACAGGACATGGAAATTTTAAGAGCTATTTGTTCTAGGTTTAATTTAATTGGTAGTGATATTTGTTCTTGTGGTCTGGATGCTGAAACTGTGGAACATGTCTTGTTGTATTGTAACAAATATTTTTGTAAAAGAGAACATTTTAGGCCACCTGTTTTGCCTTTGTTGGTCAATTGTACTGAAATCCTTAACGTCTTAAGAAAATTTTTTAGAAATGTATACAGTAAAGTTTTTTAGGTACCTCTCTTTCTTTATATTTGTGAGAGGTTGTCACCTCTTTCTTGGGCACCTAGAAATGCAGGAGGTAGGGAAGAAACACTCGCCACGATCCAATCAATCTATTGATCACGCAATATAACGACACAAATTCAATTAATAACAGTCAGAGAACGTCTCGGTGCTAACCGCGAAAGTGGAACAACGACGATAATACGCGAAAGATTAGGAGACTATCAAGCTAGATCCTTACTTTATACAGGATCTAATCTATCATCCGATTTAATCTAAAATTAATTTAATCTCAGTGATCAATCGTCTCATTTTAAATCTTTCTCCTAATAAGTATTTATTCACAATAATTCAATAATGATACCTGTCAGTAACAATCTCACCTGATTTCTGTTTATCTCCTCTCTTACTCTCTATTCTAGCTAGAAAACTTCGAATACATATATAGTAACTTAATTTGCATATCACGATTTTCTTCTCTCGAAGTGTTGGTTGTGAATACGCGAATCGATAGCCCACAGATTTGCCAAGCGGATCAGAGGAAGGATCGCGAATAGATCCGTCACACCTTTTATTTTATATTTGTCTCTTAAATGCATTTTTTAGTTTTGTTTTAAATTTCTATAAGGATGTTACCACTTACGTCTGTAAGCCTCATGATATGTAATGTCGAGCATGAGGAGTTTTACAAATAAATTTCATTGGAAAAAAAAATGGCTATTCTACACTCTGTCTCCAAAAATAAGCAACAAACAGAAAAATGGTAATATGAAAACAATTTATTGAAACGCTATGAAATTTTCACACGTTTTTGAACAGAAAAAGAGACAATCTAGTGCATAATAACAAAGGGTAATATAATGGGCGAAAAAATGTTTAGCTGTAAACATTTATTAGCAGGGAGTGTGACCACCTCTACTGGAGATGCTGTGGAGGTAATATTCATCAGGATCGTATTTCAGAATGTGGAACTGTGATCACAAATACGAAAGACATTTGAACAAAATCTTTCAAAATCTCCCTCTCAACGTTAGAAATAGAAGATCCCATCATATTCAAAAAGTAACGGTCACTAACCATTTTACAACATGGGGTCGTTTTTGGTGTTCACGAAATTATTAACTAGTAGCATAACGGAGAATATTAGGACCCTCCTGCAAAGTCAGGCTTTGGGCCCCTAAAATCCTAACCCCCCTTCCCCTACACGATGCGGGGGGTGTACGTTACGCCGCTGCTATTAACCCATGCTAGTGCAGGCCAGTATTGATTGCAAATCACATTTTCCTCAGAAGTTGCAAAGAAACCTCTCTACTCAACAGAAGTAGCTTTCAAAAGAATGTATTCTATTTTTTTTTATTGAGATGGCATAATCTAATTATATGAAGAGAAACAATGCTTTAAAGTTAGATGATATGGATTAAAAATTTTTTATTTTTTATTGAGAACATTTATAAATCCCCGTGCAGCACAAAGTATAACTCGGGGGCTTACAGAAGTAAGCAAATAAGCACACATTACAAAGGAAAGAAGGAATTTAAAGTCATGAAGGATTACAATACAAACATCCATACATTCTCCAGGATTCGAACCCAAGCCCTACAGCACCGCAATCAGCGTCACTAACCCCTATACCGGATGGGTGGCTAATGAAATGGTATTAGAGGAGAATTTATTTAAAATGTTGATTACAGAGGTGGATTATTCAAGAGAAATATATTCTCTGGTCCAAAAAACATCTAATCGCCGTACAATGTACATAAACACATTCGAAAACCAGAACCGATTCAGAGAAAGCTAAATGCAGCCTATTTTTTTTCACCTAAAGATTGCCTTTGTGCCCAATGTATAACTCCAAGACCAAAATCTCGCCAAAGTATGGAACACATCTTATACTGGAAACATTTTTTGGCTGCTTTTATAGGTGTATTGAGGATCCTATTTAGCCAAGTTGCGCCCAAAAACTTGTTAATTTATTAATAATCAAGCGAACCATGTAAATGATTGTTGCGAAATTATCTTATTTAGACAAATTGAAGGAAGATAAGTATTAAATGAAAAGGAGGTGGTTCTAAAACAAAAATCGCTAAGGAATTCAGTACTTATAGTGTTACAAAAGACGGAAAATCCCATGGGAAAAAGGAAAGGTCTAGTAATAAAGATAAATTCTAAGAGCTCATACAATGAGATTAGAGTTCTCCAATTGGTTGGTTTGATTTAATGATTTATATCAGAGTATACGATTATACTCGTAAGATACCATAATCACCCGACTAAAACAAACTTTGACCTAGTATTTAATTTTAGCCATACCACGTATAACGAATCAACAATGGAGCCAGTGACTACTATTACCAAATGGCCTTCTTAAAAATCACACAGTTAGGAATACTATAGACTCGCAGAAACTATAAAACCGACAAACACATTCCTTGTATTAAAAAAAACAATAAGACTAGAAATATTTCTAATCG
>BMAV01020652.1:0-18161 GCA_019973955.1 Trichonephila inaurata madagascariensis | reverse complement strand
TGGTGTGAAAGACCCTTTTAATAAACCCAAAAAATAAACACTAGACTCTTGATGGAAACCCGGGAATGCCGGGGTAGATCTCTTTGTTGAACTGCGAGATTTCGTAAATAAGTATAAAGGATTATTACCTATACAAAAACATGGTTGGACCAAGTTAACACTAGCTCTGGAAATTAAAAAATCTATAAAATGGGGGAATTCACCAGTCATACTGCATACAATACAGTCGGCGGCGGCACCAATTTGATTAAGAAATCCTAAAACACTCACATACCAACACCACCCTGGAGGTGGGGAAAACCTGTTTTCCCCTCCCCCCCAAGAAATTCCACTAATATCTCATTTTATGTTCCCCCAAAAACCCTTTTAACCTTTTGGACCCCATTGATACATTAAATAAACCCAAGGTTTTCCTCATATCATCATGGAGCTTGAATGCGAAGAAAAGCTCCTGGGGATTGATTGAATATTAACGTCGCACTGTTCAGCAACAGGGGGGCTTTTAGCTCCGGGGAGCGATTTTAATAAAGAGGAAACCCTTTTTGGTTATCACGAAAAATGGGCTACGCATCCCGCCAATCAACGAGGTATGGTTGTTGTTGGGATGCGTGTAGTGCAGCCCTTCCGGACTCAACACCCTACCCTGGAATTAAGATGACTGTGAAAATTTACCTTGTCTTTTAAAAAAGGATAAAGAAAGAAAATAAAATATTAAAATAGACTCTTTGAATAAACAAAAACTTTTTTTAAGAGAAAAAAGTTTTACAAGAAATCGAAAAGTGGGCGGAGTTAAACGACCCAATCGGGGTAAAAGGGAACCAAGGATAAAAAAGTCGGGAAAAAAGCAAAACATGAAGTTGTCTGACATGGGGGGGGGCGTTCCCTTTTGGGCCCACCAAAAGGGTTTAGCAATAGGGATAAGTATTTTAGGAAAGTGGGGGGGCCAATCAGGGAGTTGGATTCAACAGATTTTTTCCAAGTAGAGTTTTGGAAAAAAAAATTTGCTAAAACGGGTTGCCAAAACGTCGGTCTTCAAAGTACGGAATAACCCCCTCTCTTTTACCTCCATAACGCTGAAAGTGATTGGCCCTGCCTTTAGTCCCGATCGGGGCTGAGCGATCAAACCATCCCTTCGTTTCTACTAACCCATTTCTTTTTTCCCGAACAAAAGATAAAACCCAAACATGAAATCAAACTGGGGGGAAATTCCCTTAAATGCCTTTTTGGTACAACTCCAGGCAAAAAATGACACTCACACGGGTTCTTTACTGAAAGGCTACACCAGCCTTACAATAATGCCTCTAGGCCACTAAAAAATAATGACACTTTCTACATCAGCAGGGATCTTAATCAACTATTTAAGGAAAGAAACAGAGCCAGGAAAACCTGGCAATACACGAGAAGCCCTGCTGATAAAAATATCTTAAATAATCTACAAAAACAAATCAAGAAAATAATTACAAAATTTGAACAAAAACAATGGGATGAGTCACTTGCTTGCCTGGAGGCCGAGTACGGCACTCTATGGAGTGCTGCCCGGGAACTCAGGAAGAAAACTCCCCCAATACCGGCCCTTAAAGGCCCCGCCAAAATTGCTTATAGTGACACAGACAAGAGCGGGATTATTGCAGACTCGCTACAAAATCAATTTAAATTAAATGATATTACAAATGACACGGATAGGGCAATAACACATGTCGTTCACACCTATCTTGAGAATGAAAATAACTTTACTAACATTTCTCCCACTCCACCCCCTCTACCTAGCGAAATCATCGACTATATCAAGAATACAAATGTCAAAAAAAGCAGCGGGGATGGATTGCATCTCTAATCGAATGCTAAAACATCTCCTGCTGATTCCTATTTTTGAGCTAACGAATATCACGACAATATAATGAAGCTCGGATACTTTCCACTTCAGTGGAAAACCGCAGCAGTCATCCCCACTCTAAAACCAGGAAAAGACCCGACGCGAGCGGACAGTTTTCGTCCAATCGCACCCCTATCAATTCTCGGCAAAGTAGCTGAAGAAATTATATTAAAAAGACTTTATTCTCATGTGAATGAATTGAATCTAATAATTCCGGAGCAACACGGGTTTCGACCCGATCTTTCGACTTCCCACCAACTCCTTAGAGGGGTGGAGGCGATAAAATCCGGTTTTAGAAAGAAAAAATCGACTGGTGCGGTTTTCCTAGATATTCAAAAGGCCTTCGACCGAGTTTGGCGAGAAGGTCTCATCTACAAGCTAATCAAATATGACTTCCTGATCAAATTAATTTCTTCCTACCTAACTGACAGAAATTTTTCTGTCAGAATCAACTCTACTTACTCCAGCCACAGACCCACGGAAGCGAGAGTGGCCCAGGGGACTTTAATCCCCCCTTCTTTTTAACATTTACGTGAACGACATTCCGATTCACGACAACACAATCTTATGGATGTTTGCTGACGATACTGCAATTTTGGCGACTCATACTGAACCCACACTTATCGCCAGAGCTCTTAACAGGCATCTCATAGATTTAGAAAACTGGTTCTCCAAATGGAAAATTGCACTTAATGTTGCAAAAACGGAGGCAGTCTTCTTCACTACGAATCGCCAACTGACACACCCATCCATTTTCTTACACAATAAACAAATTCCTTGGGCTCAGCACACCAAATACCTTGGGGTAACGCTAGATAATAAACTCACTTTCAGACAACACATTACACGCATACGTGAGAACATTATCAAAAAAGCTCACACGTTATCCTACCTAATTAATAGAAGATCTAAATTAAGTAGATCTAACAAACTACTTATTTATACTCTACTTCTAAGACCAATAATTTGCTACGCCTCTCCAGTCTGGGGATATGCAGCTAAAACACACATCCAGAAACTGGAACGAATCCAAAACATAACTCTACGACAGATCTTATGTGCCAGCTGGTACATGAGAAACTCTTCACTCAGAAAAACCATTAGATTCAAAACAATTAAACAATTCATGCAAAAACTTCCGAAAAAATTCTTCCACAAATTTCGATAACACCTTGATCCAAAAAATCGAGAAGTACACACCTTCGCGATTCATACACAGACCACGAACCATATTATTAGATTAACACCATATTCTACATCTTTCTGAAAATAACACCACTTTTGAAAATTCGAGAACTCCCAAAACTCCAAAAGTCACATCAACCAATAAGAGAGCTCCACTGGCCGCCTCCACACCCTAACTAAACTAACAAAAATTAGATGGTCGCGGGCGCCGGCACCGCGAAAGGGAAGAAAAGAAAAACCATATGTCCGAAGGATGTCAATTACCGAAATCTCACCCGGATGGTGAGGGATGAACGTGCCCCCGAGCACAGCGTTCTAACGAAGCAGAACGCCGGCAGGGCGGAGGGGGAGAAGCGCAGGAAGGAAAACGGGACGGCCAGAGGCAGTTAATCAAGAAGGTGACAGTTCACCAAATGAACCCAAAAGGAATGATGCGTTGTAACGAGACTGCTTATGTTGTTAACGGTGGTATTCTCAATCGCGAGTTATTGAAAAGATAACTCGCGGATTGGGTAACCCTCACTCGCCGATAACTCGCGAATACCTCCTCCTTTTCTATTCTCGAACTGACGATTACCGAATCCGTGAGTTATGCGTGGGCAAGATGTTACAGTCGTTGTGATTTCGACACTGATAATCACGTGACATATTGCTTACATTTTATGTTGTATCTGCGTGAAACATTCGATCAGTTGTTTTTCACACGCTTTTTGTTTGACTTGTATTTCTCTTTTCATTTACTTGTATTTCTTTCTGTTTTGCTATGTCGAAAATCAACTTTTCAGTTCAGGAAATGGAATTGTTGTTAAATCTTGTTGAAAAATATAAATACATAATAAACTGCAAAATTACCAACGGAAGTTTCTTTAACAAGAAAAAAGAAGCATGGGATAGTTTGACGGTGGATTTCACGCAGCCAGGCCTATGTAAACGAAGCTCTAAAAGCAGCTTCAAATAAATTTAAAAAATATGAAAAAGGAGTCTCAAAAAAATAAAGAAGCTCCGACAAAATAGAAATATTTAAAACTGGCGGAGGAACCCCTAATTTACTGTGTACATCGTTAGATGAACGGTTGGCTGCTATGGGTGCACACTAATCGAACCATTGCCATGCAGATTCGATTGCGATTACGAGTATGAGACTGCTGTATCTTCAGGAACTCAGGGTAAGTGTAAATGGATTTTTTATTATTTTTTTATTTAGTCTTTAATTTAAATTTTCTGTTTTATTCTAAATAGACTTTTCGCTTTTTGCACTTTTGATTTGTGGAAGTTTTATTATATAAAAGAACTCTTTAATACAAATCAAAATGATCACATTATGAAATGTTGAGTAAAAGAATCGATAAGTAAATATTGATCCACATAACAGTCAGAGAACCTTTCCCAGCTGACAAGTTGAATAAATAACCAATTAAAATTAATAAGGAATAAATACTTCTAACAAAAATCGAATGACTATTTTCAGCTTTGACATTATGAATTATTTGTTATTACATTGTGCTCTATATTTTAAATGTTCTGATGTGATGCTGCCTGAAAAAGTGGCTATCAATAATTTCAGGGCTAAGATTCTTATTATTAATAAGTGGGGCATGGTACAAATAAAGAATTGGTAATACTATTAGGAAATGTTGTTAAATGTTATACAATGAGAATTCAAAACTCGTATTATTTTAAAATTTCAATTTATATTTTGATTGCATACAAATATATATATCCTAATTATTTTTTTTTATTTAAAATTTTCCAGTAACCCTTGGGTAGGTTAAAATAGAATGTTTATTATGTATATAATCATTAATTTAAATAATTTCTAACGTCTAATAATTATCCTCAATTTATGATTTCTATAAAATCTTAGAATGAAAAATCCAGTTTTTTTTGTGAAGAATAAATTTGTTAATCGAATTTTAGGCCCCATTAAGTCACATTTATCTAAAACAGAACATGTTACTGAATCTTTTCCAATTCCATCTAACAAAAATAATTATACTATAGGTATTAATCTGATTTTATTTGTCACAAAACACATTATATATATACACACACATTTATCAATATTTTACAATATAGAACAGAAAACAAATTTTACATGTACAAAATATTTACAATTTTTCAGAAAGAGTTTTAGCTCCAACCGAGCAGCGTAGTTGGTAAAAAAAAGGTTGCCCGCTTATCTCTGGAGATGTTGTATAAGGGCCTGAGTTCCAATTCCACACAATATACAAATGCTTCATCATGTAAATATGTACCTCAGTTGTTGTTTGTGGCAAAAATATACTTAACTCTCAGAACTTTAATTTGTTAAATAAAACTCCAGCTTACATAAGGAAGGAAAACTTTATTATGCTATGAATGAATGACTATATAACATCATATTTATTAGTTGTAGTACTTATAGTAAATACATGTTTTTCAGGTGGTGAATCTATAGAAGTACAAGTGGATGAAAATATTTTTACTTCTGATGACCATCCCCTTGATGTAAGTACCAATATGAAAATGCCAAAATGTTCCCCAATGGAAAGCCATTATTAAATTTACTTTTTTTGGAATATGAAGTAACAAATAACATACACTAGCATTCAATATATAAATATAGACAGAGCTTATTTTAAATGTACATAATTTGAGTGTAAACATTTTGAGTAGTACTTGTAATGTATCAAATGAATTGTAAACATTAAATCATACTCTAGCATAAAGCAACATATTTTACAGGAAGTGAAACTGAAATTGTGGTGTTTTGATTCTTTTTGTTGATTTTTTTTCTGTTTTAAACTAAGACAGACTTAATCAATATTTGTATTTTGTTTGTAGGAAACTGTGGCAATGGAGCAAGTTCCAGAAATGCACAGAAAACGAGGGAAACTTCCTATGCTCCACCCCGCTTACAAAAGCACCAAAATCAGAAAAACAACAAGTAAAGCCAAAATGCTTCTGTTAAACAGTGTACACTTGCAGAAGCAGCCAATGCAAAGAAAAGTTAATATGCAAAAGGATTTCATGAACAAATTGCACAATTTAGGAAGAAGTATAGAGCTACCATGACATATAAAAAAAAAAAGAACACTTTTTAAAGATGAAGGTTTAAAGGCGAAATTGGAACATTATAATTCCTAAAAACAAAAAAAATCAAATTAGATTTAGAAAAAAGAAAATTGATATAAATTTTTGCAAATAAACCTAATAAATGAACATAAATGCTGTATCTGTAATTTAATTCAATTATTTGGAGATTCTTGAACAAAGGCTCTCTGATATATGTATTTATTTAAAAACAAGCTTTACCAACAAAATTATTTACAAAACATTTCCTCATATAAATAAATCAATTAAAAAAAATTTGCAACAATTGCATTCCTCTTGGCTATTCCACCATGTTCTTGGCTATGGTTTATCATAGTATCATCTTGCTGCAGTGGAAGGAAATCTCATCCTCATAATCACCTAAACTGAGAGCAAGGTTGTGCAGCACAGCTGTCGCAACACTAATTGTTTGTGCAGTCTCCAGCGAACATCGAAATTGTGTTTCAATGCAAGAAAATCTTTTTTTCCATACACCATATTGTCTCTAACACATTTCTTAAGCCTCAGTGCGTGAGCTGCATTATACCTATGAAATGCATATAGATTTACATAAATAACACTTTAAAATGCGAATTTTGACTAAAGTACCAAAAATACACTTCTTTAAATAATTTTTGAATTCTACCACCTTGTGGGACACATAAATGCCATTTTTGGCCCAATGAGTTGAGAATTCCCTCTCTATACATTTTAATGTGTATTTATTATATTTTCTATCTTCTGTATCTGGAGATTGTGAAAAATTATTTTAAGATTTTAGTTAGATGTATAATCATATTACATACAAAAATGATTTCTCTTGACATAAAAATACATACAAAAAGTCTGATCTGAGAAGTAATGCATAAAGATGTGACTAAACTTGATAACACAAACAGTAAGAACTACATATACAACTATCTTCTTGTTACATAACATTACAGTATTTCGATGCAATAGGGATAGCCATTTGTAAACTACATCAGAACTGATGCGACGAGCACGAGAAAACAAACGCAACACCCATGCAGAATTTTTCCAAATCCTGTGTGTGACAATTAATCAGAAAACTAATCTACTAGTATAAGTTTATCATAATGACTTATGATAACTGGTAAAATCTATCAGCAAATTTTTGTGCCATTGTTGCTATTAGAATTAAAAATATTTTTATTGCATACTAACATGAAATCACCATTTATGGTGATAAATGTACAAGCCAGCAACGCTTCCACCTGCCAAAATGCAAGCATTGCCTCTGTCATGCTTTTTTTCCCTTCTATTAATAATGGTAACAAAATTTAATGATCAAATAACTCAAAAATATGCATCAAAATTTAGAAGCAGAGATTATTTTACTGGTAATTCAAAATATTTGACTTGTTTCATTTTAAAAAGCAATGAATTCATTTTAAAATATAAATTTGCTTGCTAATACACACATTCTATTAGTTTTGGCTGAAACCGGTTTGCCCATGCAGTAATAAAGCCTTATTTAACACGTGTTACAAAACTCATTACTCTAACGCATAATTGTTCAACGATAACAGCTGAGCAAGAATATATTTCTTGACCTTCTTATATCGCGCTACGGGCCACTCTTATTGCATGTATGACTTTCTACTTATAATATTCTCTCTGTGTTATATATATTTTATGTCTTTCCATGTGTATGCAATGTAAATTTTTTTTTCTACATGCCTTTTCAAGTAATATGAAATTAGGGAAATGCCAACAATTAAGAGTTTTGCATATTTAATCTTTTACGAATATGTTGCTATGAATTAATATTTTTTGTTTTTCAAGTGATTCAGATAAAAACTAATATATATATATTTATTTACAAAAAAACTTTTGCATTAAATGTACATAGACATTTTTGTCACGATACAAATTATAAATTAACTGAACATGAATAACACCTGCATTCTCTCATCTTCAGTTTGTGCAAATAGATATATTGCGGTCGTAATTCTGCAAGAGCCCTTGCAACATCGGTAATCGCTCTGTTTCGTGGATGTATTGACTTATGCTGTGTAAGCCACCAACATTAATTTGACGATTACCGAACGCAAAAACGAACAGCCGCTGAACTTTCAGCTGCAGTCAAAGCATGATTTCCCGGCCAGTAGTAGAATCTAACTTTTGTGCGCAGTAATTTTACAAGTGTCCGATGGTGCCTTTATAAAATCTGTATCGACGACGGAAATCATCTTCATCCATTTCATCTAAATCGTTGTTCCTATGTTCAGAATGAAACCGGACACCTTCTTTCGAATACTTTCTAATGCTTCTAAATCCTCAAGCAGAAAAGAATCGAAGCGGGCGTCCATCTTTGTTTACAAACAGATTCGCCTGATCGAAAACCGCGAGTTACCCTCCCGGAAATCGGCGGGTAAACCGGCGGGTTAACTTTGGATGAATAATCCGTGGATTTGGCGCGATCCGCAATTGAGAATAACGATAGCCACAATCTGCGTGTAAGCTACCTCCGATCGAGGATAAACCCGAGGTTAACTCGCGATTGAGAATACCACCGTAAGAGTGTGAAAAGAGTGTAATTGACGTGTTAAGTGGGGGCGAAGCGGGCTTCCACTTCGTTGAAGAGTATGCATATTTAATTTTAGGATGAGGATAAGTAAACAATGTTTGTGCTTTTAATAATAATTGATTGTCATGAGATTCTATAGATTTAAAACATTTCTAGAGAGTTTAGTGATGTAATTAGAATCGGCTCCATATGTAGGTCGTTGTGTATAACGTCATTCCGAACTACTAGGTGCGTTGGTCAAGACGCGGAGCATTTTGTTTTACCACGGATTTTTTTCATGTATGGCAGCCGCCGCCTTGGTGACCGGGGAAGCGTACGTGATCACTGGGCGCAAAACTTGTCTATAAAGAATTACTTTATTTCTAGAGATAGAGGTGACCTTTCTCTCCCCCGACAAGGGAGATGGCTAAATGTATTCTACCCCAGAACTTTTCAGAGAGATAGTCTGGTGTGTTTTTTGAAAGTTAGGCGGCTATCAATGTGCAGGCCCAGATATTTCTTACTCACCGAAACCCACTGGATGTTAGCCAATAAAGAGTGTGAGTTGGAAAGGAGGGTCGATAAACCCGCTTTTCTTAAATATAATTGCTTGCGATTTATCTACATTTATTGCAATTCTCCAGTGTGTAAGCCAAGTTTCTAGTTTGTCGAGAAAGTTTTGAACAGCTTTAATAGTGTATTTCAGCTGGACTCCTTGCGATAACACTGCAGAATCGTCCGCAAACAGGCAAGTACTGACGGTGGAGTGTTGTGGAAAGTCGTGAGTGTAAATGTTGTACAAGTAAGGTGAAAGTACAGAGCCCTGTGGAACGCCGGAAAGGCAAGATCCAGAGTTAGAGTATGAATTATTTACACGAACTCTAAAAGTTCAATTGTGTAAAAAATTATGAATGATTTTAATTAAATAGTCAGGGAACTGCAGTTTAATTATCTTTTACGTGAGGCCATCGTGCCACATTTGATCAAATGCCCTTTTGACATCCAAAAAGACACCGACAGTGTAAAATTTGTGGGCGAACCCTTCGTTTATAATATTTGTTACTCGTATTAACTGGTGTAGCGTTGAATGGCCCTCCCGGAACCCGCATTTTTCCGGGGGAATGCAATCTATGGCTTTATTCTTTCATATATCTTAGCAGTGGCATTAATTAAGCTAATTGGTCTGTAGCCTTGTGGAAATGTCCTATCCTGATTTGGCTTGGCCAGCATGATAACGTTTGCTTGCTTCCACAGTGTAGGAAAGTGATTCTTAATGAGGCATTGATTGTAAATTTTTTAGTTAAGTGAGTAACTGCATTTAACGTTAAATATTTAAGAGCAATATTTGGAATCTGATTGGGGCCTGCAGCTTTTCTATTCTTGCAATTTTTAATAATGCCTCGACTTCGCCAGGGGAAGAGAGAGGGGGGAATGTTTGTAATTGAAGTTAGTCAAAATAGTGATTCACTAACTTGACTTCTTCGATCTTGTCATCACAGTAAGTTTCTTCATTTCTCCTTGAAATGTAACTTCATGTGTCTTTGAAGGCCTCCACCTTTCGAAATCCGACAGGCCATTCCACCCGGACCATGAAGGTGGAATGGGGTATGCCTTTTAGAAAATTTCCCCTATGAAGATTATAGTAGAGAGAATCTGTCCCTCAGGATTTAAAGTTAAGAGAAAATTCTTTCCAAGTCCTGTTTTTATGTTGTTGATTTCGCTCCTGATCTGCCTAATGAGAGCATTAACTTCTGCGTTTGTATGGGAGGGTATCTTGGTATTATTCCAGAGTTTTCTAAATCTATTTTTGCCTGATAAGCTCTCGAATGTTTACAGGAAGACGGAGGTGTGGAGTACCACTAATTTAGTGGTAGTGGAAGCAAAAATAACATTCGAAACAATGCTGGTAAAATTTTGAACGGCAAGGTCCAAATCATCTATCTGGGGATTACTGAATGTTGTGATAAATTATTTCTTGAAATTTAGTCCGTGTTCGTAGTTTTTAAAGTGTGAAGAATTGGTGGTAATACATTAGTTAGTTACAAAATCAAATATACCCTGGATTGTGGTCACTGCTAAGTGCATTTAAGCAGTAAAAAACCCCAGTGTGAGATAAATTAACTGCAAAGCCAATGTCCAAAAATAACGTTGGAGTGATAAGTGCTGAAATGCGTGGGTGTAAGCCGGAGAGAATATCGAGTGCCGACCCTACGGCCCAATTGCCAAAGATATTACTGTTTGTGTTAGTCCTGCTCTGGATTCTCCAGCTGGGATGTCTTGCGTTAAAATCACCGAAAAGAAAGGCTTTTGTTGCTGTGGTTGAGAATTGCGTCAAGTTCCGTAGTATTAATGCAGCCGTGTAGAGTACTATAGATGCACGCCACAGTGATTTTACTGTTGTTTCCTAACTGAATGATAAACCGATGACTTTCAAAGGCTGCGTTTTTGAGACATTTAGAATGGCGTGGTGTTTGATAGAATTTTAATCAGGTTTAGGCCGTGCCCCCCATGTGTGTTGTGTAATGGTCACTTCTGTGACAAGGTGAAATTTGAATGCTAACCCTGTCCGCTGGACGAAGGTGTGTGTTTCCTGTATCCCGATTATGTCGGGGTCATAAAACAATAATACATTCTTTTAATTCTTCTAAATTATTTTTTATAATCCATTAGCATTCCAGCTAAAAAACCTAAGAGAATTATTCGTACTATTCCTATTATTCAGTAATCAACACTCAAAGTTTAGTTTGTAAGATGGACAGACGACCCCAATTGTGTCATCATCATCTGGGCCATTTGGGCTCTCAGGACTGCTTTGGCATCCAGTGACTCGTTGTTCTGAACTCCTTTTTACTACTTCCCGAGAAAGTAGGCTTTGTTGGCTGATTTTTTTCCTTTATGCGCAGCCGCTCGCTCTTGCCAGACATTCTTCATCGGTTTGTTTTTGTTGTTTTTGGTGTTGATTGCCTTTTGGGGCATCCGGAGAAATTTGCAGGGTGCGGGCCGCTGCAATTTGCACACTTAGCTTGGGCATTGGCTGACTTGGTGCATTCAAAGGTGAGATGGCCACCTGAACATTTCAAACACTTCGGTGCTCTAGCGCAAAACCGAGAGTGATGAAAAACCCTGGACAGCGATAACACTGAGTATACGGAGAATTTATTGAGGGGCTCAAACAAGTAAACTCTAAAAAATCCAATTGTCTTCATGTTGAAAATCTCCTGGTTTGCAGGACATTTGGGGAGGGTTACCAAGAAAAGTGGCATGTTAGTGTTTGTTTTCCTGTTTCTCAACAAGGAAATATGGTTGGGAGTGAAACCAAATGAGTGCAACTCTGACATGAGTTCATCTTGATCAAAGTCGGTAGGTAATCCTCGAATAACAACTTTAAGTTGTTTATTGTGGGCCATCTCAAATGTGTGGGACCGCAATTTATTGTTCGAGATATATTTTTGAATCAGACGGTGTTTCGAAGCAGAAAACCGCTGAAAGACTCGGAGCTTTCCATTCCTCATATCGCCCCTCATGGTGTATCGTAGAATTTTCCCCACCAGATCGAGGATACTGCTGCATTACGCCGTGAATCAATCACAATGGGCGCAATGCGTCTTCCTTTGCGGCTTACTACAGTAAAGCTTCGCCGTCTTCTTACTGAACTGGGAGCGGCAACGCTACCAGCGACCGTCTTCCATTACCCGGACGCGGCGACGGAAGCCCTCTTACGAGGACCGAAGTCGACCAATTAGATCAACTACCAATCACAGAGAGCCCTCCTCGCACACGCGGAAAGGAGAAAGGGACCGTAGATACCACTTCACACAACACAACACGTCACGATTAGCTGCTACCCCGATTGACAGGCAGTCAACCAACCCTGAGGCTCATTGGCCGAAGGAATCTCTGCTAATTTTTAAATATCATGAAGCAGTAATTTTGATAGCTTTCAAAAAAGCTGCTCTTTTTTCTCTTTAAAAGTAATGCATTAATTTCACCTCAAGTAAATTTAGTATTCATTTAATTAATAAAAATTTCTTAAACTCTTTTAAAAGGGGCAATTTATTGCTATCTCAAGTAATCTATACCAAGATAGAGATTAAAGCCCTGACGCGGGCTATGTGCCCGACCAACCACCCCCAGCTACAAACAGATACATCACGCAATGATTTATCGGCTGTTCGCTAGCCCTGTTGTTGCAGAGCCAGCCGACACAGAGCATCACTTTGACAACATAAGCACCAAGCAATTCGTAATTTTTTTTTTTTTACCCAAATTTTTTCCATTGGTCACAATCATTTAATTTTAATTATTTGAACTTTAAGTCTATTATAATTTAAGTATATTATAATTCCTGTTTATTTTTGTATTCTACTTCTTTTAATCTTTTTTAAACTACCCCTCACACAATCATGGCAAATCATCCTCTAATGCTCAACAACCAACCTTTATGATAGGAGATTAAGACCTCTCTGGAGATCATGTGCCCCAATAACCCTTCAACACCAAAGCAGATACAAGTAAATAAAAGAAAAATAAATAAAAGTAAATAAATACTAACTAAAAAAAACCCTTTATTTTAAAGGCATAAATGTCATTTACCATTGGATTTAGTCTCACTTGGTTACAAAACTTAAAGGTTTTAAACATTTTTCTAAATTGTTTGAGATGTTTCGAATTCTTTTACGATGTTTTCAATTCTTTCATCCAGTTTTACACATACTTTTTTCCTCTTTTTTCCAGAGGCACCTAATTCTCTGGTTTTAAATTCAACGACACTCTTTGTGTTTCTTCTCTTAGTAATTTAACTAATAAGTGGGCATTAGACTGGTTTCTGCCAGTGATTGCATTTAATTTGAAATTCCACCCTTCAACAGATTTTGTCCTATGACACTGTCCATATACATTCCAAACTTTAATGATTGTCCACCCACTGCTCAAATGTTATTAAAATGCTTATAACTGTGTGGGAAATATTGTGTAGTCTACACGAATTTGTAACATAAAATTTAGGAGCAGTTCTTGCTTGAATTTAGATTTTTTACATCGCATCTGTTGATATATCAATAAGTTGTTCCTTCTCATTTATTGTAGGTTTTTTCCCCACAAAATGTAAAAATGTGCAATTAGTTTTGCAAGACATTGTACTAACGATTAAAAAACCCGGAGAGTAAACAATAAAATATTAACAATGCAGTAGGTAGTATATAAAAAGATTTTTTAGCGCTTTTAATATTCTTTTATTAAATTATAATAATTGTTTAAAAAGTATTGCAAAATATAGATGTTGTATATTAAACAAAATTTTTAGTTTCTTAAAGACAGGGTTAAGCTTTAAATTCTTGTGGGTGTAGAAACTTCGTACAGAACGTGAATCCATTTTGCATATACATTTATAAGTTTCTTTTAGATATTTTTACTGTGACTTGTGGAACTTTTGGATATGCCTCATGGAACCCCAGGGTTCTGTGGAATATAGTTTGAAGACCACTGGCTTAGACTTTCAAAATGATCAAGATAACAGGATTTTAGTATTTGGAGAAGAATATCACTTGTACCTTTTGAAAAATAGAAAGATCTTTTTCTTAGATGGAACATTTAAATGTTGTCCGAAACAATTTTATCAAATATATACAATGCACGTCGACTTAAGGAGTAAAGCAACTGAGACCAACGTTTATCCTGCGCTTTTTGCAATTCTGCCAGGTAAGAGACAAACAACTTACATTGCAAAGTTTTAGGAAGGGAAACTTTGGTGCCCTATGTGGAAGCCGGACATCATAAAATTGGATTTTGAAGCTGCAGAGCCATCAAAATTTGTATGTTAGAATTTCCCAGCTCGACTATTTCGGGTTACACCTTTCATTTTAATCCATGTTTGTGGCATAAAATGCAAGAAACGGGTCTAGTAAAGGAATATAAAGAGAACGAAGATATTAGAAATGTCTGTAGAATGATTTCTGCATTACCTTACTTGCCAATGGAACACATAGATGAGGCTTGGAGCATTGTATGGGAAATGGCTTTTAGCATTGACAAACTTACCCTATTCATTGATTATTTTGTCGAGCAGTAAATGGATATTACAAATATGCCCATTAAAGTATGGAATGTATATGGACAGCGTCATAGGACAAATTCTGTGGAAGGGTGGAATTCCAAATTAAATGCAATCACTGGCAGAAACCAGCCTAAAGTCCACTTATTAGTTAAAATACTAAAAGAACAATACGTTGACCAATACGTATTAAGGGGCCCCAAAAGAGAGCCCCCAAATTGTTTTTATACAGGGATCACTCAGGACTAGATACGCCAGTAATTATGCGTAGATATCAATTTAGGTTATTACATATGTATATAACATGACTTGAGAGCAATAAATACGTGATTGAACGAAGTATACCGAGTTTGCAGGACATTTGGGGAGGGTTACCAAGAAAAGTGGCATGGTTTTTTTTTCCTGTTTCTCAACAAGGAAATAGGGTTGGGAGTAAAACCAAAATGGAACTCTGACATAGTTCATCTTGATCAAAGTCGGTAGGTAATCCTCGAATAACAACTTTAAGTTGTTTATTGTGGGCCATCTCAAATGTGTGGGACCGCAATTTATTGTTCGAGATATATTTTTGAATCAGACGGTGCTCTTCAGCAGAAACTGGAAAGACTCGGAGCTTTCCATTCTCATATCGCCCCTCAAGTGGTGTATCGTAGAATTTTCCTAATTGATCGAGGAGCTCGGTTGCATTACGCTGTGAATCAATCACAATGGGCGCAATGCGTCTTCCTTTGCGGCTTACTACAGTAAAGCCGTCGTCTTTCTTACTCGAACTGGGAGCGGCAACGCTACCAGCGACCGCCTCCACACCCGGACGCGGCGACGGAAGCCCTACGAGGACCGAAGTCGACCAATTAGATCAACTACCAATCACAGAGCTCCCTCTCGCACACACGCGGAAAGGAGAAAGGGACCGTAGATACCACTTCACACAACACAACACGTCACGATTAGCTGCTACCCCGATTGGACAGGCAGTCAACCAACCCGAGGCTCTCATTGGCCGAAGGAATCTCAAGTTAATTTTTAAATATCATGAAGCAGTAATTTTTGATAGCTTTCAAAAAAGCTGCTCTTTTCTTTAAAAGTAATGCATTAATTTCACCTCAAGTAAATTTAGTATTCATTTAAGTAATAAAAATTTTCTCTTAAACTCTTTTAAAAAGGGGCAATTTATTAAGTTATCTCAAGTAATCTATACTCAAGATAGGAGATTAAAGCCCTGACGCGGGCTATGTGCTCCGACCAACCACCCCCAGCTACAAACAGATACATCACGCAATGATTTATCGGCTGTTCGCTAGCCTCTGGTTAAGTGGCAGCGCCAGCCGACACAGAGCATCACTCTGACAACATAAGCACCAGCAATTGTAATTTTTTTTTTTTTACCTAAATTTTTTCCATTGGTCACAATCATTTAATTTTAATTATTTGAACTTTAAGTCTATTATAATTTAAGTATATTATAATTCCTGTTTATTTTTGTATTCTACTTCTTTTAATCTTTTTTAAACTACCCCTCACACAATCATGGCAAATCATCCTCTAATGCTCAACAACCAACCTTTATGATAGGAGATTAAGACCTCTCGGGAGATCATGTGCCCCAAAAACCCCTTTCCCAAAACACCAAAGCAGATACAAGAAAAAAAAAGAAAAATAAATAAAAGTAAAAAATACTAACTAAAAAACCTTTTTTTTAAAAGGCAAAAAAGTTTTTACCATTGATTTATCCATTGGTTACAAAACTTAAAGGTTTTTAAACATTTTTCTAAATTGTTTGAGATGTTTCGAATTTTTTTTACGATGTTTTCAATTCTTTCCACCCATTTTTTACACATTTTTTTTCCTCTTTTTTCCGGGCCCCTAATTCTCGGGTTTTAAATTAAACAACCCCCTTTTGTGTTTCTTCTCTTAGAATTTAACTAATAAGGGGGCATTGTTTTCCCCAGTGAGATTAATTTGAAATTCCACCCTTCAACAGATTTTGTCCTATGACACTGTCCATATAATTCCAAATTTTAATGATTGTCCCCCCACGCCAAATGTTATTAAAATCTTATAACTGTGGGGAAAATTGTGAGTCTACACGAATTTGTAACATAAAATTTAGGAAAGTTCTTGTTGAATTTAGTTTTTTACATCGCATCTGTTGATATATCAATAAGTTGTTCCTTCATTTATTGTATTTTTTCCCCACAAAATGTAAAATGTGCAAATTTTTGCAAGACTTTGTACTAACATTAAAACCGGAGTAAACAATAAAATATTAACAATGGTAGGTAGTATAAAAAAAATTTTTTTTAGCGCTTTTAATTTTTTATTAAAATAATAATTTTTTAAAAAAGTATTGCAAAATATAGATGTTGTATAAACAAATTTTTAGTTTTTTTAAAGACAGGGTTGCTTTAAATTTTGGGGGTGTGAAACCTCAGAACGTGAATCCATTTTGATATACATTTATAAGTTTCTTTTTGTATTTTACTGTGATTTGGGGAACTTTTGATATGCCTCATGGAACCCCAGGGTTCTGTGGAATATAGTTTGAAGACCACTGGCTTAGACTTTCAAAATGATCAAGATCACAGGATTTTAGTATTTGGAGAAGAATATCACTTGTACCTTTTTAAAAAAAGAAAGATCTTTTTTTTTAGATGGAACATTTAAATGTTGTCCGAAACAATTTTTTCAAAATATACAATGCACGTCGACTTAAAGGGGTAAAGCAACTGAGACCAACGTTTTTCCTGGGTTTTGCAACTGCCGGTAAAAGGCAAACAAATTACATTGCAAAGTTTTTTGGAAGGGGAAAATTTGGTGCCCTATGTGGGAAACCGGGCATCATAAAATTGGGTTTGAAGCCAGACCCTCAAAATTTGTATGTTAAATTTCCCAGCTCGACTATTTCCCGGGGTTTCACCTTTTTTTTAATCCATGTTTGTGGGGTTGCAAAAAAACGGGGCTAGTAAAGGAATATAAAGAGAACGAAGATATTAAAATGTCTGTAGAATGATTTCTGCATTACCTTACTTCCCAAAGGAACCATAGATAGGCTTGGAGCATTGTATGGGGAAAGGGTTTTAGCATTGACAAACCTTTCCCTATTCATTGATTATTTTTTCGAGCAGTAAATGGATATTAAAAAATGCCCATTAAAGTATGGAATGTATTGGACAGCGTCATAGGAAAAATTTTGGGAAAGGGGGGAATTCCAAAATTTAAAAGCAATCACTGGCAGAAACCAGCCTAAAATCCACTTATTAGTTAAAATACTAAAAGAACAATACGTTGCCCTTATGTAAAGGGGGCCCCAAAAAAAGAGCCCCCAAATTGTTTTTATAAGGGGTCACTAGGACTAGATACGCCAGTAATTATGCGTAGATATCAATTTAGGTTATTACATATGTATATAAATACTTTGGGGATAAATTTTCGTGTTTAGAAGTAAAAAAAGA
>BMAV01020651.1:0-120943 GCA_019973955.1 Trichonephila inaurata madagascariensis | reverse complement strand
TTTTTTCCCTAATTTTTTTCAGAAGAATCCATAGGTCCGAACTCGCCAAAATGGTCGAAAAGGTTGCCAAAAGGTCAGCAAATTGACATTCAATCGCAATTGTAATATAAGGAACGGCGTTGCTTGTGAATATTACAATTTTAACATAAAAGAATACAACACGAGTAATGTAAACGTATTACATATCTAAATATAAACTATTTACACTATATTTTTTTTAAATTACACAAAATTCGTAACAATAAATTCTAATGGTAGATGTAGCATTCTATAAAAAGGCAAGACATTCCAAAAATAAAAATAAGTTAAGCTCTCTCTATGTATAAGTTAAAAACCCTTTCTTAAAAAACATTCCCATGCAGTTCACTTTTAGCAAGAAAATTCAGCATCGTCATTTTATGTAACAGACTATATACCAGGTAACGGATTAAGGACTCCTAGAAACCCAGATGGCCGCAGAACTTTCCGCAGATTCCGATTAAATAACATTGAGGACTAAGTTCCAATTTACACGAAACGAGTACACGATACAAACAAAACAACTTAAATGTCATCCACGCCACTTGATCGTGATTCATAATGTTGAGATCCTTCATCAGCAGTACTCGTAATGGTTTTGAGTGGAATATTAATGGGCGATAAATCAAAATCTCTTGCGGAATACATATATTATTGCTGGAACTTAACCATTTCTCACAACATTTTGCAGTCATATTTTTTATTGTTTTAATATTCCATTAGCCTTTATTATTTTTTAACTTTTTGTTGCACAAATTTTATTCCTCATGTATAAGCCGTTTTATTTGAAACAGGTTTAAGTCTATTTTTGACAAAGTGTTCTTTAATTATAACTTTGAAAGCAATGTGTTATGAGCTTTTTATCTATGGACTGTTCCCCCAAAACTCCTTCAAAATTGGCATCATGTTGTCAATATAAATTTTCGTAGTTAATGAAATTGTCAATATAATTACTTTGAAAATGATAAATATTTCCATATAATATAAAATTGACTTAAACCACTTTCAAAGAAAACAGCTCTCATAGCGGCGGTGTTTTTCAATTTTTGTGTGTGTGATCTGTGCGATATCTTACTAGTTTTTTGTGGTAACCTCCACGCTCTTGTAAATCATTCACATGCTTAAGCAATACTGATAAACAGAGATTTTCTTTATTAATTACGTAATTAAATTAGAATTATCTACCAAATAAAGCATTTAATAAAAGTAATTTGATTTCTATTATTCAAGCATGGATATTTTTAAATTTATATATGCTATTTTTTGTTTGATCGACAGTTAAACAAATTTCCTTCGATACTGCTACATATATTTCTTATCATGTATTTTCTATATTTTCTATTATGTATTTATCTATTATAAAAATTATTCCCATCCAATATGATTGGGAAAAATTAGTAAAACTAAATTAAGTTTGTAAAGAAAAAGAATTAAAAAATAGCATCATGGAAGTATGCTTTATGTATATATACATGCAGGGCTTGGGCAGAAATGGTAGCGTAGCGAGCTTCCACCACAAATCCGGGGTTTCCCTTCCCGGTTTGGGCAAGATGACTCAACCTTTCATCCCTACGGGCTGCAGTGGGTCGATAAATGAGCACCCAAACTTGCTTGGGGACTTAAAACTGAGGGGCTCACTTTAGACTGACCACCTGATCGGGAACATCCCCCCGGAATTTTGAATACTGGGATGGGCACAAACCCTGAAACCCCCATGGGCTGTTGCGCCACTGACTTGAGTATATATACAATACATATATCTTACTTTTAGTCTTAAAAATAAAAATAATTTGAAATTCAGGACAAAGCACCTGTTATGATTTCAAACGAGTAAATATAAAAGAAGGGAAACGCCCATTTCTGAAGGCCAATTCTTCGAAAAGAGTCTACTGATGGGGGTTTCAAGCGTTTATTTTAACTTTTGTATTTAACACGCAAGTCTAAAAAAAAAACACATCTCCTGTGGCTCTCTATCTACCAAACACTCTGTCCGCTTTTGGATAGTTGACCTGAACATTGTATGGGTAAAAGGAATGTCCTCTGTGACCCCACTCCAGGATGGGAGAAAGTTACTTGTGAAAGATGTGTATATATATATAAACATATCAAATTTCATAATTAACATAAACTCCGCTTTGAACCCTTTAAATTTAACATAAAAGAAAAGTGACGTTATACGAGGGTGAGTCGGAAAATAAGTTTCCCTTGTTGACTTTGGTCAAAGTTTTGTATGAAAGTCAGAACATAGAATGAGATTTTAAAAAGATAAGACATAACTTTACTGTTGCGCATAAGTACCAAGTACATTGAGATATTTGCCATACCGCTTGGTAAGCTTTCAAAAGGCCCTACAGGAAAAACCCAGGGCTTTATATACGGAAGAAGTGTTTCACGGCTATCGGTGAGACTTATACACCATTAGGCAGAGGTTGACCGCAATCAAGCAGATGAGTTCGAAAAAGGTGGCCTAGACCTCTCAGATCTGGCATTCTGTTGTTGGATGACAAAGCGCCACCACATTCGCGACAACGACAATGCAAAACCATATTGCAACACTTGGTTGGGAGTGCCTGCACTATCCACCATACAGTCCTGATCTTGCACCAAGTGACTTTTATCTGTCCCCGGCTTTGAAAAAGAATCTCGCCGGAAGGTTATTTGAAAGCAACGCTGAAGTCAAACAATCCGGTAAACGATTCTTCCTTTTGTAAAGCCCTGAGTTTTTTCTGGATGGCTTTTTAAAGCTTATCAAGCGGTATGACGAATATCTCAATGCACTTGGTACATATATGGGAAAATAAAGTTATGTCTTGTCTTTAATGTCTCATTCTATGTTTTGACTTTCATACACAGCTCTGACCACAGTCGACAAGGGAAGCTTATTTTCCAACTCACCCTCGTACATTTAGAGTGCACAATAAGAAAATAAGAAGTTAAATGAGAAACACCAAATAATATTTCAGAAAATATATCAAATTCAATCCAAATTCCACCTTTAGAATTTTCCGCTCGGGCAAGGGTCCAGTTTGTTCGACCCGGCCAATGAGTCCCAAAATGAGAAATTAAACACATAATATCTATAAATAGGAATTTTCATAACAGATTATTTTACAATTTAGAATAATTCAACCATCGAATTTCAATTTTTTTCTAACCAAATATATTTATTAGCGCTTATGTATATTTTACAGTTACGGGCAATGCTGTCAGTAATGTGAATTGTCTGGTTATAAATAACATGTGTGGTGATTCCGTGAGATGGTCGAAAAGAATTAAAAATGCCGAGGGAGGAAAGCGAGTCTAGCTTTTGTTATTAAAAAATATAGGTTTTGAGTGATATACTAATTTGATATGAAATAAATAATAAACTCAATATTCTTCTCTTATATATATTTCCAAAAATGCATGGAAATGATAAATTAGTTTAATGTCTTGTATTTTCTACGAATAACACTGCATTTCAAAACTCGATCAGAGTTGGCTTGTCAGAGTAAGTCTAGGGGACTCTGTGCTCCTCGCGATCACTACCGGATTAATTAATTTTGATATCAAAATAATTTATGTCTGCATCTAGATATCATACAAATATAGACCATTCGAATGACATATACAAAGTAAAATAATTTTCTTTCGAAAATTTAATTATTGAAAATGAAAACTGTATAATCATCATTCACTTACTATTATTTTACTATATACAGTACTCGCTAAAATTCGCATTACCTAGCATGATTAGAATTTTGCCTACTCTAAAGAGAGTTAGTGTTAAGAAGACTTTTTTGAGAAATTTAGCACTTTTAGTATAGCAAAGATTCCTTGATTGAAGAATTTTTCTCTCGACGACAGCCCAATATTTGTGTAAAACGTAGGAGAGAGAAAAATCAAAAAGATTTTGAAGTGAAATTTTGGTGTCAGTTTGAACAGAATTATTTTCAAAGCAAATAAAATATATTCTATTAAATACACATTATATAGCCTTAATATATTTCATTTAGTTTGTAGAACGTATTCCACAACGCGCGTTATCATATGTTATCATATGAGATGTATCATATGAGACAAATTAAATCAGATTGTAGAATACAAACCAGGGTTTCAAACCGTAATTTGTTTCATTCCGGTTCACCTAAAAAAAGGCTGCGGTAGCCCAGTGGTCAAGATATCGTATCATGGCAGGCATGTCATGAGTTCGAACCCAGTACCACTAAAGACCCGCCGTGTAGGACAGCAATGCACGTTAAGGTATCCGACTACGTTCGGAACCGTGATTTTAAAAAAGGGCATAAATGGATAACTTTCATGATATTTAGTGTCACTTAGATTAGAATACATGTATAAAATTGTCTTAAGAACATTTTGACAAAAGAAATTGTTTTAATACAATATTTCGGCAAAAAATTAACTTAGAATAACTTTTTTCAAAATTAACCTTTTGTGTGAAATATGCTTCTATTATAATAATATTTTGCCTGTATATAGCTCAGACCTCTGTACAGAGGCTCAACTTTGATTTTTGAAAAATTCACATTATTTTCGGAGTTACAACCCATTGAAATAATTATCGGCGTTTTTTCTTAAAATTTCTCCCCTCTGTTGTCGTAAAACATGGATAAACCCATTTCTAAGTTATATATTTCAAAAATTCTAGTTGAGCCTCTGTACAGAGGTCTGAGCTATATGCAGGCGAAATATTATTATATAATAGAAGCATTTTTCCGAACAGGAGAATATTTTGCAAATGGGTCATTCTATGTTCATTTTTTGTCAAAATAGTGTACTTAAATAATTTTTAATTGTAATACTATTCTTAAAACAATTTTATGTACATTTTCTAAGCTAAGTGACACTAAATATCGTAAATATTATCCATTTATACGCTTTTTCAAAATCACGGTTCCGAACGTAGTCGGATACCTTAAATCTTTCGCTACCTTATAAATCTGTCTAATACCTTAAATAGAGAGCTGAAAGGTCCTCCCGTTGGTGTGGTGTGGTAGTTAGGAGAGGGGACGCTAGCTCAGGTGTCGTCCACGTCACTTGACCATGGTTCAAGGTTACGTGGTCCGTCGCCAAAAGCCCTCGTGTAGCTAAACAGTGCGACGTTAATATTCCCTCACTCACTCAACTAAAAAAAATATGTTTCGGTCTTGTGTTTCGGTTTTAACTAATAATTAACTTCAGCTTTAGTAACATTTTTCGGTTCAGTTCCCAATGAATGATTTTATTTTATGTATATTCTTCTAGTTCATTCATTTGAATTAAATCTACCTTCTACAAGTAGTTTCCAGCGAAAATGAAACAGAAATGCACTGGTGAACAGCTAAAGAAGAAATCGAGAAGCAATGCACATATAATGATGAATATTGTATGTTTGACGTTAAATTCGAAGATATCGATAGGTTGATTAGAGTAACAAAATGACTGAAAATATATTGAATCGAAATAAACAAATATTTTTTTCGGTTCAGTTCCAAGTTTTCGTTCTACCAAAATAACATATTTTTTTTTTTTCGGTTTACGATTTTTGATTTAGTTTCGGTTCGAAGCCCTGATATAAACCATGTACATTATCCATGATTTATTAGATTTTATTTCAGGGTGGAAGTTGTTTGCAACTTCAATAAATGAGGCGATATTATAAATTTAAAAAACAGAACTATAAGAAAATTCGTTAGTAACTAATAAAACATAAAAAAAATGTTCACAGCAAAAATGTACATCCATTTCCGCATGGATACAAAAGGATTCCCTAGGTTCATTTACAAGATTTATTGCTATTTTCTTCAAAACCTTTCTTTATCACAAAATAACTGTAACAAACCTTTTATCCCAAATCAGAAACAAATGCATTGCTTTGCAGAACCTTACCATGTATTATTTACGTCTAAAACAATAATATGGAAGAAATAGCACACAGACAAAAAATGTAACTTGGGTTCCCAAAAAACCTCTAGCAATGGTATAATGCGAATTGCTTACAGTGCCTAAACTCTGCCCTAGAACGCTGCAGACAGAGTGAGTACTTTGATTTTTTTCGCCTTTCTGTTTTGCCTTATTTTGGTGTATTCATTTTTTCACAGACCACTTTTTGTGGGGTGTAAATAAAAGTCCGAAATAGATCAGTCGAGGTTCTTTTCATTGAGACGTTTTTCTGGATATTTTCCAGGAAAATGTTGTTTGTCCATGAAGTTTCTATGTAAGCGTATCGTCATAGGTCTCGTACATGCCATTTTTTATTTGTTTGTTTATTTTTGCCTCGTCGATTGTTGACTGGAAGATTAACATTATGGAATGAAAGATTGCGGACCTTAGTGAATCTCTAAGAATTGATAGACAGATAAAAAAATTCTCGTACACCACAAGTATCACTTAGAGCTTACACACGTAAATAATACAAACTGAATAAGATAAAAATAAATAACAGAACATAAGCTACAAAATAATAAAACAACAAAAATAAATAAGTTACAAAAACAAAAATAAATTACAAAATGAAACAATTACGAAACTAAACCTATACAACGAAGTTAGAAGAATAGAAAAATGAAAAACTTACAAAAAAAAAATACAAAATCAAATCAATGAGGAAACAAAACAAAGTGAATGATGCTTTATTCGAATCAAGTATGAAAAAAAAATAGGAGGCTAGCTGATTTTAAGAACATTTTGAATTTCAGACAATTTCTCTTTTTCTACAAAAATTGATAAAATGCTCCCCACCAACATTACAGTCATAAAGTTTGGAAGGACTCAGGTTAAATCTATTGAGGTACCCTTTAAAATTACCATGACCAGTAAGGAATTGCGTGATTTTATAGTTCGTAAAACAGTGATTACAAGATAATCTTTGGGAAATGGACGGAAAAAATTTATTTGTTATTTAAAGTCTGTATTTCTTTTTATACTTGTTTGTTATTTATTAAATTAAGTTAGATATACATGAATTTATTTATCAATGTATTAACTGTAAATTTTTTTTTTCAATACATAAAAAAATTAAAATATCACCCTTTTTTAAAAAAAGAAAAATTGTAAGATTTATGTTGCTTTATGAAAAAGTTAAGCATTATTTAATTAAATGTCTAAGTAATATTTAAAGTCTATAGATTCTATCAATTACAACCTGTGAAATAAATTAAATAAAAAAAATACTCAATTGTAGTCTTGCTTTGTGTTGATATAGTAGTAGATAACTATAACAGATTTGCAGTTAAGAAAAAAATATGAATCGAAGAGCTAAATTAACTCTCATCTTGTAGAATTGTGATTGAGTCACTCACCTCTTTAAAGAAAAATTTATTTTTATGGAAGAAAGTTTGAGAAGGCTGAAAACAATCTTGCCCTTTTATAGAAGTAAAAAAAATTAAAAAGCTTTGAATTCGAAATTTTTTTCATCCAATTTCACCTAATAAGATTCAGTTCTATTTTTAAAAAAAGATAACTTCTTAAATTAAATGAACCAATGAAAAACTAAGCACATATTTTCGAAGAAAAAATACCTAAGAACAATAAAATAAATGATCATGAAATACGTATGAAAAATAGTAAATGTACACAAAATTCAGTGTTATGAAATAAATGTTACATAGCTTTATGATCAAGTAAATAAAAATGAAATATTAATTCTCTACAGTGCCCTACAAATATGAAATGTTTACGTTTTCTTGTGGTCCATATCATCGTGCAGCTTGTCACCAAATTTCAGATCTGATAACAAATGAGTTTTTCTGAATAAAATAATTGCAGACAAAACTGAATGATTCCATCATGTAACAAACTCCATTATAGCAAATATACTGTAGTACTATATTATAGAATTTTAAAGTCGTGCAACAAATACTCAAACTTGCTTAACTGCCCTAATTTAAAACTGAATAAAATTAAATTTTATGCAAAAACCTGGAAATTTTTAGATTATTTGCATTATTATTGCGTATATAAATGCTGTAACTTTCAAAACTTATGTGAAAATTTTAGGTCAAGATTAAGCTAAATAACCTGTCGTCGTAACAATTGCTATAATTATTATGAAAAATATTTTTTGAATTAAAAAAAGATGTTTTCAGTCAGATTTAATTAGAATAGTGCTTAAATGTAGAAAATAAAATGGGAAATAACATATTGAAAAATTAGAGTTTTACAAGCATTATAAGTTTTTGCTTTATGTCTTTACAAACTTTAAATACGTTTTTCTCAGACATTTATATTAGCGTTTTGTAATCCCTAAGGCATATTTTCTGCTCAAGATAGAGATTTGAAATTTTCCCCAAACGTATGTTCCGTAAAAGTTGGTATGGATTTAAGTCTGACATCTCTAGTTATTTTTTAAAAATTTTTTGCTTAAGTTAATATTTTTAAAAATTTTGCGTTTTTTCAGGGTTTAGCGATAAAAATCATTATTAGAAATAAACAAGGGAACAGATTTTCAACCCATACTAACTTTTGCTTTACAATTATTCAAGAAACATAAATCAATTAAACTGACTAAAAAATTTAAAATTTTGGTATTTTATAAAAGTTTGAAAACTTTAAAAAATTCCTAATTTTTTAAATTTATAAAATAATGGCTGGTCAAACTGACTTTTTTCGTACAGAATCAGTTTAATAATATTACCTAAATATAGAAAATAAATTATGTAACTGTCTCCAAAAATTTTTTTTAAGAAGGGTACTGAGTAGTCTTAAATGAAACGAGCAATACGATAAATTACAATGCATTAATAATTGAATGAATAAAAAAAAAACAACAACAAGAAATAATGTATAAAGTTGTCGCGGTCCGAAGGTTGCAGGTGTGAGCGTGTTCAAGGAAGAAGCAAACATGAACATAAAAATATCTACTTTATTTAATTTTTAGAACTTTACGTTTGTATGCAATATGTTAACTTAACTCTGGGAGTAATATGAAATCCTAACCCGTAATCGGATCACTAAATCAACCAAAGTACTTATCTTCATTGAAGCTCCTTGTTATGTTCCTTCTTGAAGCCTGATAAAACGATCAGCTCCAATGTTGGTTACTTAACCACTTCCTCATTGATTCCAAGTCGAATATTAACTTAATAGAAGAGCCCACCAGTCGCTATTTACGTTTAATAACATTTGGAATTCAGCTTTAAATCGCATATTCAACGATAGGGACTTTAAAAAGTAATTACATTCACAAAATCGAGTCATCTCTACGAAAGTGGTTTTAAACAACAGCTAAGCAAACTAGGGTTTTAAACTAACAAGTAAATAATAGTTTTACAAAAGATTGTAGAAGAACAGAATATAACCCCTACAAAGTAAGTAAAAAATCTGAATATAAAACCTAAGAACTTCGATATACGAAAAAATATCTAGAGAACATTGAATTTATTCTAAAAAACAGAGTACATACAGTGTAGAAGATTTAAATGAAACTGGCTTTTTAAGTAAGATGAGGCTTATTTTCGAAAGGGGGATGTGTTTTTGGTATTTTGCAATAAATCTTCCACTGTGATTTACTAGTTAAAATTCGTCTACGTTTAGAAACAAACAATGGCAAAGCAGAAAGGTTTTTCCCATTTTATGTTGATGCCAGCTTTATGTAAAACAGTACAATTGCTTAGAACTCCAAAATTCGAAGTTATTTTGCTTTTATAAATATTTGTCGGTTTTAGAAAATAATGGAAATCTCATTCAATCAAACTAAACGATGATAAATCTAGTCATGTAAATAATTTTCTAATAAGCGATAATAATAATAATAATATATTGATGTAATATTAGGTTACCCATGAACGCAACCCCCCGATACTAACATTAGGGGTGGCGGGTGACGGAGTCACTTAATCCCCCTTTTTTAAATTTTTTTTTTATTGTCCCACCAAATGCGTAATTCCAGTGAATCATTTAACCAAGAAAAAGTGTACTTACATACTTTCAAGGATTTAACAATTTTTCTTTGATAATTTTCTTTAAAATCAAATCAAACTGAACTAAAATGTTTCAAATGTGAGTGATTACAAATAATAGACACTTTTCGCTAACATTACAGGTATGATATTTGCAGGCAACACTCTCCCATTTTGCTCAAGTAATTGCAGTTATATTGCCATCTGATGATTGACAAATAGCATGTTGAACTTTTCCTTTTCTTGTCTTTTTTAGGAGGGAGCGCATCTTGGGTGCACTTGTGTCTTCATATCCTTCTTGATAGATTTTTTTAGGTAGCATTTGAACAATTTTTCTGTCAACACAAATGTTAATCGCTTTTCTGAGATTTATTTTCTCTGTCATGATTAATTTCCATTACTTCACCTGCTTATCAGTTTCAACTTCATTAACTAGAGATAGCAGATGCTAATTTTAAAAACCATAATAAGCCGTACAATACATCAATCAAAACCATGAAGTGGTTAAAGGGGAAATTTTGCATGTTACAAAAAATTTTTTAACAAAAGTGACGTGGGAACTCTGTCCCCCCAAATACCAAGTTGAAAAAAAATGTTCGCCATTCCCAAGAAAGGGTGAGATATTTGAAAATGCATTTTGCCCATATAGGAGAATACTGAAAAGGTCGTTGGTAAAAAACATTTTTCCCAGGTTTAAAAAGATTTTAGGATATTGGGGAATTTCCAATGGAAACCCCCATCCCGGGTTAATTTTTCAGCCTGTATTTTATATTTTAAAATTTAAAATCAAAGGAACATTGTGGGGGCTTTATCACGCCTTTTTACTACCCCCCTCTTGGGAAATCTTTTGGGGCAGAATGGCATTTCTTCCAACCAACTCAAGAATAAACGCGATTATAGATTGGGAATGTATATTTTGGGAACTTTTAGTATTAGGGGCAGTGCTGGAGAAGGATAAAAGGGGAAAGGCTAGAAGAGTCTTTGCGAGTTTTGGGAAGTCGTATAAGAATCATATAGAAGGGGTTCGCCGAAGTTTGCCCATTCACGGACGTGGATTACTGAGTATATTGACGACATAAAGTTTGGGAGCTGTTCGCGTTTAAACGGAAAAAATAAAAATTTTAAATTTTTTAATATAGATCGGATTCAAAATTGGGAACCGTCTATAAATATAGATTCGGTGGTTAATTTATCAAAAAAGATAGTTAGAAAGGGTTTTAATGCGCTTTGAAGAACGTATTTTATGCATATCACTCCTGGATCATTAGTCCCTAGACTTGTGTTGCATTGTTAATATAAATTGAGATAATAATAAAGTGGTTTTTTTTGGCCATGGTCAACGCCCCAAAAAATTGGGCCATATGAGGAAGAGATGATCCCCAAACCCGATGGGTATCAAACTTTTTTAAATAACATGCCTGTAAAGTATTTACATCAAAAAGGCTTAACTTTGAAGTTTTAATCTACCTTTCGGGGATATATTCACCAAATCTGCTTTTATTAGACCAAAATTTTTTTAAAAAATAGGGTCCAAAAATTTTGAAAACTCATAACCAAACACGAAAGAAAACTTTTTTAAATTCATAAGAACAAAAAGGGTTTATAAAGTAATAAATCGAACTGGCTGTAAAGGTTTTTCTATAAGATGTTTCGTTATCTTAATTATTATGTTAATACTATAGCATTAGTAATTGTTTTTTTGTAAATCTAAAATATTGAAATATATTAAATATGATGAAATGCTTTCAATTGAATAAAGGATGAGAAATCTGTAAACTTTTCTATTCCCATTTTGAAAAACTGTTGAGGCTGATTCAATAAATTTTATGGTTTAATTTTGGGCACTTTTTCGTGATTTCCTTTTAAGGTATCCAACTACGTTCGGAACCGTGATTTTGCAAAAGCGTATATATGAATAACATTTATGATATTTAGTGTCACTTAGATTAGAAAATGTATATAAAATTGTTTTATGAATATTATTACAATAAAAAACTATTGAAGTAAAATATTTTAACAAAAAATGAACATAGAATGACCCATTTTCAAAATAATCTCCTTTTGTGAAAAATGCTTCTATTATAATAATATTTTGTATATAGCTCAGACCTCTGTACAGAGGCTCAACTAGAATTTTTGAAATATATAACTTAGACGTGGGTTTACCCATGTTTTACGACAACAGAAGGGAGAAAGTTTGAGAAAAAAACGCCGATAATTATTTCAATGGGTTGTAACTCTGAAAATAATGTGAAGTTTTCAAAAATCATAGTTAAGCCTCTGTACAGAGGTATGAGCTATATACAGGCAAAATATTATCATAATATATGCATTTTTCTCAAAAGGAGAACATTTTGAATAAAGGTTATTCTAAGTTAATTTTTTGCCGAAATATTGTATTTAAATAATTTTTTTTTGTCAAAATGTCCTAAAAACAATTTTATACATGTATTCTAATCTATGTGACACTAAATATCATGAAAATTATCCATTTATGCGTTTTTTTAAAATCACGGTTCCGAACGTAGTCGGATACCTTAATGTAAAGTAATTTCTAAAGGTTGAAAGGGAATTCTCTCATTAATGACTTCCTAAAAATTATAAATAGCTTGTATACAAATCCTTAGGGTACTTACTCAGTATCGAAACATATTGGCGACATAATTTGTAACGAAGTTCATGATTGGCAATTCAATACATACTACACATGAGAAATTGGTGTTGTCAACTTGGCGAATTATCTTGAACGTTGGCAATTGCTGTGATGATACTTAAGTCCCGTCGTTAGCTGCACAACTGAAAAGTTAATTTCATATAAACGTTAAGGGGACACAGTACGCGCGATTCAAATGACCAAAATCGGTCAAAAAATCAAAGTTAATCTTTTTAGCCTAAATTATGCTTTATATTTTTTTCTATAACATCACAAAATTTTAAAGCTCTAAAATTAAAAAACACAGAATAATGGTAGCTTTCACATTCGTTTTATTCACATCTCTACGGCAAATCAAAACTTTAAACTGACTTATCTCAGAAAGATAAAATAACTTGTTTGTCTTCATTTAAAATGTTAAGGATTTTTTTCTATTGCGCCTAATGCTATGAATTTTTTTTTACCTTTTGCTAATAGTACATGTAACAAAAGTTGGTATATATTTTTGAATCAAAGCAATATTTATCTTTTTAAAAAATAATTGAACTCAGAATTTATACATTTTTTTTAAGGAATTTTAATAAATATTCATAAAAAGAAGTATTGTATGAATACCAATCACGTTAACGCAAAACCCATACCAACTTTTGTAATACGTAGTTTGATGTACTGGTAAATCAAATTTCATGCATGTACGTAAATTTTTGTAGGAGGAGTAGCATTTTAAAATCACTTCACAAGTTTTAAGATTTTTCCTTAAAAAATTAAATGGCTAGTATACATACATAGGGAGGAAACCAAAAAAATTTTAAAAATCCTTAAATTAAAAATTTTTGCGTATATCGTACCATGTCCCCTTAAGTATACAACATTAAGGAGCTAAAGCTAATGATGGATCTTTTCATTGGTAATAGCCTCAAAAATAAGAATACATAAATTTGAATACTAGCATGGTACAAAGAGGAACATGATTGAAAGAAAGTTTTTGTTCGGTGTGTACCGTTTATAATGATATTAATTTACTCATGAAGGTACAAATGTGCAGTGATACCTAAATGAGAAATAATCAAGTGAAGGACATGCAGAAATTTAATTGTCTACTTTAGATGAATTATCAGATAAATGACAGAAACAAGTAATATAAAAAATTAGTTTTTAAGTCAATTCCTACTTGGATCAACAACGAAAAATTTTATTTTAGCTACTTTTTGTTAAATAGTTACAATTAGTACAAATATGTATATACATAGGACAGAATCACAACATTAAGTGGTAATTAGTTTTTTTCAATTATCACTAAAGTATCGTATTGTCCTTTTAATTTCAGTCCAACTGAATGCTTTCACACGTGAGAAAAAAACCTTTTCAAGTTTTGACACAAATCGCCAAAAGGGTCGCTAAGTCACCAACGTGGCTGTATTTGTAATTCTTTAAATAATTAGTTTTAATCAATTAATTTTTATTAATTATAATTAAATTATTGTATTGTCATCCCAAATGATCCTGTATATAAAATTTCAGCTCAATTCAGCTCTTTAAAATGTATTTTATTAACGATTGAAAATTCCAAAAAGATAAATAAATAAATATACAAATATATAAATAAAAAAATATATAGACAGTGCGAGCTAATAGTGTAGGAATTGAAAAAAATACATCTAATGGATGTAGCCAGGGATTTCTCAATCACCCTTAATACTCTTTCCCGACCATGAGTATCATTTCTATTGGTAAAGTAAATAAACATTTTAAATTAACAAACAATTTCTTTTTTAAGCGAATTTAGTTTCATGTTTGTAACGAATGGCAAACAGATGAGTTTTATTTTGAGTACACTTTATAAAATGGTGCCCCACGTTGGGCGCCATTTTATAACGTGTACTCAAAAATAACACCGGCTGCATGCTCAAATAATTTTAATTGGTTGTACTTTCTAACTGAGCGCACAGTTACAAATACATAAAAAAACCCAGTTAATCTTTACACAAATACTAAGGGGATTGCGAGAGCGGACATTGGCACGTCCACCCTCTACCGAAGTGGCAGGCTGACTCTGGCACGTCCTTCCTTCACCGAGGTAGCAGTCAGACTGGTTACTTGTCCATACGGCCAGGAGAAAGGCGCTCTATTACCATTCGTTACATGTTTTATTTATTTATTTCGTATATGTAATATCATAAATGAGCTTTTATTTAAAATATTAAAGATTATACGTGCATATCAACAATCCCCACTTCTTTTGCTAATTGCATATGATAAAAACCTATCACCATTAAGACTACACAGTACCCTACAAATTTCAAATGTACCAAATTCATTTTTTTTTTTTTTCTTTTTTGGCTTGTATTATTGAGAAGCTTACCAACGAATTTCGTATCTAAAAACAAATTTCTTTTTATGATAGTTGAAGTTTTCTGAGATTAGATTTTGGTTTCGTTTTCATTTTAAAACATGTTTTCAGTCTTAATTTGAATTCATTAAAAATATTTTTGAGCACTATCAACTCTTTCAGTGTGAAGTGGTAATTAATTTCAATTTTCATTAATTAAATCATACCTTCTTGATTATGTTTTGAGTTTTTTGAATTCTCCTAGTTACTTCATTTGGATTGATTCCAAGGCCAATTTTGGTTTTAAAAAATAGTTTATATAACCTAGAGACTTTATCATTAATTTTTCCCGTTGAGAAATTTTGAGATATACATAAGGGGTTTCTAATCCCTAAGGCTCTTTTCTGTTCAAGATAGAGTCCTGAAATATTTTGTATATACTCCCAAACGTATACTCTAAAAAATTTATTATGGATTTATAGCTGAGATCTCTACTTATTTCTTTTAAAAAATGATAAAGTTAATATTTAAAAAAATTTCGTGTTTTTACCATGATTAGCTAGAAAAATAATTAAATCAACAAGGGAATAGACTTTCCAATCCACTTTAACTTTTGTTTGCAATAACCTAAAATGTATGATTCACTGAAAATGACTAAGAGATTTTAAAAATTGAGCATTTTATAAAGGTTTAAAAAAAATTAAAAAATTCTTCATTTTTAAAATATTTAAATAATGGCTGGACACAAACTGACTTTGTACTTTCAGAATCTACTTAATAATGTAATCTGAATATAACACATAAATTGTTTTTAATGTTCTTGTCTCCAAAAGAAAAAAGAAAATAGTGCTGTGTATCCTTAAAGAAAAAAAAAGTAACTAATAAAACCTTTCTTAATGCCATTGGAAATTTTTGTATCATTCCCAGTTTCTTAAAAAAATTCAGAATAGACTAAGAGTTATTGACAGTATGTAATGTACAAGATTCTTTTTTTTTTCGTCAAGTAGATGTTTGGCAATAAGCATTTTTCTATGCAAATGCATACCATTTGCATTGATTTTACAAACTCAATCCGCTTAAACATAACAGAGTGTTTCAATCACATTTCTAGACTTTAGGGGAGTGGTACTAAAAATAGCTATACTTTTAAGGAACAAGTTTATACAAGATTTATAAATAAGATAATTGTAAAAATATAAAATTTTTTGTTAAAATGGAATAATTGTGTAAAAGCATTTTCGTGTTTAACTTGAATTCAAAAAATTCAATTCGATATTGCAGTAATTTTTTATCAAAACACGAAAAGGAATAAAATACGTATCTATTGATAAGAAAACGACCTTGCATTTTTTAATGTAAGTACTTTTAAACAAAAATTTCGAAGCGCTTAATCGCCAGAAAAGTTGAAATTCTGTTTTCAAGTATTTATATTTATAGTAAATATATGGTAACTCTTGCCGTAGATTTTTTTTCTTTCGGGTTTTCATTTCCATTCTTCTTAAGTGTTATTTATTTATTGGCGATTAAGTACTTATTTTTCTACTCTAAAACTACATTATTGAAATATTTTTTGTTCTTCAAAGCATCGTTCTTATTAGAATACTGATAAATATTAAGGTACATTAATATTGAAATTGTTACTGCTATTTCTTAGAATACTTGTTATTCTCAGAAATAAGAAACCCTTAAAGGTAACAGAGAAGAACCGATTTAAAATTTAAAAAATGTTTTTAATCATTATATTTAGAATTTTGATGTATATTTAAGGCATCGTATTTTCCGAGTGTTTTTTTTCGTTTTACCTATTATTAATTATAAGATACTTTTCAGAATATTTAAAAGCTCGGGTTTTACGAATAAATTTTAGATTTATATGAATAATTGAAAAAAATCAAAAAATTATTTTTCGAAACATTGTTGCTTCTACCCCTTTCCCGAGTTAAGACTGAACTATAAAATAAAAGCAGGATTTTTGTGCTCTATATTTTTAAACTTAAGGTATCCGGCAACTATCAGGACCGTGATTGTGAAAAAGCGCATAAATGGATAATTTTCATGATATTTAGTGTCACGTAGATTAGAATGCATGTATAAAATAGTTTTAAGGACATTATATGACGGAAAAAATTATTTAAATACAATATTTTGGCAAAAAATTAACTTAGAATAACCTTTTTTCAAAACGTTCTTCTTTTATAAAAAATGCTTCTATAATAGTAATATTTGGCTTATATAAAGTAAAGAATTTTCTAGAGAGTCTGAACTAGTATTTTTGAAAAAATGCACATTATTTTCAGATGTACCTCCAATTGAAATGATTATCGGCGTTTTTTTCTTAAAATTTTCCCCCTGTGTTAGAGTAAAATATGGATAAATCCACTTTTAAGTTATATATATCAAAAATTCTAGTTCAGCCTCTGTACAGAGGTCTGAGATATATACCGGCAAAGTATTATTACAATGGAAGTATTTTTCATAAAAGGAGAATGTTTTGAAAATGGGTCATTCAATGTTCATTTTTTGTCAAAATATTGTACTTAAATAATTTTTTATTGCAATGATATTCTTAATACAATTTTATATATGTTTCCTAATCTAAATGACTCTAAATATCATAAGTATTATCCATTTATAAGCTTTTCCAAAATCACGGTTCTGAACGTAGTCAGATACCTTAACTGAGGAATATTAAGAAATAAATAAAATTGATTTTAAATTTATAAGAAAAACTAATCGTAAATCTTTAATTTTTAAAAAAAATAGTTTAATGTTTGTTTTAATTGTTCTGAATTTGTATAAATAATTAAATGTAAAATTATTGCTTTATTTTTGACTATATCTTATATAATCTCAACTCATTGATTAATTTATCTAGGGCATAATTATTTTATTTATAATCAATAAAAATGGATTCCATAAAATTGCATACAGTATAATCATCCAACCAATAAAATTAATTAATAATCTTAATAGAAAAACAGCATTGTATTTAAAAACGCAGTTTCATATTCTGATGCGAAATTTTATTAAAAAAAAAGATCTAAAAAGTAAAATATTATGAAGAGTCATTTTTTAAACAAACATAACAAAAAACCTTTTTTTTTTATACTTTTGATAAATGCACTTAGCAAACAAATTGTCAAAAATAACTCATATGCATGGATTATATAAACCTTTAAATAAAAAGAGAAAGAAAACTGCAGGATAATTTTATATATGTTACTATATAAAGTCGATTTCCGAAAATACGAAGTTGAAGGGACCAAAGAAAAACTTCGAATTATCTAGAGTGTAGGGAAAAAACTCCCAAAACACACGAAGATAAATTTTTTTCTAACCCATTTCAATTTAAAACTGTGTAATAAAACAACAAGTGTACATATGTATAAAGTTATTTTAAAATATTTTTAAAAAGTACATAATATACAGTATATGAATATTATACAAAAGTTAAAATTCCTGTATAAAAAAATAAATTTATGTATTAAAAACAAATAATAAAGAATTCATATTTTACATGATTAATTTTTTTGACGAAAAAATCTATTATCTTTTTTTGTTTTATGGCATTCATTCTAACTTTGTCAATAGATTTTTCCAGAATAATTGAAGCTTGAATAACATCCGCAGCAACATGATTTTGAAGAATAAGTTGCGTGGTTTGTTTGATGACACTTTGATTCCGTCAGAGCTTTTGGAGTCAACTCCAATGACCATCAAAGAGGCTACGTTACAGCAGCAACAAGAAGCGACAATAGTACACTAAACATGTAAGCTCCAATCTGTTTGCTACAGGCTTTTAAGTGATAGTGATCGTTTGAATTATCGAGAGTTTTATTAGGTCATCATCGTGTTGTATTCTGGCCAGTCACAGATTTTACTTCGAAGTATTGAGTGTACCAAAACGTATTGTTTTAATTCGAAGTATCAAGATTTTTCTAGGAACGTATAATTCTAATTAGCAAGAGATTCGTATTATCGAAGGCTTGAATTAGCAATAGTCGCGCGACTGTATATATAAACACCAATATAATTTATTGACTCCACGTTGTTTTAAAACAAGTCAATTTGTTACCATTTAAAAAATAACAATCTTTATACTAATTACTATGCTGTTGTATGAATCAATACTGTTAGTAAATAAATTACATCCAAGTATGCAAAAGTTAAAATTTTTTTAGTCTCAATGCTTTCAAAATTTGTTTTCTTTAATTTGACTCTATTATTCGTGGGTTTTAAGGTCTAGCAATTCTGACGTAGAGATAAATTTTTTCCCTTTTTAAAAAAATTTTAATATCCTAAATATTTTTTACAGTTACCTAAAAATACCATATTCAAATTACATTTCAGGTCTGACTCGTACAATCTAAAAACAGAGAATATTTTATGATAAAAATTTAATTTAAATGCCTATAAAACTTTAATTAACTATATAATTAATTCCTATAAAGTTTTTAATTTAAATATAGATTTTAATTTTAGATTTCAGATAATTTTTTTTGAAATATTTATATTTGTTTTGTTATACATATTAAGCTCAAAATACGGATTATATTTGTATACGCACGGTTTAATTTTCGTCTCTTAGGAACCTCGGCATTGTTATTATAGATGTCTATTAATTCCCTCCCCCCTACCTTCCAAAAAAAATGAAAAAGTAAATTCGACAAGAGGAACATTTTTTAAAACCATATAGCTTACAAATATTTTAATAAGCTTAGCTGTTTCTTATATACCACCAAGCAATTGTTATGTATATTTTTTTTTTTTAAATTCAGAATAGCTTCAGAAGGCATTGTCCCATTTCCCTATAGCGACTTTTTTTTTATTTCTAAGAATAAAATAAATTATAGTTTAAAAACTAAAAAACACGCTTTTATATTGAATCGAACTAAAGAGTAAAAAAATAATTCTTATATGAAGAATTATTTTTTTACTTTTTAGCTCGATTTAGTTTAGTTTTTTTTTAAACTGTATATTTTATTTTACATTTTTTAGCTCGATCTACAATAAAAGTCTGTTTTTTTTTAGTTTTTATAACTAAACATACAGCATTATCAAAATAAAAAACATATTTAGCAGTTAGAACATAAATTATTTTTATTCACATGCACGAGTCTATTTTTTATTTCTATTTTCAGAAAAACTAGACATATTATGTTAAGAAAGAACATAAAGAACACTTTTTTTGTTTTGTTTTATTGGTATTAACCACAAGCCTTTTGTGGTTTTAGGGTTGCATCTTAATCTTTTAATCGCTAAATTTAGAATTAGTCGCCAAATCTCGAAATACTTAAATTCCTTAATTATGAGAATCCTAATCAGGGCAATGAAATAAAATTATGAAATTTTTGTTTTGTCATCGGTCTTTGAAAATTGTGCAAAATTTGGAATTAATCTGACCTTTTAAAGTGGGTAAAAATCGAGTTCAAAGATTCCATTACATACAAGTGAAACTTATAAAAGCGTGTTAAAAAAGGAGAAACATGCAGGTAATAAATTAACTTCCACACCCAATTAAAAAGTAGGACTAGTGGCGCACACAGGGTGGTCCCCCTTGTCTGGACTCCCTTTGATTTTTTTTCGATTGATTATAATCCTTTGTATATAGTACGTAACACGTATTAAGTATTTGTTATCAAAATTAATTTTATCAATTAATGCTAATTATTTTATCAATAATTAACTTTTTAGTGTTCCTTGTTCCGAAAAATCGACAAAATTAAAAGAATACGTTGAGCGGCGTATTGCAGCATGATACGAGAACGGTGGACTACCGACCCCGGAACCCCCACCACTATCCCTCTTGCTCCTTGAAAAATTCCTGTTTGTGCCATTGATAAATACATGATTCTTTTTAAAATTTAGGACGGACTAAGTTAAAAATTTTTATAATTTTAACTATACATAATAATGTGTCAATAGGTTTAGTATTTGTAGAAATGATAATTGAAAAATTCATTTTTTTTTCAAAACAAAAAAACAAAAAAATGTACGGACCCAATTTCATTTTGGAAAAAAATATCTAAACGCTAAACGTAAAATTATAAAGACAGATGATATTTGAAAAATGTAGGAATTCAAGTTACGTTTTTTAATTATAATTAATAATTATTAAATGTTAAAGTGTCTTCAAATCAATAAAGACGGAACTTCTTTAAAATTAAAAGTATACGACTTACTTTTTTTAAAATTCCTCCCTTTCTTTCCTCATTGGTAATTTTAATCGCTAGTCGGTGCTTGTGATTTTAATATTATCTGCTCATTTCAGTGCTAGTAATTTTAATTTTACCTGCTCATTTTGGTGCCGGTTAATGAAATTAGTCCTCTATACAAAATTAATGGAGAAGTAACTAACTTATAAAGAATATTACTCATCTACTTTACAAACCAAGTATTCAATTTAGAAATTTTTTTTATTGTTCCTTATTTAAACACATGAACTAAAATAAAGGTAAAAAATATATTGTATTTTAGTTTATCTTAACGAAACATGAAAAATAAAACCAATGTAATTTTATCATACTTATGTTATATAGTTTAATTTAATATAATTCAATTTATATTTATTTTTTCTATATTAAATGTAAATACAAATTAAAAGATACATAAAATTGTCACTATGAAACTGAAAATCCTGTTAAGTTTAAGATAATTTTTCAGGTTTATACAGCAATTTGATAATAAATCCTTGCACGAAAAATGCGAGTTAATGATACATTATGATACAATTGAAGAAGCTAATTAAAACTATAAATTAAAAAATTAAAACTGTAAATTAAAGAATATTTTATAATTAGCAAAATATCGTTATATTTTTAAATGAGATTTGCGTGTTTCACTATTCAAAATCAAATACTTCAAATTATACGTATTCCGTTATTTTTTTCTTTCTTTATTTCGAAATCCCATGTCACTGTCGTTTTAACTTAATAACACACAGTACTTATGCATAAGACTTTTACAGAATATGAAAAACATAAATAAAGGCTTTTAACAAGCGATCAGAGAAATTAATCATATTTCCGCAATACTTCCGGTTTTTTTTCTTCTGCGTAATATAATGATTCGAAAACTGGTACATAAAAAAACGGAGCACACATGATACTTTATAAGCAAATACTTCAAACCGGGTTTATTTTGTGAATGTTACAGGAACAGTTTTTTAGTCCCCCCTCCCCACAAAGGATCATGATTTCGCAGAATTTTTAACGGATAAATAATCTTAATAATATTTGCAAAGGTATTTGACTACGTATAAAGGAATAATTTTTTTTGTATATTTAGTGTCAACTGAATTTCAATACGCATATAAAATCGTTATAAGATTATTAGATTGCAGAAAGGTTATCACATTTCCCTGACAGATTTCTTTTATTACGTCAAATGACATCACGTTCTATTTGCTGAGAACATACATTTAATTTATTCTTTTGTTCTTCACAGAAGAAAAACAATTCTTTTGTTAATGAATCATCAAAAAATGTATTCTCTCAAATTACCTGTAAAAACTATTTAAAAAATTGTTAAAATTGTGTGGCTCTGGTTTTTCTTTTTTTTTTTAAATCTTCTAACTTTTAAATGCATCGTCTTGTAATGGACTTTAGAAATAAGCGAGACCTAATTTTTAAATTAAAACGTTTCTACTTCTATTGACTGGAAACAATCATGAGATTTATTTTAAAATTTAATCGCTGCAAAAAGTGGGTAATCGAATTATTAAAAAATGATTATTAGTACACTGATTCTTGAATAATGGTTACGATATAATTGATATTACTCTAATAATGATTTAGACAATTTTATACTTTTCCGTTTCATGAAATAAAAAATTATCAACACTGATTTCTTAAAAAGCAGTCACATATATCGATTTGCATTACTAATTATTATATAAATTAAATTTATGTTAGGTACACTATTGTAATAAAGTTTATTATATGTTTATTATATAAAGTTTAAACATTTAATTCAAAGGAAAAATTAAACATTGATATTTTGGACCATTTTCTTTGGAAAAATAGTTTTATAATGCTTAGAGAAAGTTGTTAAAAAAGTAATACGCGCGTGGTTTATCGGAGACATATATGTAATGAATAATCTTGTTCTAAATTGCAATAAATCTTAAAAGGTTAAGCAATAATTTGAAATATAGCAAGAAAACATAAGTCAAAAAGGTGGTAAACGTAATATGGACAGCATTTCTGCATGACGACTGGTGGTGATTTTTTTTCATTTGGCTTGGAGAAGACAAATAACCTTCTTCACTGATTTTAGACGGTTGCTGCGCCCCTTAATTCGGCATTCTAACAACCCAACGGACTTCAACTGGGTTCCAGACAGTCTAATTCATTCGATTAGCCCCATTACCACCAAACCGGCCTATAGCGGACTTTGGAACAGGACAACTTGTGTAATCATCCTGAAAGAAAAATAAGTCCATTCCGTGGAAGTCTCACAACATCGGAAGCACATTGTCATTCAAAACAGTACAGCGATACTCAACCTGCGGCTGGCGGGCTGTATGCGGCTTATCGAGCCTTTTTAAGTGACCCAGTCATGACCCATTGTTCTAAGAAATTCACTTTAAAAATTTGGTGGAAAATTCATTGCCAAGAAATCAAATATATCAATTTTGTTTTTTTCTGTCGGTATCATGTGGGTACGATTGATATTCTTTTTTTATTTGGAAGGGTCACGGTAAGTGATAAAAGACAACAGTGGATTAGCGACAATTTTATGCGTGGAATTAATTTTTAACTATCTTTCATATCTTGCAAGTGAAAAATATTCGAAGAAAATATATCGCTTAAAGACGATTGGGAGGTTGGTTGTTTTATTGTGAAAAACAAACATGGATGAGTAATTACTTGATTTGTCACGAAAATGATGTATTTAAAAATACAAATAAACAGGAATTATTCAATAACACTTTTCCTCGAAGATCTCTTTCAAAAGGTGATAAATAGGTTTTCTTAAATAATCTTTGCAACAGCAACGAAGTGTTTTGTCAGCGGTAATATCACAGCGGTAACAAAGGCATCCTATGAAGTTTGTTATATTATTGATAACCATATGAAACCGTTTACTGACGCAGAAATCATGAAAGAGTGTTTCTTAAATGCTTCTAATTTAGTGTTAGTGACAAAAATAAAAAATAATAATTAAAAAACAGGAGTTATAATATTTTGATAAATTTTCCACGTTTTAAATTTCCAATGTTTTCTTAGACTTAAAGCATTTCTCCCTCCCCCCTCTCCCATTTATCCTCATGTTGTGGCCTGCGTGAAATAACTAACATATGTATGCAGCCCAGCAGAGAAAAAGGTTGACTACCTCTGGTCTAGTAGGTATCCGTGCTGAACTTACCAGGAATTGGGACCAAGGGACTCAGATCAAACCAAGTAAAACATCGCCATCAATACGCCCCGTAGCCCCGGCGACTGCCTCTTGAAAAAGAAGCTCAATAAACCAATTATTTCTTGATTTTTACTCAACAAAAGAAACATACTTACCCAAGTTTAAGTCTGTGGGTCAATTAGTTCAAAAACGAGAATTTTTTTTAATGCGCCATCGTAACCCCCTTACACAACACCCTCGAGAGTCGATTTACGCAAAACTTGTCCATAATGCTTTTTTTTTTTTACTCAATAAAACAAAAGTACTAGCGAAATTTAAAATCTGTAAGATTCACGGAGCTCAAAAACGGGAATTTTATTTGTAATGCTACGGCAACCCCACTTCAAATTTGGACAAAATTTTCGTCACGGATCTCTGATGAACAAAAGAAACATGTTAACCTAATTTCAAGTTATTAAGCCAAAAAAATCTGGAAATTCAAAGAAGATTTTTTTTTTGGGGATGAGTGAGTGATTCGCTTTTTTCCTGCATATATTGAGTTTAAAATTCATCTTTGTCCGTGTTTTGAAATTAATGTTTATAAGAGTTCTAGAACATTTGTTGATAAATGAAATGAAAATGTGAAATGTATATATATATATATATATATTATATATATATATACATTTCACATTTTCATTTCATTATCAACAAAAATATATATATATATATATATATTATTTTGTAACATTAATTATATAATTTATGTTGCAAAATATGTATAATTATAGGAAATTAATAACATAAAAGTAATTTTAAGATTAAATTGGAACGCCGTTTATCTGAATCAGTTGGGATCGGACACCGTTCGGATACGCGATTGTTTGGATAATGCAGTATATGAAACCGGACACTAGACGAATATTGAAAATCACATGCGCGAAACGTGCTTGAAGAAAAAACAAAACATGCAAAATGTCGCAATTTTACTTTTATTGTGGAAAATAATCACTTATTTTTCGCTGTACCATTGTACACCTTCGTTTTTTCGCAGCAAGGTCTCTGAAAAAACTGGTTCGGATATTTGACGCTTAGGATAATTAACGTTCGGATAAACGACGTTCTACTGCCTTTCAGGCGTTTAAAAGGTTAATTATATAAGTTATGTTGCAAAATATGTATAATTTTATAGGAAATTAATAACATAAAAGTGATTTTGAGATTATATAGTTTGTTCACTGAAATTGACAAAACAGTTTAATATTTAGCGACACTATTTATTTACTTTTATTGAATTTAAATATAAACTATGATGCATTGATTGTTTTACTAAGGCAGCATTTTAAAGATACAAATTGGTTAGTGGTTAAATATCTCGTAATTGTGTACTTTGGTAAGTGACGTCTGGACGACACCTGAGACAGTCCCCCCTCCACCCCCTTTTCAAACTTCCCCCGGTGTTTTACTTGGGGAACTAAATTTGGGGGCAGTTTAAAAAGTTCACTATCACACCCTCCCCAACCTCTTTATTTTTTGAAATTTCGTTTCGTTTTTGGGGCATTTTTTTTAAATAATTTTTTTTAAATATTGAAGGTATAAGGGTTGAGTTGAAATGTAATTTTTTAACTCTTCATCCACACAAATTTTCTGAAAAAAAATTAAATCTGAAATATTTATTAGGGGGGAAAGTTTTTTTGTGTGAATATTTATTATTTTCAAAATTTTCGGCGGGGTGGGTTTTGGGGTTTTTGTGGGTTGCATTCTGCACCCCAAGGTTGGGGTTTGACCCAGGCCCAAGTGGGTGGATTTTCATGATGAAAGAAAAACCCGGCTTTTGGCCATGTCGTAGGGATTACGCTGCATGTAAAAAATTTCTTTGGGGGTCCCCCACTTGGGGGTTGCCCCCGGAAAACAAAATTTCCCTAAGTTCAATTTCGCATCGTCAGGCTAAAGGTGCCTCCCTCTGGGGAAAAACTTTTTCCCAAAATTACTTGCGGCAATTGGTATCCCCTACAAATTGCCGAAATAAAATGTGATACCCTCCTGGGGAATGTTTTTAGGTCTGCATCTAAAACATATCAATACATTACCCCCATTAGAAAAAAAATAATCTACTCATACTTAAAATATATTTTAAAGGATTTTTAATATAATATTTTTTACTATAAATCCCCAATATATTGAAATCTGGCTGATTTGATTTTTTATATTCGTTTTTCATTTTCCTCCGCGTCTTATGCTTAATACCGACGTTTTAACATGACAAATTTTAAAAGGGGTTTTTTTGACTTTTTCTTAATAAAAAAGATTTGTCAATATAATAAATGTATACATATCTCATAACCACATATACTTGTATCAATATTGCAATGCTTAGTTTAAAAATATTTTGGTTTTGGGGCTTTGAAAACAAAATATTTTGTCAAAAAACAACATTACATTTAAAAAAGAAACTATATATATAAAAAAAAGTAAAAATGGCAATATTTTAAAAGTTTTTTTTCCAAAACAAAGTTTTTATTCGCTGACGATTGAAACATTAAAAAAATAACTGTAAATTTTTTTTTTGTGTGTGAAAAATATTCCATGGGGTATAATGTTTGCATACTATTAATTGGGGGAAATTTTAGTTATATGTACAATTTCCCAAATTTTTCTGTATTTTTTTTTATTTTTTTAATTCTGTTGCAAGCAGAACATTACCGGTTTTTTTTGGGTTTTTTCATGATGTAACAAATTTAAGAGTAGTTTTATTTTTTTAAAGGAAAAAATTTTAACCAATCGGAATCCCCTTTTTAAAAATGGCCCGAATCAAAAAGTGGTGTTAAAGTAAGGGGTACTTATATGGTCCCAAAAAGATCAACATCCCCTCTTTTTATTTTTTTATTTGTTGAATCATTCCCTTTAAAGGCGTATGACCCCGGGGGAAAGGGTTTTCTTCCCGACTGCCTTTAAAAAAAATTTTTTGTTTTTTGGGGTATTATGTTGATCAGTTTTGGGGAAAGGTAAAAAAACCCTTTTTTCCCTTCAGTGGTGAGTGTGGTGTTCCTTCTTCTGAACTAATTCATTTTTTATCAAAGCCTAAAATCTTTTTTTTTCTGGATATTTTTCAAAATTTTCGTAAGATGTTTTATTTATTCTGAAACGGAATTTATAAGAATATTATGGATTTTTTAAAAAACACTTTTTTAATTTGGACAAACATGTGTTTATGAAAGATTTTTAACAAACAAGTTTTTGGTTGATGCTGTAAAAATTTTTCAAAAAGGGTTTTTTTATAAAACCAATTGGAACAAAACGGAAATAAAACTTTTTTATATTTTATCTAAAAAAATATGTAAATCGAATGGAAATTTAGAGAGAGAAGGTTAAAGTTTCGTTAAAAAATGGCTGCATCCTGGTATTTTTCACGCAATGATGGAAAATGGGTTTTTTAATCTTGGAATAGTTGGCTACTGATTCTTTTTTGATGTTAAAAAATGCAATTCTTATCTCAAAAAATAAATTTTCATTGAACATTAACTAAAATTTGATTTTTTTAAAGATATGTTTAATTAACCTTTAACATCGGAAAACGTATAAGTTCACACATTTTGGGAAAAATTTTTTTATTAAGTTCTCAAAAATTTTTTTTCCCTTTTGACTCCCGTAATATATTTGCATTTTAACAGTTGTTTCAAATATTATATTTGGGGTTTCTTTTAAAGGAAAATTAAGTTGTGTGTTTTTTAGAAAAGGGGTTGTATTGTTTTGTGTGATTTAGTTAGAGGTGTTGTATTGTTTGTGTGGTTTAGTTAAAGGGGGGGTTATATTTGGGTTTTGTTTTTTGGGATTTTTAGTTAGGGAAGGGTGTTGTATTGTTTGTTTTTAGTTAAGGGGGTTTTATTTTTTTCAGTGTTTAAGAAAAATTAAATTTTGAGGTTTTTTTTTTACTTAGTTAAATTTTGATTTGTTTCTCCCAAAGTGATTTTTTTTCAATATCAAAATTTTTGGTTTAAAAAAAATATATTATTTGTTCTTTCAAAAATAATTTTTACTTCTTAAAAAAATTTTTTTTACATTTTTGGTGTCTTTAAAAAATCCTTGGTTTATGAATCTATTATTTAATTTTTTAAAAATTTTGAAAATTTTTTCTTTTGTTTTTTAAGATAATGTTTTTAAAAAAAAATGTAGGGGAAGGTTACAATCAGCTGCTTAAAAAATTTTAAAAAAATTTTATTATTATTTTTTTCATAAATTTTTGTGAAACAGGGAAAAAACGGATGGCCGATATGGTTTTGCATGAAATGACTCAAATTTTTAATACTTTAATGATGATGATAATGGAATGAATAATGAATAAAATCTATCTGATTGGCTGAAGAAATAGAAATAACTTACTTTAATACAGTTTTGTATTAGAAGGTGACAAGAACCCATTAATGAGATATCTAACACGGATCAATGTTATTGTGAAATATTTTTATTCTAGAAGATTTTGTTTTTGATACTCGTTTTCATTGAATTCATCACAGTTGTTTTCTTTGATTTTCTAATTTTTCAGAAAAGTAGAGGTAAGTGAGTAAATATTAATTGCTCTGTTCAGCTAACGAGGCTATTGACGACTGATCTCATAATTTTGAGCCATGGTCAAGTGACGAAGACATACTGACCAGGAACCCCTCTCTAACTGACACCAACTTGAGGACGTTTGGAGTTCTCGACAATTTAACATGTAATAGCCAAGTGTTACCGCACTCCAACTCGTGATATACTCCATCCACGACCCGGGATGCCTTGACCATTTCAGAAAAAGTAGTCTCATCGTAAACCCAAGAATGGTTTCCTGTTGTCTACCAGCAATCTGCATCTCTCCAGGGCTCTGATATTCTATCAAATTTCTTATGACACACGCTAACTTGTGAGATTTTACGATATGTCATATTCCACATGGCTGCATGTTCATGACAATTCCAGATATATTTTAGCTACTTTCTCAAGGTTATAGGAAACCTCTAAAGATATTAATAGCTATATCTTGTTCTAATATAAATGTATGTACTTTATTTTGCAAGTGGCAACATGGCATAGGCATGAATGATTACTTTATTATTAGAGAGTTATCGAGACTTTTATGTAATATTCTCCAGCTGCTTGACATGACATTCCGAGCATTTTTCTTTGCTTTGTTTTTAACAGTAATTTTTACTTGCACCCTGAGCAAATATTCTTTATCCATTGTCGACATGTATAGCAGAGAAGAAATAAGTTTCCAAAGTATTATGGCATCTGCTTATTATTTTTGGGCACTAACCATCTTGTTATTTATGACATGCGAACTTTTCACAACCTGTGTTAAAATTTTTTAATGAAGAGTTCAGAGTAACTTTCATAACAAGACTTGCATAAAGTTCCATTTTAAGAAATTGATGTGCTTCGTAGCAATATAATGCGAACAGCTTTTACAAATATCCTCTACAATAATTCAAAATACAAAAACTTGTCTAATAAAACGTAATTTGTTTCAGGTTGAAAAATGTCAGATGATTGACCTTGGTTTTAAGACCTCAATATTTGCAGGTTTTTCTTCATCAAAATTTGGAAAAAAAAACTTATTTTCCTCCACTGCTTCTAATTTTTCTGACATCATCTTTCACCTTTTAGTATGACGAATTTAAATTCCTACATATGGCTCTCTTGTTATAAGTGCTATTACATATTACTTTTAACAAAAAAATCTTGTTTTTGTTGCTGTTTACCACCTGTCTACGTAGTCGGTCAGGGGGGCCCCCGAAATTCATCATGACAAGGTGCTAGATGTACGCCTGTCGTTGGCCGTAGCCTTGAGCCCGTACAGGTGACAGTATGATTTGCTCGTTCCACCCAATTTTGGGTGAGGGGCACCCTGAGGAGGGTCAGGGGTATCCCACCCCTCATCCCCCCACCAATCTCTCGGGGTACTTGCGGCTCGACGGTTGTTTAGAGGGAAGGCACTATACATTTGCAAACATCCATGTCTTCTCCAGGATTCGAATCCCAAACCCTATGGCAGAACGTCAGCAGTCTCTAACCACTATACCGGATGGGTGACACAAATAATATCTGAAATGGGTTTTGGGACAAGAGAACTGTTTGTTTTAGGAAAATTATTAAAAGTGTGAATAAATTCGTAGAAAAACATAACGAAAAGCTGAAAGAATTCACATAAATTCAGTGCAGTCTTTGATCATTGAGATTAGAAAAATCTGAACAGAATCTTATGTTTCGAAGTTACCGAATCTGTTGGAGGATATTTTAATATTTTGGATTTTTTTTTTTAGACTATCACACAGCTAAAATATTGTCATCCTTGTGAAATAAATGTTTCCGAACGCACCTGAAAATAAATTTGTTTCATAAAAAACATAAATCATGAAGTATTAATTTTTAAATCGTCTTTTTTAAACAAAACTCCTTAAAATATGGTTTCCCACTTAATAATTGATATGAAAAATTATAACTACAATATTTGTATATTCTGCTCTTTGTTCATTCTTCATTTTCCTTTTGTACCGTCTTTTTGATATACGAGTTTAAGGGATTCTTTAAAATTAAGGGATAATATTCCCAAAGGGTATGGAAAGCTTTAGCAAATTTAAAAATTTCGCTAACTTCAATGTTTCTTTGAGCTGGAATCCTTGCAATTTAAAACTTAAATTCAAAACTCGGCGCTATACATTCTACTTTCTGAACGGATAAGTTGTCAGGAAGAACGAATTGTAAACCTATATTTTAAACAGTTAATATATGCAACAGCTTACGCTGTAAAAAGTGGAAAATCAATATTTCAGTAATATTATATTTTGAAGATCTCCTTTCTTAGGGGTTAAAAGCCCACTCGTGTTTGGTTAGATGTTTTGAGCAGCGATTTTTCAACCCGCAGGCCGCATTGGCCCACCGGAGCCTTTAAAGTGCCCCCCCGACCCATTCTATGAAATTTACTTATTTAAGAACACTATTAAATATTTGTTGAAAAATTTTTTGTCAAGAATCAAAAAAATTAATTTTGCTTTTACTATTCAGTGGCGTATGGGTACGAATTGATATTTTTTTTCTATTTGGAACGTTCGGTTACATAACAAAACAACAGTAGATAGAACAACTAAAATGGCCGAGTGGTGTAGGTATCGGACCGTGGCTTCCTTGTTACGAGTTCACCCCCAGTACCCCCTAAGACCCGCCGTGTACGGGAAAGCGATGCACGTTAAATCTGCCGAGGCTGAAACGTCCTCCCGTTGGTGTGGTGTGGTAGTTAGGACGGGGTGCCAGCTCAGGTGTCATCCCGTCTTTTTGACCATGGTTAAAATTGCGTGATTCGTCCCCAAAAGCCCTCTAGAGCTAAACAGTGCGACGTTAATATCCAATCAACCCAAAATTATACGGGTGGAATTTAAATTTTTTAAACTATCTTTCATATCTTGCAAAAAAAAATATTAGGACAAAATATATCGTTTCAAGATGATTGAAAATTGACTATTCTGTAGTGAAAAACAAACATGAATCAGTAATTGTTTAATTTGTCACGAAAGTGCTGCATTTAAAAATATCAATAAACAAATTTCAGTGTATTTTCCCTAAAATTCTTTTAAGATTTAAAAATAGGTTTTCTTGAAAACTTCTCAAAAAAAAGTGTTTTTGGGGTAATTACGCGAAACAAAAATCCATGAAGAATTTAATATTGGTAATCAAAAACCTTTTACTCTAAGAAATTTAATTTTTAAATGTTCTAATGTATATTTAATGACAAAAAAAATATATTTTTAAAAAAGCAAAACAATTTAAATATTTTTGTCAATTTTACAAAATTTAATGCTATCGGGCTTAAAAATTTTTTTTTTAAAAAAAACCCTTTACCCCAAAAAAAAGGGGACCCTTTTTGTTTAAAAAGGTTTTGAAAAATTATTTGCGGAAACAAAAAAGTTATTTTGTTTTTTAAAATAAAAGGGCAAATTCTAAAAAAAAATTGTTTTGCAAGAATATAACTTTTTCGTTTCTTTGAAAATTTTTAAAAAAAATTTAAATAAAACGGGCGTTTCTTTTTAAAGAAGACAAAAAAAAAGGGAATTGTTTCCCTTTTTGTTCGGGGTTTTTTTAAAAAATATCAACTTTTAAAAATAAAAATTTATTTTGAAAATTTTTTAAAAATTTACTTCCGAAAAAATCCGGGCCGAAATTCCTCTTTTTAAAAAAAAGGGCCTTAAGCAAAAAAAGAAATCTTTTCTTCCCTTTTTGGCTAATTTTAAATAAAAAAAAATGGGGGTGAAAATGAAAAAGCAAAATTTTTCACAAAAAAAAGTTAGCTTCATTCGAAAAAAGAATCCTGGATTGGGTTTTTATTAAACAACCCAAAAGGACAAAAAAAGGAATCTTTTTTTTTCACTTACTAAAATAAATCAAAAAAGGTTGGAACTGAAACTATGATATCAAGTATATTTTTTCAAAATAGGTAGCCTTCGAAAAAAAAGAATCCTGGGCATTTGGGAATTCCTTTTTAATAAACAAGGCCCTTAGAGAAAAAGGAATCTTTTTTTTCCCTTAAAAATTTACTAATTAAATAAACCAATATGGAACTGTATGTACTTCAATATATTTTTTCCGAAGATGTTACTTCATTGCGAAAAAAAAAGAATACCTGGGCACTTGGATTTCCGTATTACTAACAAACAGGGGCCCTAAAAGAAAAAAGAAAGAAACCTTTTTTTCTTTTTTTTCGGGGCTTACTAAATAAATCAAACCAATGGTATGGAACGAAACTATGATACTCCCAAGTATATTTTCTTCACGAATATGGGTTTTCATTGCTACAAAGAATACCTCCTTTGTTCCCTTTCTCTAATAAACATACGGCTCTTAGAAAAAACCCGCCATTTTCCTTCCTTTGGAAAAAATGTGTGGTAAATTTTTTAAGTATTGGTTTCATCTTGAAAACAGTTGAAATATCTTCCGAATAAAAATCGGTGATTCTATTCCCGTAATATAGAAGAGATTGTTCATAACATAAAAGTGAAGTATATTTTGCGTTGGTTCACTTTTTTCCCCTAAGAAGTTATTAGTAAACAAATCAAATCAGCGGGCCGGAGACTAAAACAATAATGCTGCTAAGTATTTCTTTCACGAGGATAGAAAACAAAGATTACCTGGCCACTTGTGAATTCCGCAATCTAATAAAAATTGAAGACAAAGAACATTGTTTGTTGTTCCTTCTGTTCTGTATATTTAGAGAAAGATTTAATAAAATTAATTTTTTTTGAAATATCCTTCTTAATTCTTCTTGTTTTTTTTCTCTTTTTGCTTCTTCCTTTTCCGGGACTTTTTATATAGTCAACTTTTTAAATATTGATTTCGTCTTGGAAATTTAAATATCTTCGAAATAAAATCGTGCATTCCATTAATTATTGGGGAGATAGTTCACAATGCAAAAACAAGTATTTTTTGCTTTGGTGCTTTTTTTTGATTTAATGGTTTTAAAAAACAAATAGAATAAAAAGGGTCGGGGAGGTTGAACCAATGATACTGCCCAAAAACCCTTTACGAAATAAAAGCTTCTTGGGGAAAAAAAATACCGGACACTTGGAATACCTTTTTTAAAAAATGAAAACAAAGAATTTTTCCTTCGATTCTGGGTGTTTTTAAAAACTTTATTGAGCAATTTATTTTTTAACTATTGTTTTAACAAAGTGTTGAAATATCTTCCGAAATAAAATCAGCGGATCCATTCAGTTACATAGCATTTTTTTTGCCCCCCCTCTCTGTTCTCATGAAATTTAAAAAACTAATAAATCAATGGTGTGGGGAATAAAAAAATTATTTTAAATCTGGGGCTACGAAAATTTCCCCCTGGTTTTTATAAGCCCCGCCTTTACTGCAGTATTATATATTAAGTTTCGTATAGGTAATCACCAAGGTTTATTTTTGGGCCGTGTCCCACGCTTTGTGTGCTTCCTTTTTGGTCTTAATTGTGGATAAAGAATGTTATGAAGAGTACTGACAAATCCAATCATACGGGTGTGAGCCTTTTATGACATGAGTTTACGTACAAAAATACCATGATGAAAATTTATGGATCCCAAAATTTTTTTTACCCCTTTTTTTTTACTCGTTTCAATTTTGCTCATTGTGGATCTATTTAATCTAAAGTTTTTATCCTTTAAATTCTTGTACTTTCGGTTACGGCCCTTGAAAAGGGTTTTCCCAATTTTTTTCGGGGGAATTTTTTTCCAAATTTTTTTTTTTAAAAAAAATTATTGAATTTTTTTGAACCATTTTTTTTATATTGTGAAGGAGTTAGTGTTTTATCAGGTTCAATGAGATATTTTCGTTTCATGACTCTCCGTATTCATTTGATTCATACATAAATAATATCCTTTTCAGGTTCATCCCCCACTTGGCGAATTACTAACAGCATTACAAATATTTTGGGTTGAAAAAATTCAAAGCCAATCGCTTTCGAGCATTTAGATATCAATAAATAAGAATACTAAGAAAAAGACAAGACTAATTAAAACATGAAAAAAATGAAAATTGACAAAAATTTCAAAAGGATTTTTTTTCCAAAAAGCTTGACGAGCTCCCATTTGAAAATAACATTTAAAATATTCCCGGGGAAAATTTCCCGTTAAAACAAAATAAATCGGAAATTTGTTAAAATTATTAAACTCTCCGAGAAAGCATTGATTCTAAGTCTTTTTTTCTGAAGAACATGATAAACTTGAATAATTCACAACTGAGTTTGCTCCTCTAAGTTTTGTTTTTAAAATTAGGAATTCGAATTTTAAAAATAAAAGTCTCATTATTTTTTAGGTAGAAAAAGTAAAATGTCTGAAATTTAAATAGAAACAGTAAAATATAAGAATTCTTACATGTTTTCTAAAATTTCGTCGAGATACATTCTAAAAAATTTAAGTATTGCTAATATTGTAAAAAAAATAAATCCAAACTTGGGATTCTTTAAAAAAGAAAGAAAAATTTTACTTATATTGCTTCTTATTCATAAAATGAAAAAAACCTGATTGGGGTTTCAGTGGTATTGTAAACGTAGTTAAAAAAAAATCAAAAAAAAAATTATTCACGACTTTCCGAGAAAGCTTTCTTACTACTAAAGGATAAAAACAATATACAGTGCCACGCTCATGTTTAAATTCCGGGTTTATTCATAGGTGGTGAGAGAGCTTAGCCCTACACAAGAAATATGAAATTAAATAAAATGCAAATAGTGTATTGTAGTTGTAAAGATATTCAAAATACAGTGGGTGATCAGTTAACGAACATAATCCGTTCCAAGACTGTTCTCTATCCGAATTGATCGTTAACCGATCATCGATTCACCATAGACTTCTATGTTAAATCGATTAATTCGTTCTGGAGATCCTAAAAAAATGAAATCAAAACCGAAACTGATGGTCTAATTTGTAGGAACATTCTATTGGAATTTTTTTTTCAATAGAACTTTGAAGTTTAATAGGCAAGCAACATAATTCAGGAGAGATGAAAAAAAATGATTTTTATAGTCCGTTTCTCATATTTCACATTTTTTTACGGCGGTAGCGCGTCATCGGCACCTTTATATTTTATAGTCTGCACTGTTTGAAAAAATTAAGAATTCGCTTAATTTATTTGCCATGTCAGCAAATCCACACGCCCATAACTTATCAGCTGTCAGAAAATATTGTGATATTCATATTGAAATTCAATTATATTCAAGTGTGTATTGATTTTAGTCATAATAATAATTATTGAATGACCTTTAAATTCATTGTTAATTCAAGTTTTTCATTTAGTAATTATCAATACTAAGCATGCTTTACACATTTCTCTTCCAGTGACCTTATTTTGTATGCAAAATGATAACAAATGTTTAATATTAATTTTTTTTCAGAGCCGAGAAGTGTTCGTTAGAATTCGATTTGTTCATTATCCGAATATGTGTTCGTTGTCAAAATACAAAAAATCTTTCTTGAAAGTGTTCGTTATCCGAACACAAAAATCTTTCGTGAAAGAGTTCGTTAACCGATCACCCACTGTATATTCATTTTACACCTGATTAAAAGCAGAAGCATCTGCATTTTTATGTCGATTTGAAAAACAAACCAAATTTATAATGGTGATTTAGATTTTCTGTGTTTATTATTCATATTGCATCAATATTCATTTAAAAAAAAATTGGCAAACAAAAATAATTTCTCAAATTAATTCTTAATCATTTCGAATAATCATTAACTTGGACAAATGAACAATTATAAAAACAAATCTTATTAAAAGAACGTTCATTTTCTGCTAACTCTAAGGAATCCTACATTAGTATTTTTATTCATTTTGTTATTTGATGAATGGAACCAATGTGTTTGAACTTTCATGTACATTCCGAATGAAGCGGAAAAAGATGGGAAGTGTGAATGGAAATCTGCTTCGTCTATATAATTGTTACGATTTGAAAGCCCCCATTTGCAAATCGAGGCAAAGGAACAGATCATTTCACAGTATAGAATACATTTTACATTCATGTGATGAGGCACAAATGTGTTTGGTGAAATCAAAATTGTATTCTAGGAAGATATCTAGATATTGAATATCTAGATAGAATATCTAGATAAGTAGAATATCTAGATAAGTACTTACATTCAATCATGAAAGTAATAGGTGAAAGTGGTAATTTCAGGCATTTCTTTATTTTCAAAAGAGAAGTGTGTAAGCAATCAGAAGACAAATTTTAAAAGATTATTTAAGATTTCTTTTTATGAAGCTTCAAAGTTATGTGGCATCATTTTCTCAAACTACGTTAATTTTAAATACGCAGCAAGGGTTTCTGCTCAATTTGTGAGTGTGATTGATAGCACTGCTATGAAAGATTTTGTAAATGAAAAAAAATCGCTCTGAATTTGTTGAATTTGACGTTACAGTACATAGTGATGGGATGGAAATTATCGATAGATGGGTTTATAAAATGAAGATGTTCTGTATGCAAAAAAAAAAAGACTTTTTTGCACAGAAAGGTCAACTATTGTACCATTTTGGAATCAAAACTAAATGAACCAACTTTAGGGAAACTTGTTTAGGGTTCTTTAATAGTCTGCTTTATATGGAGAATCAAATTTAGGTGGCATCTTTTTCTCAAATACCAACTCACACAAACAACATTAATTTATACTGCACCAGTAATTTATTTTTTTCCGACGTAACTGTGATTAAATGTACGGCAATGTAAGATGCCGTTACTGAAAATTTCTTCATAAAGCTGTGAACTTCCGGCAACCAGTAGCTATTGATGTGATAAAAGGTGTATATTTTCCCCATTTTCATAGATATGTTATTCATCAATGAACCATGTGATGGTGATTTTTTTTAAATATTTTTTTTCATTCAGATAAAACCCCACCTTTCACCTAGGGACCGCTTATCGTTAAGTTTCCGGACACGCTGTACACATTTATGTGAATTCTTAATACATTACTCTCAGCAGCTTATTTTTAAGTAGCACTAAAATCAATTATATCCGCCATTCGAAAATACACATATACCCCAACTAGTTGCAGACAGAGAATAACGCACAATCTTTATTTACGCTGAAAATTGCTTTTTTTTTCGTTGTTCATTTTTGAACAATTATTTCCTCCATGTTTGTAATATTTAACTAAAAACAACAAAGTCGCTTATATAAATCTATTTACTACTTTTTTTTTGTTTACGTATAACAAAAACCAGTTCTTAACAACCAGTTGCATCATGTACTTTCCCCTCAGCAACCCTAAAAGGAAAATGACGAAATAAACATCAATCAACCTAATTATAGATATTATTTCGAACTATAACTCAATGAAATAATTCATTCATGGATTGAGCTATTTCTGAATCACACTCGCAATATCGTATATGGTAATGATTTGCATTAGAACACCTAACCTAAAACGGAATTTTGTTTGTGTCTCACGGCCTCTCCATTCAGATCCATCAAAATCTTTCGCTCCAACTGTAACAATAAAATGAACTGAGTTATACGATTGCACTAAATTATTCCATTCCAATCAATATTCCTAGAATATATTGTTTTAAAGGCATTTCTTTAATTTTTTTGAGGAATATTATGCATACTTTTTCGATATCTGACTTTAATGAACTTGGATCTAAGGACTACTAAACCCGACTAACCATCAGAGCTTTTTTATTTTTAAAATCTACAAATATTACATACAATTCAATACCATATTGGTTTTTTTATATAATTTACAGGGCTATGTATACTTTACAGGGCTTTAATATTTTACAGGGCATTGATGATAAAACACTAACTCATTAACGAGATATCAAAACTCTATAGTTACAAGAACTAATGCGATAATAAGTGTTTGGTAAGATAAACCGTTCAACATTTACTGGACATTCAAATGCTTCTGTTTTCGAAAAATATGTCCGATTGTTTGTTATTCTATAGAGATACAATTACCGCATTATGCTCTTCCGCTCTATCCGGTGATGGTAAAGTGCGCTGAATTATAATTAAATATAAAAATGAAAAAATCATTCTTTCCAAAGGCCAGTGGTTCTTTTGTTTCTTCATTGCTTATTTCATTTTTAAAAGAAAAGTTGTGATTCACAATCGGAAAAAAATTAACTGTAAATTAGCATTACAAACTTATTTACGTGATGCTTAAAAATCAATTCGCAGAATTAGGTGGGAAGTGTTCGAGATGTTGATTCAGTATGAGAATTTATTTTGAAAAAAACATATTGTAGAAAAATTTGAAATTCGTTTAATTCTTTTTTGATTCTGTTATTTCCTGTACGTTTGCTTGCTTGTTACGTGATATTTGATACATGAAATATTTGAAGGTGCATTGATGTTTGAAAAAAATTTAAATCGCATTTGTTACTATTAAACAACTGGAGAAAAATTATTCAGAAAGTAGACTTTGAAATGTTTTTGCAGTGAATTCCGTCTGCATAATATTCCATTGCAGGCAATTTCCATAATATGTATAAAATTAATTCACAATAGAAAAATATTAGAAATGACTCTAATTCCGGTTTAGCAAATTTTGTATTCATATTTTTTCAATTACTAATATACAATTATGATTCCTAAAGATTTCTTAAAACTGCAGTTGTACATATCTGATTTAAAATAGTTAATCTCAAATAAAAGTGAGAAATGTTGACGATTATTCATACACTTCTTGATCTTGTTTTTGAAAACTTCATTAAAAACTAACTGAACGTAAGTTGATTAAACGTAGCTTAAGCAAAATTCTTTAAGCTAAGAACTATGCAGTTGGAATATATATTGGACATACTGTATTTGGACCAGACGAACTTTTTAGACTATAACGTAGAACTGTAGTTTCAATAAGGACTTTAACATGTTTAATATTTAAAACGTATAAATTTTTCTTCCTATGATTGTTAAGATATGATTCTTCGTGCTACATAAGAAACATTTCTTTAAATTATTTCGAATTTTGGGTTGTGGGTTCTTCAATGATTTTTTAATCAAAAGAAAAACTGCATTTTCCAAAGGGTTTATTTTTTCCTGTAAAAAAAGTTGAATTTTAAAAATACACTTTTTTTAAATACCTTTTCTTTTTTTGTTCTATATTGGTAAATCTTGCAAACTCTTCAACCATATGTGTACTTAAAAAGAAATTAATGGCCATTTCAGTTTGAAAATCTTGTATTGATTGCAATTTAAAAGGTTTTTATTAATATAGTTGAAGAAAAAAAGGGTGTGAATGGGTATTTGAAAGAAAAATTTTTAAAATTAGCAATTTCGACTAAAAACTTATAAGGTTTTTTTCTAAATTTTTTTCTTCAATTCTTTACTCTAGTTAGAACATAAACTTCATTATTTTTATTATTATACTCGTAGGCAAGTTTGAATATCAACCGTATTTTTGCATATATTTCTTAGACGTTCTTCCTTCTTATTTTGGTATTAATTTTGGGTTCCACTTATATTCCTGAACAGGGTTTTCAATTGCTTCTATTTTATTTTATGAGCTGAGATCGTGAATAATAGAAAGGCTGCTTTGTCAAGTGGGAGATATTAAGTGTGATATATTTAAAGTCAGAAATCGTTGACATTTTATAAATGAACTAAAAATACTTTTTAATTAATTTTTTCAGTTTTTAAGAAAGAATTCTACCATTTGTACGTCCTCGTAATTCAAATACGGCCAAATATTAATAATTTAATATTTGTTTGGGATATCTAAAAAATTTTTTCTTTGTTATACGGGCCTTAAAATTTTGAAGAAAACCCCCGGGTATTTTTTTTTTTTCCAAAGTGTAATGAATTTTTTAAGTGTTTTTTTAAGGTTTTAAGGAAAAATAAAAGTGAAATATTTAATGTTGTTAAATTGGAGAAATTTTTTTCAATAAAATGTTTGGTTAAAATTTTTGGTCATAAATTTTCCACTTTTTTTATTAAAATAAGTGGGGTTTTTTTCCATTGCAATTACAAACCAATTGTGGATACAAATTCTAATTTAAATAGAACTAGAGGACTATAATTTAAAGACATTGATCTAATGAATCTAACAACGGGGAATGAAGGGTTTCCCCTTATTGAAAAAGGAAATTTTTAAAGAATAAGAAATTCAGCATTGCGAATTCGACAAAAACAAACTTTCAACATACTACTTCCAACATACATTTTTTTCCCCAGGTTTTAATTAATTAGAACATTTTTGAATAAAAAAAGGGGGGAATGAAACCTTTTTTGGGTTTCAACCCCCGGCAGCAAAGGAGATATAAAATTCTTTTTTAAACATGTTTTTTTTCCTTAAAAACTTTTTAAAAAAACTTCCATGTTTTTTTATGCTTTATTTGGGAATAAACAGTCAAATTATATTTTCTTGGTTTCTCTTTTTGTCCCAATGTGTTTTCGGAAGAAATAACCCCGGTGTGGAATGAAATAAAAGATATGTTTGGCGATTTTTTTATGAAGATAGTTAGTTTCAATGCAGAAATAAAAACAAGAATAAATAGGCACTTTTGAATTCCATACTTAGTTGATAATCATATGGTTCTTAGAATACGAAGACAGACGTACTTTGCTGATTCCATGTCGTACGCTTAGAGCAGTGGTGATCCTTTTAAGTACTTATTTCATCTTGAAAGCTTTTGAAATGAGAATGGTGACGATGTAGTATCCATGACGGGACCAAATCAGACAGTATCATTGGCCCACATGACTGTTCTGTCAATATGTTCAATATTATCCACATAGAGGTTTGTTGATAAAAACATGATCCCTATTTCTAAGAGAACAGAAATAGCTAGGCAGTAAAAAACCTGAGCAGGTGTTACCTCTATATCTAAACAGTTATCACAATCTCAGTAAGTTCTTCTACCATCCCTATCAAACTTAATTCTTCTGTGATGACCTTTTCTTAGGTTTAGCAACAGTTTTTGTTAAAAGGTGGGTCTCCTTTGTTGACATATCTTCCGAAATAAAATTTTCGATTATATTTTCGTTATATAGAAGAGATTGTTCATAATGCAATTGTAAAATACATTTTGCGTTGGTTCTCTCTCTCTCTTTTTTGTTCTAATGTGTTATTAATAAGCACATCAAACCAATGGGCTGGAGACTGATACAGTGTATTTCTTTCACGAGGATAGAAATAAAAGAATACCTGGCCACTTGTGAATTCCGCAATCTAGTAAAATAAAAGACAAAGAACACTAATTCTTTTGCCTTCCATTCAGGATGCTTAGAAAAAATTTTAATGTGCAATTGCATCTTTTTAAATATTGGTTTCATCTTGAAAACTGTTGAGATATCTCCCGAAATCAAATCGATGGTTTCATTTTCATACAGGAGATTTGTTTATAATGTTACATTTTTTTTTAAAGTGTATATTTTGAATCACTTCTCCTATGTGTTAATAAACAAATCAAATTAAGGGTATGGATAATAAAATATTATTATAGAACTGGAGATGCGTTACCCCCGGGTTTTCCGTCAGATCGGTACCTCTATCTGCTGTATTATATATGCATGTGTATCTAGGTAATCATGGAGTCCTTTATTTTTACCGATGTCCAAGCATTGCTTCTCTTGTTGGATTCAATTGCGGGTAAAAGAATGTTATACTGATTACTGACATTCTGTGGGACATAAGGGGACATTCTGTTGGCCTTTTATGTTATAGTGTTCACGCACATGAATGCCGTGAGGAATACTCATTTATCCAATTTTTTCGGTTAACCACTTTTGTGTGCTAAAAAAATTTTTTCCCAATTATTGTTTAAATTGTGGACCCACGTAAATTTTTTTTCCTTTTTTGGGATTTCGGTCAGGGAAAATTTTTTCCCCCTTAAAAACCAATGTTTGGAATTTTTTAATCCCATTTTTATTTTTTTTTAAAAAATTTTTTTCGTTTGATTTCCCCAAAAAGATATATTATTCTTTGCATGCTTATAACTATTGTGTATTTATATCTCGTTTTAAATTGAGAGGGATTGGGTTTTGTTTCATAATTTTATGTTTTCCTTTGGTTTTAATTAAAACTAAACCCAAACCTTTAATTTTTGGGTTTTTCCCATGTAAATTTAAATTTCGCCCATATTGATACTTGAGGTATGAGATTTGAGGTGGATTTATAAGGTGTACTCGATTTTATGAAATGCAAAAATGAAAATATCATTCTTTCTAAAGACTTATTCTTCAGTTTTTCTTTCCTTTCTTCGTTGTCTATTTTCTTTTTAATATATAAGTTGTTATGTAATCAAGGAAAAAAAAAAACTAAAAATTTTTAAGTACAATTTTAAACTTTTTTTCCCTAAAAGAGAAAAAATTTCCCGGGAAATGGCAATTTTAAAAGTTTCCCGGATTGTTATTAGTAGTTTACTACAAACCATATCGTTTCTATATACTGTATGATTTACTGTTTCATTTTTCTTCAAAGCATGACATTAAGTTTTTAGTCGTCTGCCTAAAAAAAATTCTTTAATTTGAATAGTTCGAAATTTTTTTTGCACCCCAAAAACCCGACCCTTTTCGCAGAATATTACCTTTTCATCCGCAGATCCCTTTTTTCTAAAAACAATTTTTTAAAATTTTATCTTTAAATTTTGTCACATGAAATTTTCCCCCCAGTTTTTGGTTATATTGGGGTTGGGGGAAAAAGAAATAGATTATTTTTCGGCAGAGGGCTCTAGTGTGGATATCTCGTGAAGTATCGATCAAACAATTTCAAATTTATGCTCGTTGTCAAGATGACATTTCACACTAAAGAATTATTTTGCTTTTTTTTTTTGGTCCATTCAGTTTCGGTTTTGTTTAAAATTTTAAAGTAAAGGAAAAAAACTCGGTTTTTTTTTACATTTTTTCTTTTTTTAACGGGAAAATAAAACCAGGTGGCCGAAATTGCGAAGGGTTTATATGGTGCAAATACTGAAAAACCCAATTACGTGCAATTTTTTTTTCCCGTCGATTCCGTTAAAGGTTTTTTAAAAACCCCTCGCCAAAACACCGGTTAAAATCCCCGGAAATAATTGAAGTTGACTGGCATGTTAGTAATCGTTTTCACCAAAAGGGCAAAAGATGAATTTTTTAAACTTTTTAAGCCATTTGCGCATTCACCTAAAAGCTAAAGATGAACCCTTAAACATTTTTAAGCCATTTGCGCAAATTTGGGATTAAAAGCTATTGTTTGGGTGCCCACCAAAACCCCAAAAAAACATGATGGATCAATTGCCATCAGCGAAGTTGGCCAAACGGAAGGAAATCAACCCATTTTAAGCGGATGGTGACGGGGTAGTGGGTAAATACTACAATATTGTTTTAAAACAATCGTGTTCAAAGTACGGGGAAGCAGCTGAAACGGTTTCTAAAAAAAAAGGGCTAACGGGCAGGGAAAAATTCTATTTTTTGGGGACTGGGAAGTAAAATTTTTTAGGAAACCGTTTTTCACCCAGAACTAAATTCAAATCTCTACTGTCAACAGTTTTTAAACCCTTTGAAGCTAAGAGATTGAAAGGCAGAAATTGGGCCCAAATTAGAAGGAGTTGTGTTCCTCGGGCAACGCCCCGACAACAAAAACTTTTTGTGACTCTCCAGAACCTTTTGGGATTTGGGGGTTTTAATATCCACCATATAGTCCGGGCCTGGAAACGCGATTACAACCCTTTTTTTCCCATTGCAAAAAACCGGGGAGTGATAAAAATTGGAATCAAGAGAAGATTGTGAAAATCGATTACTAGGTGTTTTCGCCAATAAGGACCGATACTTCTAAGAGGTATTTGAAAGGGACTTTTTAAAAAGGCAAAAAAACAAAAAAGGTGCATATTTGATCCAAATTGGACAATCGGAACATGTTTAAAAAGTCTTATTTTCATGCAAATATAATGGGTTTCTTTTCCCCAAAAACCCAATATAATTTAAAAAACGGACTATCGTTTTTAAAAAAAATTGTGTAACCCAGGAACCCCCGCAGTTGGAAAATAAATTTTGCCCTTTCCTTTTTTTACCAAAACCGTTATAAAAAGGGTTTTGGAAAAAAAATTTTGAACTATCATTTGGGAAATTTAAAAGTTTATCAGGGGGTTTTTAAAAATTTTTAAAACTTCTAACAAATAAATCCTTTTTTTTCTAAGGGTTGTAGATGTAATTTTAACCCAAAACTCACGCCTTTTTTATACCCCTAAAGATACATTACTGTTTGGTTAAAATTGGAAAATAAGTGTTGCCATTATTTTTCCGTTCCTCCCTTGCCATGGGCGACCTTTTTTTTTTCCCCTTTTTCATTCCCCCGGTTCCCCTTTTTTGGGCTTCATAAGGGTTAAAAGGGAAAGCCATGTTGAATACCCATGGAAAAATAATGGTGCTTTAATTTTAAAAAATTTCCCCCATTTTCAATTTCTGTTTTTAGTTTAAAAGAAATTTTCTTTCCCCTTCCCCTACTTTTTCGTTCCGACGTTTTTCTTTTTTTCCTCTTAAAAAAAAATTTTTAAAAATTTTACCATTTTTTTTTTGAAATTTTTCTTTTTTGATTCCAACGTTTTTTTTCCGCATTTATAATTTTGCGTATTTATATCCAGGGCAAAAGGGGGTTTTTTCATTGGTTTTTCCAGGGACCAAGTTATTTTATTCCCAAATAAACAATTGGTTAAGAATTTTCCCCTTTTGGTTTGGGTTTTTTAAGTCACTTGACCCTTTCCCCCTCCCCGCAAAACTTCTTCAGAAAATAAAACGAAAACCCCAATCATTTTACGGGGGAAATTTAAATTTGGGTTTTTTGGGGGTTTTTTTTTGTATGTATACCGGGGGAGTTTTTTAATTTGCTCAAAAAGAAACATATATATTGTTTGTAATAAAGTAATATACCTTTCCTCCCTTTTTTTAAAAAATTTTGTGTTCATTGATAATTTAATTTTATAACTTCACAATAACTATATCGTATGTTTGTATACTAGACACTAAACCTCTACTGATAAAAATTAAAAAAAACCTTTAACAAAATCCGGGTATAAATTCTTTTCCCGGGAAAAAAAGACCCCGTTTTTCGAAACAACTTAATGGGGGTTTGATGTTTTTTGACACTTTTCGTCACAGTATTAAGCCCCAAATCAGAGTTTTAAATTTATTTGTGGTATTTTATTCGTAGTTATTCATTCATTCATAGAGCTATTAAAGATTTATATTTTTATTATCGCAAACATTTTTAGATACATAATTTTAGTGATTCAAAATATAAATTTTTGAACACATAATATTTCGGTTATATTAAAAGGTACTAATGAAAGAGCTATTGTGTTTATCTTTAGTTAGGTACCATAGTGGATATTGTGAATTTATTTCTTTAATTTAAAACAACTTGGAACTTTTTAAAAAACTTCTTTTTCGTAATCCAGTCAGGCTAACATATTATCAGGTTAACATATTGTAAGATGAAGAAGCATTTTGTCTAATATGTTCTTATCTAATTGAAACAAATATCGTAAAACTGTGAAATGTTGGTCTCCAGCGGCCATGGACTTTGTTTGTTTAATATGTAAATTTCCCACATTTCCATGGGTATTCTCTTCCTCATTGAACCAAGTGATGAATAATTTTTTTAATATTTTTCGCTTACAGGTATAACTCCACCTTTCACCTAGGGCCCGCTTATCGTTAAATTTCGGGACATTATGTAGACACTTTTGCGAAGTCTTAATTCATTACTCTTTTCAGGGTTTTTTTAAGTAGCTGTAAAATAAATGTACTAGTCATACGAAAGTTTAAAATCGCTATTGGGACACAGAATAACCCCCCAAACTTAATCTACGCCGAACTTTGCTTTTCATCCCCGTATTTTTTTTAATGGAAAAATTATACTTTTACCCGTGTTTTTGGATGTGACTAGACTAGATTTACTTTAGTCTGTCAAACATCAGGTTTTAAAATTTCAACAGGGTTTTTCCCCCAGCAGTAAAAAACTGAAAGGATGAAACGAAACCAATATCCCAAACAACATAACCATTGGGTACTTTTTTGAAATATCTCACAATGCAATCATTCATTGATGGAATGAACAATTTTTGAAATGCAGGGGTATCTCTCAATCCAATTATATCGAACTCCTTCGCTCAAACAATTAAAACTTTAAACCCAAATTTAAAACCCAACTATTTCCAAAAGGGCATCTTTCATAATGTTCTCAAATTATTCAATTTCAATAAATATTCGTAAAACTCGTTGCTTAGAAAACATTTCTTTAAGCTATTTCTGGAATATTGCACATGTTTGGGCATATCGGATTTCAACGAATTTATATCTAAAGACTGCACACGCACCAACGAGGAGAATGTTTTAAATTTTTAATACATCAATTAAATTTTAAATGTATTTTAATGCCGTAATTTATCTTTATATTTCTCTTTGGTATATTTTAGATCTACGTCTGCCACTATCTGAAGCCATACATGGCTATTTTTCTCAACATATAAATATTACTTATATCACATTCATGATTATGGTTCTGTGATTATGTTGATAAAATACCTGTTCAAAAAATATTTTAAAATTTTTTTTCTATTGAGATACAGAATTTTCATAGCGATTTTTATATCGCGTTTCTCACTCCAAAGATTGTCCATAGGTACATATAATTTATAAAGTTTTTTGAGTTTTTGTTTTAATTCCCACTCCAAAATTAAAACTCCCCCATTTAGATGGAAAACTTTGAGGGTTTTTTTTTTTGGGGAAAGTGGATTTCCTTTGAATAAAACATATTATAGAAACATTTGAAATTCCCTCAATTCTATTTAGATTCTGATATCTGCTGTAAGTGTGCTTGCTTGTTATGTGTTATTTGATATATGAATAATTTGTGAACATTCACACATTAATGTATCAAAGGAGTTAGTTTTTAAAAACACTTCTGTTACAGTTAGGCAAATGAATTAAAAAATAATCATATAGTAGACTTTGAAATGTCTCTAACACCATTTCCTTTTCTATAATATTTCATTGCAGGCTTTTTCCATAATATGTGTGAAATTTATTCAAAAAAGAAAACTATTAGAAACTACCATAGATTCGAGTATATCAGTTTATTTTTACATTTTTTTCAATTACAAATGTAAATGTAAAATTAGGATTCCGAGAGTATTACGATTTCTTTTATCTACAGTCGTTCATATCTGATTACAAAATATTGTTCTCAAATAAAAGTGAATAATGTTGATAATTATCCATGCATTTCTTGATCTTGTTTTTGAAAAACTTCATTAAAAATAACGGAGCTTCAGTTGTCGCCTGCTGCCGCTTCATTCACCGGTTATTTTTATAAATAGTGTGTATGAATTTAATAAGATTATGCCTTAAATTTTACTTGTTTTTGCTATTCATTTGCTGTAGCCCCTACATAACATTTCCGAAAAAAAACCCAGTTGGGGCCCCCTTTTAAAAAAATTTTTGGAAATTTTTAAATTTTTTTTTATAAACCTTATCATTTATATGAACTGTGTGATTTACTGTTTCTTTTTTCTTTAAAGCATGACTTTAAGTTTAATTAAATACGCTCTTTTTACCGAAAAAAAATTTACTTTGGAAAAGTTTTTAAAATTTTTTTTTACACTAACAAAAAAACGTTTTTGATTACGCCGAACATTACATTTTCATCCACGCTTATAAGATTTTCTTAAAAATAATTATTTGCATTTAAAAATTATTTGTCACCAAATTTATTTTGTGGAGAATGAATACAATGCAGGAGACAAAGAATAACTGGGCACTTGTGATTACCGTATTTATCTAAAAAATTACAGTTCTTAGAAGAAAAAAACACGCATATCTTGTTGATTCTATCCCTGTATATTCTATCTATATTCATTGCTGATGTTTTTTAGAGTAACATATAAAGTATAATGAAAGCAGCGTTGTATTACTATATGCATTTAAAATATATACTTATTGAAAGTAATTTATAACAAGGATTCCTTACTTAATTATGGCTTAGTTTAGGTTACTTGAAAACTTGATTCACAATGCATTGTGGTTATTCAACTGTTTACTGTTTATTTTCCTTTAAATTTGGCAAGATTTGCTTAAAGCGAAAATATATCTAACGTGTATAATAATAATGTATCGATTTAATGCTCATTCATTTGACGGTAAGATTTATTTCGTGAAAGCTGCTCATACTATTTAAAATCACAATTATTTTCAAAGATTAACCTTTGGTATCTGTAAAACTCTGAATAAACGGATTTTTCTGTGCAATATGTTCTGGATAATGTGCTATATTACTGGATCCAATATTGTAGAACTTTTTCATTGTACGGATTCCCTGGTCTGGGATATATGTATTTTGAGTAATTAACATGGGATTAAGATCTTTCAAGTATCACCTCATTGTCATAACTCATACCAGTTTATAAGCACAATCATATATAATACCTTCATCTTTTTTTTGTTGCAACTATTCCTAGGGTTTATCTATTACCCAATTCCTCTTCCTAATTATTTTTCTCGATGCATCATCCCTTTCATGTGAACCATCGAAATTCGACAGTCAGTCTGTGGAGGAGCCGTTACAGTTAGAAGGTTTCGAGCTAAAATTTATGATATCTTGGAATTTTGGAGTTTTTGCTATTAATCAATTATTACTTATAGGACACCGCATGATTTCTGTCTATTGTATTTTCCATTCAAAAAAAGAAACAATTTAGGCAGGATCATTTTGAAGATGAGGCAGGCTAGCATACAGAATAAACAAGTCCTACGTGGATGGATGGATGCATATTCCCTTATATGAAACCCTTTTATAAAAATAAAATTGAATGCTGAAGCAAACAAAATTTTTTTTAACAGTTGGATTTAATATCCGTCTTCTTATGAAGAATATAAGTAACATCCGCTAGAGTCAAGATACGACTTCCCACATAAAATTTAGTGCACCAAACCAGTGCACCATGAGCAATATGTGGTCGGACATTGCCATGGTGCAATAGGAATCCATTTCGGAGCAAAGGACGTTTACTTTTAACGCGCTGTATCATTGTTCACAAGACAGGTATTGCCGGGTTCGACAGCGTGTTGTTACACAATTCCTTCATAATAAAAAAAATTATGATCATAACTTTACCAGCCAATTTCTCAGTTTTTACTTTCTTGGGAGTAGCTGAAACTGGATGTTTCCATTCACTGCTTTGTTGTTTTATAGTTGAGTCATAGTGATACAATCAAACTTCGTCTGCTGTGATGAAGCGTTTTAAAATATTTTTGCCTTCTTGTTTCAGCCTTTAATCATATCGTATCATATTAAAGGTTTCCGATGCTGATTTTTGTAGATTTTGGCTTCCATTTGGACAACTGGCTGCGTATCGTAAACACCCTCAAACAAGCTTCAGTTCGAGCACGTGATATTCAAAAATATGAGTCTGTACATACCATCTATCTGTAGCTTTTGTTAATACAGACAAAGAAATTACATTCGGCCACAGAAATTAACATTCCGTTGAGTGGTTTCGCAGCAGTAAAATTAGTCTTATTACTTATTGAACAGTCTACGTATATTAAAATGCAGTGTAACCAAAAAGTTAGACAATATTAAATATGATGTTAATGATATCTATTTCAATGTTGTTTAAGTGAATGGAATTCTGAAAATGAATGTAACTTATTCACCTTACTTTATTTTCTCGTAGATTAAATCATCTGTTATCTAAGCTATATATGAAAAATCATAATTTTATCGGTAGATTTGCGGTTGATGATCTCAAGAGAGTATCTAAAGAAATTTTAGGTATGTGTGACGCTACTTATACGAAAGCTATTGTTGATATTTAGTTAGATATAATAATAGATTTTGCGCATTTCTTTTTTTTTTTTAATTCACAACAAAAAACAAGATTTTCAAAGATTTTTTAAAATCTTCCATCATGTTTGCAATCCAGTCAGGTTAACATTTTACTAGAGGAAGAGAAAGTTCCCCTAAGAGGAAATATTTATTTACTGGACATTAAAATTTACTTAACGTAACCTGTCCAAGAGACGTGAATGAACCTCAACAAGATGGATAATATTTACGCTCATTAATTGTTTGTGAATCATTGAATACATACAGTCAAGGGAACCAACCTAATCCACACATCTCACTGAATCCTGATAAAACACTCATTTAATGACATATAAAAACACAATAGTTGCAAGCACTATTGCGATAGTATGTCTCGTAAGATAAACCGTTTAACATTTACTGGAAAGTCAAATGCTTCTATTTTCGAAAAATTTGTTCGATTGTTTTTGTTATTCTATATAAATACAATTACCATATTATGCTCTACCGCTCTATCCGATGATGGTAAGGTGCACTTTATTATAATTAAATATAAAAATGAAAATATCATTCTTTCCAAAGGATAATGGTTCTTTTGTTTCTTCATTGTCTATTTCATTATTAGAATGTACGTTGTTATTCAATAGGAAAAAAAATTAATCAAAACTCAGCATTACAAATTATTAACGTCATGCTTAAAAAACAATTCGCACAATTAGATGCGAAGTGTTCGAGATATTGATTCAGTATGAGAATTTATTTTGAATAAAACATATTGTAGAAAAATTTTAAATCTGTCTTAATTATTTTTTTGATTCTGATATATGCTGCATTACTTGTTACAGCATACGTGATATTGATACATGAAATATTTAAACGTGCAATAATGTTTAAATTTTTAAAACCACTTCTGTTACATTTATGTAACTGTAAAAAAATTATTCATAAAATAGACTTTGAAATGTCTTTGCAGTCAATTCCGTCTGTATAAAATTCAATTACAGGCTATTTCCATAAAATGTATGAAAATAATTCACAATAGAAAAATATTAGGAATGACTCTGATTCCGGTTTAGTAAATTTTGTATTTATATTTTTTCAATTACTAATGTGCAATTATGTTTCCTAGAGATTTCTTTAAAGTGTATTTGTACATATCTGATTTAAAAAGGTTGGTCTGAAATAAAAGTGAGAAACGTCAACTATTATTCATACACTTCTTGATCTTGTTTTTTGAAAACTTCATAAAAACTGACTGAGCCTTAGTTGACGCCTGCTGCCATTTCATTCACCGTTTTTTCTTTATTTGTAGTATTTATGAATTTATTAAGATAATGTCTTAACTTATACTAGTTTTTTGTTATTCATTTGCTGTAGCGCTTCGATATATTGAGAAAAACATACAACGAAATGGACCTCTTAGAAAGATTCTTGAAATTTATGAGTATTTTCTACAAACCATATCATTTCTGTACCAAGTAGGACTTACTCTTCCCTTTTTCTTTAATGCATGATATTAATTGACGATTAAACAAACATACCCTTGTGTCGAGAAAATCAATTGCTTTAAAATAATCCCATACACGCAGCAAAGCCTGTTCTTTAATTAGGTAGAACATTACATTCTCATACTTGGTATACTTTTTTCTGAAGAACAATTGTTTGCACTTAACCTTTACTTTATCACATGCCAAATTTTATGCATGTTAATAATTCACACTAGCCCAAGCATATTTCTCAGGTTAGGCAGGTTTTCTGTTCATATAGTTTTTTCAAATCCAATAGGCTATCACTTAAAAAGAATTGTTTAAGCTAAAAGCTAAGCTAAAGCTACGTTTTTTCAGTATGTGAATGAAACATATTACAGAAACTTTATTTCCTTTGAATAAAACATATTACAGAAACATTTGAAATTCCCTAATTCTATTTAGATTCTGATATCTGCTGTAAGTGTGCTTGCTTCTTATGTATTATTTGATATATGAATAATTTGTGAACATGCATTAATGTATCAAAACAGTTTTTAAAAACACTTCTGTTAACAGTTAGGCAAATGAAAAAAATAATGATATAGTAGATTTAAAAATGTCTCTAAAACCATTTTCTTCCGTATAATATTCCATTGCAGGCTTTTTCCACAATATGTGTAAAATTAATTCGAAAAAGGGAACTATTAGGAACGATCATATATTCGAGTACAGCACAGTTTTTTTTAACAATTTTTCAATTACGAAAGTAAAATTAGGATTCCGAGAGTTTTACGATTTCTTTAATCTACAGTCGTTCATATCTGATTACAAAATATTGTTCACAAATAAAAGTTAGAAATTTTGATAATTATTCAAGCATTTCTTGATCTTTTTTTGTAAACTTCATTAAAAATAACGGAGAGTCAGTTGTTGTCTTCTGCCGCTTTATTCGCCATTTTTTTATTTGTAGTATTTATGAATTGATTAAGATAATAACTTTAATTTTACTTGTTTTTGCTATTCATTTGCTATAGCACTACATATCATTGAGAAAAACTTATACCTAGTTGGTCCTCTTAAATACAATCCTGAATTTTATAAGTATTTTTCAACAAACCGTATCATTTATATGTACTGTATGATTTACTGTTCTTTTTTCTTTAAAGCATGACGTTAACTTTAAATAAAGTAGTCTTTTATCGAAAAACAAAAATGCTTTACATTGAATAGTTCGAAGATTTTCTACACGTAGCAAAGCACGTTCTTTAATTACGCAGAACATTACATTTTCATCCACGTTATAAGAATTTCTGAAGAATAGTTATTTGCACTTAATCATTACTTTGTTACCAAATTTACGGTGTGGAGAAGGAATACAAAGGCAAAGAATACCTGGGCACTTGTGCTTACCATACTTATCTAAAAAATATACGATTCTTAGAAGAAAAAAGACAATCATACTTTGTTGATTCCATTGCATTAATTTAGAATTAAAGTGATATTTTAAATTAGTGATTTCTTTCGAAAATCTTTCGAAATTAAATCGGCAATCGAGTTCCCGTTATACAGTGGAGATTGCTCATAATATAGGAGTGAATTATTTTTTCGTCGGTTCATCTTTTTTTTCTAACATGTTATTAATAAACAAATCAAATAAATCTTTTGGAGAATGACCCATTGATACTACCAAGTATTTGTTCCCGAATATAGATAGCTTCATTCCAGAAAAAAAAGAATATCTGGGCATTTGTGAATTCTATATTCATCTTATATAAATAATCAGAAAAGCTGCTTTGTCAAGTGTAAAACATTGTATATCAGAAATCGTTGACTTTTTATAAATGCGCTAAAACTACTTTTCATTAATTTACTTAAGATTTTAAGGAAGAATTCTACCGTTTGTACTTTCTAGTAATGCAAATTCGGCAGTATATTGATAATTTTATATTTGTGATTGGATATCTGCGAAATTTTCTTTGTTAAATTCTGACTTAAAATTTTGAAGAATCCCATATATTTTCAAGTACGAAATAATGTTGGCGTGAAATTATGGAGCTCGAATATCTTAAAGTGTACATTTTGCATAATCGTCCCTTTAACTGTTGGTTTTTTAAACGATTTAACATTTTAGAAATAAAAGTGAAATATGTAATGTTGTTAAATATGTGAGAGTGATTTTTGTTATCTTCTGAGAATTCATGGTTCAAAGTTTTGGTCTTCCATTTCCGCTAATTTTAACGGAAGTAAGTCTAGTAATGTTTTTTCTCCTTTAGCAATTTATAGAGATTTGTGGATACAGATTATAATTTAAATAGAATTAGCAGATTATAAAAATTTAAAACATTGAACTGATGAATGTTCAATTTTGACACTATAGGGCAGTTTATGATACGTAAATTAACTTTTTAAACATTGGTTATATCTTGAAAAGAGTTCAAGTATCTTCGAGAGCAAATTCTGCGATTCGATATCCTTTATACAGAATTACAATATTTAAATATATGTTGCTTTGGTTCTCTTTGTTCGCTCTAATTGTTATTTATATAAAAAAAATCAAACCACCGTTTGGAGGATGAAACAATTATACTGCCAAGTATTTTTTTTTAGTTAAGATAGTTATACTATTTGCAGAAGACAAAGAATACCTGGGCACTTCTGCCTTTAATATTTTCTAATAAATATATGGTTCTTGGAAGACAAAGACAGACATAGTGTGTTGATTCCATGTCGTACCTTAGAATAGAGGTGATCTTTTTAAATATTGATTTCCTCTTGCGAAATGTTGAAATATCTTTCGAAATAAAATCGATGATTCCATTCCATTGAGGTTTTTCATAACATAAGAGTCAAGTTAATTTTGTATTGGTTCATTTATTTTTCTAATATGTTATTATCGAACAGATCAAATCATCGGTTTGGAGACATAAAAATGAAACTAAAATATTTTTATCCGATGATAGTTAGCTTCACTGCATAAAAAAAAGAATACCTGGAACTTGTGAATTCCATACTAATATATGTTATATATATTATATAATAAATATACAATAGTTACAATAGTGGATTTTTGTGTGTTTTCTTATTTTGATTCACAACAAAAATGAGATGTTCAAGGATATTTTCTTTCAAAGATTTCTTCTTTTTCGTAATCCAATCAGGTTAACTTATTTCGAGAGGAAGATTAAGCTACCCATTTTTCGATATCATGTTTGAATATTTGTAATTTTATACTGATACAATTGCCACGTTTTTCTCATCGGCAGTCTTTGTTGTTGAAGAGGTTTAATTAATTGAATTAAAATAACATAAAAATGAAAATGTAATTCGTTCAAAAAACTTGAACTTTAGTGGTTCTTTTGTTTCTTCGTTGCCTATTTTCTTCTTAAAAGTGACGCTGTTATTTAGTCTGAAAAAAATTAACTGAAACTTAGCTTTTCAACCTTTTTCCGTGATGCTTAAATATCAAATCACAGATTTAGATGGGAAGCGTCCGATTAGTTTTCCGAGACAATGTTACAAAAATGTTCAAATATGTTCCGAAATAAATTTGATGGTTCCAAACTGTTATATAGAAGAGACTTGTTCATAATAACACATGCGGTTTATATCCTTCAGGTATCACTTCATTGTCACAACTCATATCAGTTTATAAGCTAATGGATTTCTTTCATCATTTGTGTTTGTGATTATTCCTAGTTGTTTTTTTTGTGTGTGTTATCGAATTCCTATTCTTAAATATTTTTCCATTCATTATATCTTTCGAGTGTGGATCATCTATGTTCGATAGTCAGTCCGTGAAAAAACTGTAACAGTTAGAAAGTTTCGAGCTAAAGGTTATGATATCTTTGAAATGTGCAGTTTTTGCTGTTATTGTTTTAATAATTATAAAACACAATATGATTTTTGTCCACTGTATTTACGAGTAAAAAGAAGAAACAATTTACACTTGACCATTTTAAAGTTGAAGTAGGAAAGTATTTTCTGTATTGAAAAAGTTACCGAGTGTGGGCCTTTTCAGTCTTTTCACTACAATTCAAGTTACTTCAATATAATTTCTATTAATTTGTATTTCCTTCTTCTTAAAAGCAATGCATTATTTTATTTTGCGTTTGGAGAAGAATTTAAGGAGTAATCTCATTTTTGGAAATGTGGATTTCATCTTGAAACCTGTTTAAATATCTTCCGAAATAAAATCGATGGTTCCAATCTTTTATATAGAGGCGACTTGTTCATAATAACACATGGGATTTGGATCCTTCAGGTATGACTTCATTGTCATATAACTCATATTTGTTTATAAGTAAATGGATTTCTTTCATTATTTGTGTTTGTGATCATTCATAGTTTTTATTGTGCTATCCAATTCCTGTTTTTAAATATTGTTCTATTCATTATCTTTCGAGTGTTTACCGTCGGAGTTTGATAACCGTAACAGTTAGAAGGTTTAGAGCTAAGGGTTATGATATCTTTGAAATGTGCGGTTTTTGCTGTTAATGAATTAATAATTATATATAAAACACAGCATGATTTCTGACCACTGTATTTACGAGTAAAAAGAAGAAACAATTCACACTTGACCATTTTAAAGCTGAAGAAGGTTAACTTTCAGAATAAATAAATACTATTTAGATAGATTGATGGATCTACCCTAACGTGTGTACTGCATGAGAAAAAGCAGAACTTAACACGTGAAACAGAAAAGACAAGAAAAATATTTTTAAAAGACATATGTTGGTTTAATACACGTCCTCTAATGAAGTATATTAAAAAATCCTGCTAGAGTGAAGATACGACATTCCATAGAGAAAATTTATAATTTAAATTAACATTTATATTTATACATATCGAATTTTAAATGTTCTTCTATTCTACTGAAAATATGTTTGTATTCATTATAAGAAAAGTACGGCTCTACATTTTTTAAACTTTAGACATATAACTGTCATCATTTTGTTCTTTGTAAAAAGGAGAATTAAGAACAAATGTATAAACTGTTCGTTAATATTGTTTTCTATATCCACAATCCTATAATGCTACTTGGATTCAATCTCGAAAGTAGTAGTCTTGCTGAAAGAGGTAGATTCATTTAAGAAAACAGAGTGTTTCATTTCAATGAAACGAACGTCAATTTCTGAAATGAGAATAGATAAGTGTAAGAAATGAGAAGTTTATAAAAAGTTTCTTTTTTTATGAAGCGTCAAAATTTTATGACATCATTTTTCAAACTACCCGGATTTTAACTTAACGAACAAGGGTTTTATTTTTCCATTTGTTCGTGATAGCAAGGTTAGGAAAGATTATCACTGTGAAGTTGTGGAATTTGAAGTCACATTAAAGAGTGATGCGACGGAAGGTATCAACAGAGGGTGTTATAAAATAAAGGTGTTCTGTTATATAAAAAAAAATCTAGGATTATTATGCACAGAAAAGAGCAAGTGTTCTACTGTTTTAGAATCTTAACCAAATGGACCAATTCTTAAGAAACTTTCCACGGGTTGTGTAATAGTTTTTTTTATAGAGGCTCAAGTTTAGGTGATATCTTTTCACGTAACTCACACAAACTACAATAATTTTAACAATATCAACAAATTTTTGAACCGACGTGACTGTGATTAATAGGGCAGCTGTGTAGAATGTGACGTTAGTGAAAAATTACGGTATGGAAGGTATAAATAATATGTTTAAAAAGCTGCTTGTCGTCAAAATGTAAGAAAACAAATGTGGAAAAAAATCATTTATACAGAATTTTCCCGTCTAATTTAAGCATGATTACTTGGTGTTGTTATCTTCTAGAAAGTCTCGAAGCGCTTTTAAAAGTCTTGATAACGTGTCATACGTGTACTGCAAACAGAATTCATAATAGAAGCCAAAGAACGGTAGAAATACAGAGATTCATTAATACTTTAAAAGGATGAGAATCTTTGTCGATTTGAAAATATTGCCAGCAAATTTCTTTTCAAGAACACACACGATATTTTTTCCTTATTGATCATATGTTGCTACTGGTGGGACAAATAACAGTGACTGAGACTGGCAGTACCAGCTAATAACAGGTAGTGTTGAAACTACTTCCTCACCATTCATTTCGTCACTCTATGGGCGTACTACTCACAAGATGCAGCGCAGATGGTGGAAGGTCCAGAACTGTTATTGTGAACTCATAAAAATGTTCAACTTTTAGTATTGACCTGCTTTGAAGGTTCCTGCAAAATATCGCATACTGACATATCAGGTTGCGGCCAACTAGTGCTAAGACCAGGCTGACCACTTTTTCACAAACATCAGAAGTGAATGTAGAGAGAATAGGCTGACCACTTTTCTCACGTAAAACCCATCAGAAGTGAATGTGAGAGAATACAGGACTCCTTTGGACGAATTTTGTTTAAACGTAATCCTCTCAACCTTTCTGTTGCACTGTGAGTATCATATTCACCTTAACAACATATCAATTATCACTCACACAACTACAATTCAAGATCTAAAACCAGTTTCAATAATCATTTGGTGTGTGTGGGTGTCTTAACTTCCACCGCTTCTGTAAGAGTCACCTTTATTTGCTTCACTATGTATTATATATCTTATCTTTTTTATCAAAACCTTAGTCGTAGAGATACGCTAATTAGATTTCAAATTATTTATGTAGCATTTCTTCGAATTCTTCAATTACCTAGTTTCCAAATAGATCTATACGGTTAATGATCTTTTTCTGTGTATTTTTCGTATTATGTTCAAGTGTACAAGAATATTTTGACACAAAAATAAGAGAAGCCTTTTCTGGAAATCTTAGAGTACACACGTGACAAAATAATTATCGCACCAGGAAGGAGTCGTCAAAGAACAAATTTTTTCGGTACACGATTGCATTAGAACACGTAACCCTACTAAATTCAGTCTTAAGTGGTTCTTTCTGTCCATTCAAATCCACTGCAAACTCCTTCAAGACATTGCAGCAACTCATTCAAACGGATTGGAACTGTTCGCACTTAGTACTGTGATGCATATTGTTCTTTCAAGTTTTTCCATTGTAATAAATATTCTAAGCACTATTGCTTAGAAACAATGAATTAAATTATTTCCTGGAATACTGTACAAGATTGTGCTCATCGAACTGCAAGAATTGAACCAAGGACTACTGAACGCCTTCAACTAGGAGAACGTTTTATTAAGTTATTTTCTTAGCATTAAAATTAAATATTAAATATATTTTAATGCAGTATTTTTAAAAATTTTTTGTATATATATATATATATATAAATTCATAGGTTTACATCCAAATACATTCCGTAACCTGCTACGGCAATTTTTTAGATAGACAAATGTAATCTTATATAAAATTCATGATTATGGTAGTGTGCTTTTTCAAACTCCATTCGAAAAATATTATCAAATTTCTGTTTCTTATAAACATACAGAATTTCCAAATTTATGCTTTTCACTCCAAATATGTCCGTGTACTCTCGTTTTATTTACGAAGTTATTTTCTGATCTTTCTTTCAATTCTTACTCCAGCAAGAAATTGAATTTCATTATTAAACATATGGACACTTGCTTAAATGCCAATCATTGTATACTATTTGTCCATTATTATTTCTTCAATTATTGTTAGTTGACTTTGCACTTTTTAACGAAACGTGGTTTTTCACAGTCCTTCATAGTTTCCTTTTATTCGATCTGAGCGAGCCAGTCAGGAAATGCTATTTCTTTCCAAGTGTACTATTTTCAATTATCGAAATACTTCTGATGTAAATGCACTACTAAAAATTAATGTTCAATTATGCTCGTTAAAAACTTAGAGACTTATGGAGTAGCATTCCCATATTTTTTAAATAACTAAATAATAACTTAATTCGACAGAGCAAGAATAATGATAACTTCTTTTATGCAAATTATAATCTGTATGTAATTACGGATGAAATAATACTTTTGAATTGCCTGATTTATTATCTGCTGGTAAGGTTAATTTTAAAGATGCAGTTTCTTTTATTATACTGTGTAGTGAACCAACTGTTGTAATATTAAAATAATATACTTTACAAGTTCTAGATATAAACTCTTTTTATAATAAAAAAGATTCCCGTTGTCTCGATCAACATGCAAAATCGGGAAAATGTTTTTCTTTTTCATCAATGCATTATGTAAATCAGTGTATATCAGTGTAAAAATATATTCTATATCGAATAACTTACCAAGAGTGGCCTTTTTAGTCTTTTTACTACAATAAAATTACACTTATATTAAATGGTACTTCATTCTTTCTTAAAACAAAGGCATTGATTTATTTTTAAATAAGCATATTCATCATAAGACGTTAATCACATGTTTCACAGTTGTTCGATTAATTGTATTTTTTAAAAAATAAAAATAATCTGCTGTAATTGTGTTAATACATTTAAGATATATACATTTAATCTTGATTAAAGCCAGAAGCATCTAAATTTATTCCATGATTTGAATGCAAATCAAATACTTACCAGTGTTTCTGATTTTGAATGGTCAATTTTCCTACGTCGACGAATGTTTTTGTAAGAAAAGCTTTTTTAAAAAGAGCAGTGCCGAACAACACCAATTAATGTGTAACCTTTTCGCAGAAAATGTTAATTGTGGCAAAATTCCTCACAAAATATCTTAAAATCAGATTTAATCCTTTTTTGTTCACGACCAAAGCTTTATGATTGTGGTTTCACGCTAACTTTACATCATAAAAGTATCCGATATAATTATTAACACTGTTAGTGTCGATCTACACGTAAATATTGTTTTTTTTTAAAAAATCGCATTTTACTGTATTTCTTTACAATCGAGGCAAAGGAACGCATAACCTTCATCTTAAGTTACTCATATGGCTGAACGGGTTTGGTTGGGATACTTGAACTGACACAAATGAATTCAGTTATAGAAATGGTAGAACAACAGTAGAAATACCGAGATTCTTCATTACGTTCAAGGGGATGAAAATCTTTATTGAATTGAAAAGGATTACAGTAGTTAAAAAATAAATTAGTTTCTTTTAATAGAACGGATATCGATGATCATATACCAGGTATGAAAATAAAAGCGTACCGGAGAATAGAGTTCCAGCTTACACTTTAACAGGTAACATGAAAAGGAAGGGAAATAGTTGCTATAACCTGTTAATAGCAAATGTTGAAAATGACCCCCATTCTTCTTGAACGTCTTAAAAAAGTATGTAGCTGAAGGTGGAGAACTGGAATTCAGAACTAATAAGAAATGTTCCAATGCAAATCTTGATGATCAAGAGGTCAGTTGTAATATACTCTGGCTTTGAAGGTCCCCAAAAGTAATCGCAATATTCTGACAAATCTGATGACCGGGCGGCTAGTAGGACCTAGACCACACTGACCAATGTGTTAACAACTATATTAGGAGTGAATATATTGACAGAACAAATCGATATATTGGCGTCTTTTGTACGATTTCCTTTTAAGAGTTCCAAACCTCTGCTAAACTGTGATGCCATTATCATATCTTCCGCACACTGGATCAATTAAAACTGACACACAATTTGCTCAAGATCTAAACCCATTTAATCCTTTTTGAACTCGTCACATTGAAATCATACATTGATGACCGAACATTTACTGAATAACTTTGCAATTCTCCCTGTACATGCTAATGATTGCATTAGAGAGAACACACGTAAGCTTGTATTTAAATTTTACTTTAAGATAAGCTATCCATTCAAATCCTTCAAACTATTATTTCGCTCAACTGTACATATTAAAGCAAATAGAAACTCTATAATTGCACAGAGCATTACAGCCATATGTATTATTGAATATCCATTCCAATAAACATTCTTAATTTTTACAAGCTTAAAAAAGCCATTTTTTTTAATGCTAAAATTATTTCGAGAAAATCCGTGTATTTGTGCATATCGAACTTATATAAATTTCGATCTAAGGACTTCTATATGACATCAATTATTAGGGAAAGTATTTTTTATATGCAATATAGAAGTTGCATATTAAAACAAAACTTATTGCTGCAATATCTTAAAATTTCTTTTTGTATATTATATTCGCCATATTTTCAACCTTAGCGTAATTTTTTTTTTGATAGATAATTGCACCCTATATTTTAGAAATTTATTATTATGGTGTATTGTGCATATTTTTCTAAAAGTCCGAAAAATCTGACCTGCAAAACAAAAATATTTTAAGTTTCCTATTAAGATACAGAATTTCATAGCGATTTCTATCGCTTATTATCTGTAAAATTGTCCATGGTTCTTTCAGTTTACAAAAAATTTCTTCGAATTTTTCTGCACTCTACATAGTCAGTTCATTATCATAATGTATAAAGCTCTTTTGGTGAGATGCAGTTCAATTGAATAATTATTTAACCATTATTCCTTCCAAATTTGTTGATAATATTTTTTCATTTTTTTTCAACTAAAAGTTTCTATATTAATATGCTCGTGGCTTTCTTACTATGTGTGATGTTAAATTAAACTATGAGAAAGTTTCTTTTCAAGTATATATTTCAATTACTGAAATTTTCTCAGGATGCAATTGCACCACTATAAATGGTTTCGTAATCAGTTTCGTTCATTAAAAAATAAAGAGTTTCCTACGTAGAGATATATCTCCGTTATTTTTAAGTGTAACTTAATACAACTTATACTTTGAAAAGAGCAACAAAATTAATAATTTAATATGTGAATTGTAATTCTAAATACTTTCTTTATTAACACGTGGAAGAAATTAAATTACCCGGATATATTATATTTTTTCGCTAGTAATCCACCAACGGTTTCTGGCTTTTGCTTCTTTTATACTGCACAGGAACCAATTGTTATTTAATAAGAAACTTTAAAAAGATCTAAACGCGCTAATGTAAAATCAGTGTTTGAAATTTCATTGTGACCTTTATCTACGTTATATCTTTTGATACATGCCAATAAAGATTTATGCGTTTTTGTTATTTAAGACATTTTACTATATGATTTTATCGATTCCAAATATAAATATATGGATTCTATATATTTTCATATTTAAGCAGTATACTCACACACACATACTAAAACTCATACTAAAAAACGTTAACATCTTTAATTAGTTACAATAGTCGATTTGTGTTTCCTTATTTTGATTCACAACAAAAAAGAGATGTCCGGAGGATGTATCTTCTTCAAAGATTTCTTCTTTTTCGTAATCCAGTCAGGTTAACTTATTTCGAGAGAGGAAGATTGCTGTTCCATTTTTCGGATATCATGTTTGGATTATTTGTAATTTTATATTGGTATACAATTGCTAATGTTTTTCTCATATCGGCAGTCTTTATTAATTTTATATAAAATTCTATATTTTCAGTTGCGCAAAAGAGCGAGATTTGGGCTTCAGATTAAACACGGTTTGTCATAGTTTGTTATAAGAGAATTTTTTAATTACAAGTCGCATTTCATACGGATGTTCTGAAATATGCTGTGAGAAACTACTTGAAGTGTCCTTTTCTTGAAGCCTATTATGACTTTTGTTTGTATATATATATATGGTACATCATGTGAGAAAAAAATAATTGCTTCTGCTACTTAAATTCAATTAATTGCTACAAAACACAAGCTTTCCTTATCTGATATTACTAACAGACGAACCGTATTGAATTCGATTTCTACCAGCACTTCTGATATTGACAAATATTTTGAATTAAATGTAGTTTTTGTTTGTAAATCCGATAAAATGTGATTAGCAATTATCTATTGTGTCATAAATCGATGTATTAACACATTTAAAAGTTGATAGTCAGACTGTAGAAGAACCATAATATGCAAAATAAGCTTTGGAGGTAAGGTAGTTAATATTCGAACTTTTTCTGTTAAAACAAAATATTACTTAAAAGACTGTAAAGATTTCTCTCGACCACCGAAATTCAAATGAGTACAAAGAAACATTTTAAATGTACCATTTTGAAGTTCAAGTAGGTTGTTATACAGATTAAAGAAGTCTTACTTGGACGGATGATTGGTTTTATTTTGATATGTACCAAGCAAGAAATAAAAAGTAGAATTTAACGAGAAAAAGTATAAAAAAGTAAAGTATCATTAAAATGTATGTTGGCTGTGATAGACATCCTTAGACGAAACATATAAGAACATTCTGCTAGAGTCAATAAATCACTCTGGCAGCGAAAATTCATGTTTATAAGTTGAGCAGAAGGACTATTGATCATTAGATTAGACATGCTTCTTTTTTGCCTTACCATAAGACACAATTTCTCTTCACAAATTTAACATACGGATGAGCTAAACTATGTGTACAAGCTTCCAAAGTAATAGAAAACTTTTCGATATATCATTTTTATTGATGACTTTTGTGTGTATAAATGGTCAAGTTACTTTAGTGAGAGAAAATAATTATTAATTTGGTACTTTATTTCAATTTATTTGCAAACGAAATATAATCTCTTTATATGATCTCACTTTCAGAGAACTAATTTAATACTGATTATATTTATTTAGAGTTTCTGTTATTATCGACAAATAATATGGGATTAAATTCAGTTTTATCTTTTGTAAATCAAAGTACCAACGTCTTTGGATACTTATCTAAGTTTGTACTCGCAAAATTGATAATCAGGACAGTAAAATTAAAAATACCTTTTAAGTGCTTCCAAATGAATTTCTCACGACATTTATTTCAGCTCTTCTACAACAGAAGTAATGAAGGAGAAATAAGAAAAATGTACTTTGCATTTCTTTTTTTTGTATTTTTTTGTTTGTTTTGTTTCTGTGTGTGTATTTTTAAAATAAAGAGAATTTTACTAAATTTGTCAAACATATTCTTAATTAATTTAAACAAATATCGTAAAAAACCTCAAAACCCCATCCCCTGCAGCTATAGAAGTGGTTGAATGTAAATTTTCTAGATAGTAGATATTCATTGAACGAAGACAAAGATTTTTAATATTTTTCCCATACAGAGATGACCCCATCTTTCACCTAGGACCACTTAAAGCCTGATACACTATGTACAAATGTACACTTATTAGTCTTTAGAGGTTTTTCAAAAGTAGTTTTAAAATAAATGTGGCTCCCAATCGAAAAGTATTCATGTACACCACCGAGTAGTTCGAAAATACTGCCTTCATAATTTCGTCTGTGTTTTTATAATGCAGACAATAAAAGAAAGGCGGCTTTTCTAGGTTCCTTTTAGAAATTTACAATTATATCGCCTAAAAAATATGTTGTGTGTGAGACCAAATGGCACGCCTTCTCAAGGGAAGGTGAATGATGAAACAAATATGAGTCAACATAATTATCCAAGAGATGATGATGAAACAAATATCAATCAACAGAATTATTAAAATATATGACCTCTCGCACAATGAAATCATTCTGATGACTGAACATTACTGAATCACATGCGAAATTTCGTGAGTGCAAATGATAGTATTAAACACGTAACTTTACATAACTTACTTTAAGAGGAACCTGTCATTCAAATCCTTCACAAATTTCTTCTATTCAAATAGCATCATACTGAAAACTAATTGGAACTATAGAATTTATAGAGCATTGTTATGCATATTGTTTTCGAATTCTCTAACATTCCTATAAAATATGCTCCTAAATGTTCCAAAACAACTACAAATAAAAACACAGGATATTTTTAATTTCCTACTCAAAAGTTGAAAATTAAATATAACTTTTCTATTTATTTTTGTATGCTAATGAGGTACATATATCGCAAAAATTTCCAACCATATATGTCAATGCTGGGTGATAGGTAAAATGTATTTGTGGAAAAGAAACCCTGACTATTTACTGCTTACATGTTCTGCTATTGCATGTTTTTTAACCACAAAAACTAAGTACTAATATATCTTTGTTAACATAAGGACGCAGAATGTAAATAGTGATATTCAAGCAAATTTTCACTAGTAACTTAAGTGGCATATACTTTGTATTTTTCTTGAATTTTCTTCACCTTATTGTAGCAAGTTAGAATCTGAACTTCATTATTATGTTCATGGGAAAGTTTAAATACTGTGACGAATTTCTGCCATATACTTAGTTCTTCCTTCTATGTTTAATATTGTATTGTTCTCGCACTTATATTACTGAATATGTATGTCTTCGTTGCTTTCTATTTTTTGATATAAGATCGTGAATAATAATCTCAGAAAAGCTGCCGTATATAAGTATATATTTTAGGTCAGAAATCATTGACATTTAATAAAAGCACCAAAATACTTTTTTCATTAAACTTACTGAATTGAGAGTAGAATTATATTTTTGTATTTTCTAGTAATTTAAATCAGGCGGTATATTGAAATTTTTATATTTGAGATTAGATATCTGCAAAATATTCTTTGTTAAATACTTGTCATAAAAATTCGAAGAACCCCATATATTTTCTAGTACGAAGTAATGTAGCCTTGAAATTAAAATGTTCGTAATTAGGGATTGCAATATGGACCAAAAGTTCATAACCATATTCAATATTTTTTAAATCTCATCCCAGGATACCGGTTTTAATATAGGTAGTAGAAGTCTTAGGAAATGAAAAAAAAATGCATATGTGTCTTTGTTTTATTTACCAGTTATATTAGGAGAGAGTGTAAATATCACAGAAAAATTATTTGTCATTTTTAAATTATAACAGTATGTAAAGAATCACAAAAGTAAAGGAATTATCTTATTTAGTTTTACAATCACGTTAGCGTTAATATCACTTGGTTCAATCTGTGATACTATTACAAATATTTAAAATGTGATCTTAAAACAACATAATGCATTAATTATGCACTGCCATTGCTTCCGAAACGTTATGCGCAATAATTAGTTATCGAAAACGCTCTTTCTGGCACTCCAGGTTAGTTGGTGGTACGTTAGCAATGCGGCACCTTTTTCTTGACCATTTACCTCTAAATTTCTCATCTTCAAAAAAAAAATCGATTTCGTCTGATTGTTTTGATATTGCTGAAAACTCATTGTATATTGATTTGTAGAACGTGCCACCAATACAGAGATTTATGACTTTAGAAAGACATATTTCCAATCATTTTTCGATACATTATTTTACCGATTTAAAATATAAATATAGGGAAATGGTCGATATTTGTTATTTTTAAGAGATATGTGTTTTAAAACTACAGTTTATCTTTAACTAGTTACAATGGTGGATCTTGTATGTTTTATTTGATTCACATCAAAATGAGATTTTCAAGGATTTTTTCAGCATTTCTTCTTCTCTTTCGAAACTAACTATTTCAATATTACAAAAAGAAGATTGTACAACATTTTCGTCCCTACCAAATTTCTTCTGCTGATGGTAAGGTGTACTGATTTAAAATGGAGAAAATGAAAATATACTGTAAAGACTTGGTCTTCGTGCGTCTTCCATTTAATTATTTCCTGGCCGTTAAGTGTCGCCCGTAAATTCATTTACTGCATCTTAAGTTTATAACTTTTACGTGATAAAGCTCAAAATCAACATCGCTGAATTAAATTCTGCAAAGCGTCCTAGATTTTGATTCATTTTGAATTTTTTTGATTAAAACATAAAGTTGAAAACATTTCACCCAGCTCCCATCCGAGTTTGACTTATATCTACCCATGCGCCTTGTTGAAAGCCATGTATTATTATTTATATACAAGTTCATTTGAAATGCATTAGGATCTCTTTCAAAAGAGCTTTAAAAAAACTTCTGTGACTGCTGAATAAGTAAAAAATTCATACAGTAGAATTTGATGTCTTCGATATAAATTCCGTCTGTGCACATTCCATTTCGCTATTTCTACATTATGTGTTACAAATTGATTGGAAACTCTCAATAATAAGATAAATCAGGAAAAATAACAAAAATGTACCTCACTAGTACATGTAGCAAGAATTATATTGTAATAATTTTCAAAACAATTTTCTATAAAACTGTCTTGAAAGCTTCATGTACCACCTTATTAGAATATTGGATGTACATACATGCAAATCATAATATAAACTTATTTTTTACAATCTTCTTCTTCCTGTAACTGAATAGAATATTATTTTTATTGGAAATGGGAACTTCTAAACTTCCAAATCCCGGACAGTTCCATGAAAATTTGTCTTTAAATTCTGGTTCCGCAAATGTTTATCAGAGCTGTTTTTTCTTCAGTTCACCAGAGCGCGCATTCCACAACAGCAACTATCTTTGAATAAATGAATCTCTAGCGCAATGCATCATGGGATAATTAGAAAACGATCCGGCTTTTTACCGCCATCTCCTCAGCTCCAAAGCGGGTACGAAAATCAGACCTGTATTTCAAATCAGCATAATATCGGGTCGTCGTCGGGTCGAAAGAGGATCCATGCCAGTATATAGCCGACAATTATCTTCCATGTAAACAGGATTACGTGAACTCTATTTTTGCAACAGAATCCTCTTTATTATTGCACCAGCGCCTATTGATGGGACATTTTTCACATACAGATATGACTCCACCTTTCACTTAGGTCCAGCTTATCATTAAATTTTTTGACACTTTGTATACATCTATGTGCATTTTTAATTCAGTACTCTTTACATCTTTTTTTAAGTACATTTGAAATCAATGTATTCCTCATCCGAAAGTATTTGTACATTAACCGGTTGTTCGAAGATTTTGTGACAGAGCAATGCTCGATCTTTTTTTTACGCTGAACTTTACTTCTTCAAGCGCAGTTTGTTTTATGAAAAATTACAATTTCATCCGTGCTTATACTATACAACTAGACTCAAAATAGAGACGCTTATCTAAATCCATTTATAAAATTTGCATTTATGTTAGTTAAAAATCAGTTCTGGACAACCAGTGTCAAGCAAGTACTTTCACCACAGGAAATTTAAAAGGATGATGACAAAACAAATATCAATCTATGTAATTGATACAATTTTGAACTCACTTACAATGAAATCATTCATTAATGGACTGAATAATTACTGCATTACATACGAAATTTCGGTGCGTGCAAATGATAGCATTAAAACATGTAACCTTACATAACTTCTTAACAGGAACTCGCCATTCAAACCCATTAATTTTCATACTGAAACGAATTGGAACTATATAATTCTGCAGGGCATTGTGTGTTATGCATAATGATCTCAAATTATTCTATTCCAATAATATTCTTAAAGCTTGTTGCTTTAAAAACATTTCTTTAAATTATTTCGCGTTAACATTGTACAAGATTGTTTACAACGGAATTCAATGAATTTGAATCTAAGGACTACTAAACGCCACCAACCAGGAGAGTTTTTTTAAAGTTTTTAATATAGAAATTAAATATTAGATATAATTTAATGCCATATTTTTTTAATTCGTTTTTGTCCACGTCAACCAGAATCCGCAACCATACATGGCAATTTTTTTGACAGATAAATGCACTTAAAATTATTTCATGATTTTTGTATTGTGTGTATTTTTCTAAAATACTAATCCGAAAAATATTACCAACTTTTCGTTTAATATAAAAATACTGAATTTCCGTAGCGATTTTTATATCAATTTTCATTCCAAAAATTATCCATTTCCTTATTAATTACGAATAATTTCTTTAAGTCCTTGTTATGGTTATTTTTAATTGTTATTAATAAAAATCAAACCACAGTGTGGATAATGAAACAATTATACTGCCAAGTATTATTTTTTTGTTAAGATAGTTATACTATTTGCAGAAGACAAAGAATAACTGGACACTTCTGCCTTTAATAGTTATCTAATAAATATGGCGTTCTGAAATAATGTTATCGCATTACAGTGTTGATTCCATGTCGTACGTTTAGAATAGAGGTGATCTTTTTAAATACTGATTTTCTCTTGCGAAATGTTGAAATATCTTTCGAAATAAAATCGATGATTCCATTCCTGTTAAGAGTAATTTTGTGCTGCCTTCATTATTTTCTACAGCTTAAGAAAACAAATCAAATCAACACATTGAAGACTGAAAGGATGACCCTGCCAGGTATTATTTTCCCGATGATAGTAAGTTTCATTGCAGAAGAAAAAAGAATACCTGGCACATGTGTGAAATCCATACTATAATAAAAATATGACAGAAGACAAGGAAGAGCATGCTTTTTTCCCTCCATTACGGACTTTTGTAGTAGAAGTCATCTTTTTAAGTATTGATTTCATCTTGAAAATTGTTGAAATATATTCCGAAATAAAATTGGTGATTCCATTCTCGTATATAGAAGAAATTGTTAATAATGCAATAGTCAAGTTTATTTTGAGTCGATTCTCTTTTTTTCTAATGTGTTATTAATAAAAAAATCAAATCTACGGTCTGGATACTACCATGTATTTATTTCACGAGTATACAAAGACTACCTGGCCACTTGTGAAATCCGTAATCTAATACAAATAGAAGACGAAGAACATTGTTTGGATTTCCTCTTCCAATCAGCAAGTGTTTGGAGAAGAATTTAAGGAGTAATCTCATTTTTTAGGGGGTCAGTGGATTTCATCCTCTTGAAACCTGTTTAAATATCTTCCGAAATAAAATCGATGGTTCCACCTTATATGAGGCGACTTGTTCATAGTAACATTACGAGATTTGATCCTTCCGTATATGACTTCATTGTCATATAACTCATATTATTTGTTTATAAGTAAATGGATTTCTTTCATTATTTGTGTTTATGATCATTCATAGTTTTACGTGCCGTCCAATTCCTGTTTTTAAATATTAATTTATTCATTATCTTCGAGTATCGTCGAGTTTGATAACCAACAGTTAGAAGGCGTTAGATTAAGGTTGTGCGACATATCTCGAAATGTGCGGTTTTTGTTGTTAATGAATTAATAATTATATATAAAACACAGCATGATTTCTGACCACTGTATTTACGAGTAAAAAGAAGAAACAATTCACACTTGACCATTTTAAAGCTGAAGAAGGTTAACTTTCAGAATAAATAAATACTATTTAGTTAGATTGATGGATCTACCCTAACGTGTGTACTGCATGAAAAGTTATCTAACACGTGAAAACAGAAAAGACAAGAAAATATTTTTAAAAGATATATGTTGGTTTAATACACGTCCTCTCACGAAGTATATTAAAAATCCTGCTAGAGTGAAGATACGATGCATTCCATATAAAAATTTATAATTTAAATTAACATTTAACTTTTATATTTATACATATCTAAATTTTAAATGTTCTTCTATTCTACTGAAAATATGTTTGTATTCATTATAAAGAAAAGTACGGCTTACATTTTTAAACTTTAGACACATATAACTGTCCTTATTTCTGCCTAAAAGTGAGAATTAAGAACAAATGGCAAACTGTTCGTTATTATTGTTTTCTATATCCAATAATCCTATAATGCTACTTGGAATTCAATCTGAAAGTAGTAGTCTTGTTGAAAGAGGTGCAGATTCATATTTAAGAAAACAGAGTGTTTATTTCAATGAAAACGAACGTCAATTTCGAAATGAGAAATATAAAGGTATAAATGAGAAGCTTATAAAAGTCTTTTATGAAGTTGCGCGACATCATTTTTTCAAACTACTACCTCGATTTTAACTTAACCTTTCAACAAGGGTTTGCTTCCATTTGTTCGTGATATAAGGTTAGAAGATTATCACCGTGTATAGGAATTTGAAGTCACATTAAAGAGTGATGCGACGGAAGGTATCAACAGAGGGTGTTATAAAATAAAGGTGTTCTGTTATATAAAAAAAAATCTAGGATTATTATGCACAGAAAAGAAAGCAGTGCCTACTGTTTTAGAATCTTAACCAAATGGACCACTCTTAAGAAACTTTCCATGGTCTTTTGTAATAGTTTTTTTATAGAGGCTGAAGTTTAGTGATATCTTTTCACGTAACTCACACAAACTACAATAATTTTAACAATATCAACAAATTTTTGAACCGACTTGACTGTGATTAATAGGGCAGCTGTGTAGAATGACGTTAGTGAAAAATTACGGTATGGAAGGTATCAATAAGTATGTTTTAAAAATGAAGATGTTCTGCAAAAAAAAAAAAAATCTATGGATGATTCGCACAGAAAAGATCAAGTGTTGTCCCATTTTGGAATTTTTGTATCAAACCTAACTGAGCCAACTTTAGGTGACATATTTTTCGCAAAAACAACTCACACAAAATATATTCATTTTAACTACATTAAGAAAATTTTATGCCTGACGGGACAGCAATTAAATTTACGGCCATGTAAGATGATATTAGGGAGAAAATTATAACAAAAATGTGAAATATCTATTCTCAGTGTCTATTGATGTGCTTGGAGATTAAGTGCTCTCTTTTTCATAAGTATTATCTTCCTCATTGAACAAAGAGATGAGGATTTCTTTTTTATATTTCTACTGTACAGATATACAGTACCTTTCACATCGGGACCATTTATCAGTAAGTTTCAGGACACCTTGTATACATTTATGTTAATTCTTAATACATTACACTTGGCAGCTTGTTTCTAAATAACATTGAAATAAATATACTCTTTATCTGAAAGTACACACATATCGCCGACTAGTTTGGAACTATTACTGACGCAGAACGCCAATCTATATTTGTGCTGAAAATTGCTTTTCTTCCGCGATACATTTTTGAATAATAATTATATCATCCGTGTGTGATATTCTACTAGACACACAACATAGAGACTTATCTAAATCCATTTACAAAATTTACAATTATATATATATATATCAAAACCGCTCTAAATTATCCGCGAACAAGCAAATACCTAAAACACTAGTCAACTCTCAAAATAGCATGCGAGAAAGTGGGCGACAAAATTTTGCACGATTTTTAAAAAACTAATGATTATGCATTTTTTATATGCCTGGACTATTTTTGTCAAATATTCATATGTACTTCCGAAAATCAATGAGATGCATTTTTCACACAGATGGTGCAGCGTAGCCAGTCAAGCATTTGCATTGCTTCTTTCATACTTTTTCGAAGACGTTCATAAGCCGCGGAGCTTGAAATTGTTTATTAAGAATTTCCATTTTCTTTAATTAAACCAGTTACATATTGTCTTTAAAACCTGCCTGTGTAATGTTCGCATTTCCTTATCAAAAGCGGGGCAAGACCCGCCTGGTGGATAAGACACACTAATTTCTAGATATGTCCGCGAGAAAAATTATGTAACAGTTTAGCTTCATGTCTGTTCTTAGAGGCATTATTAGAGAAATAGTAGTGGTTTACTAACTCAGCTTTTGGTTTATATCTTCTATGAATTTATTGTATTTCTTTTGATAGTTTTATTTACATATGAGAGAGAGAGAAAATGCGAATATTAACTGAAAAAGACATTCGGTTAAGTTCTTATGTTCATTGAACAGTATAAGTCTGACCATATATCCCAATTATGAATTGTTACTAAAAAGTCAAATGAGAGTCAAAAAATGTTACCGCTGGTTTTGCCGAAAGATGCCTTTCCTTCCCACGTGTATTATATGTTCAGTATTATCTACGTAATCACCGAACTTATTTATTTGACCGATTTAGAACTGCTTCCGTTTTTGACTTCAATTGGGTAGGAGAAAATTAAGATGAGAATACTGCTGGATCCAATGCATACGAAACGCAGAGAGGAAAGTTAATGTTGAATGGAGTTCAAACATTTTCAATTATCTTTTTATAATTTGTTAATTTCTTTTGTACTCTGCTTAGTCCTACGTTAATTTAAATATGAAGAAATTTTTCTTCATTTTCCTTTTAGAATTATTATTTCAATATTTTTTAAAAATATATATGGCATATCTTTTTACTTTCAATTCTTTTAATACTGTTTTCCTTGCCAAAGTGGCTTACTAAATCTCAAGGAAACTTAAAGTTTATATATATAGGACTCGTTACAACATACAGTAGCTACATGAGAGACCCTTTCTAATGTTTTTGAAAGGATCAACATTAATACATGAACTGAAGGCATGTTTAGATGACAGACTTGATTTATTTCACTTTTCAGAACATCACGCTTGAGTAATTCATTATTTCGGAGAATATTTAATCTTGTATCGAAATCCTCAACAATTCTATGTTGTTTGCAAAAGTTATAGTTCTATATGCTGGTAAGCTTAGGTACACTAACTGCTTTTAATAAATCTGAGATTTAAAAAGCTGCTTGTCGTCAAAATGTAAGAAAACAAATGTGGAAAAAAATCATTTATACAGAATTTTCCCGTCTAATTTAAGCATGATTACTTGGTGTTGTTATCTTCTAGAAAGTCTCGAAGCGCTTTTAAAAGTCTTGATAACGTGTCATACGTGTACTGCAAACAGAATTCATAATAGAAGCCAAAGAACGGTAGAAATACAGAGATTCATTAATACTTTAAAAGGATGAGAATCTTTGTCGATTTGAAAATATTGCCAGCAAATTTCTTTTCAAGAACACACACGATATTTTTTCCTTATTGATCATATGTTGCTACTGGTGGGACAAATAACAGTGACTGAGACTGGCAGTACCAGCTAATAACAGGTAGTGTTGAAACTACTTCCTCACCATTCATTTCGTCACTCTATGGGCGTACTACTCACAAGATGCAGCGCAGATGGTGGAAGGTCCAGAACTGTTATTGTGAACTCATAAAAATGTTCAACTTTTAGTATTGACCTGCTTTGAAGGTTCCTGCAAAATATCGCATACTGACATATCAGGTTGCGGCCAACTAGTGCTAAGACCAGGCTGACCACTTTTTCACAAACATCAGAAGTGAATGTAGAGAGAATAGGCTGACCACTTTTCTCACGTAAAACCCATCAGAAGTGAATGTGAGAGAATACAGGACTCCTTTGGACGAATTTTGTTTAAACGTAATCCTCTCAACCTTTCTGTTGCACTGTGAGTATCATATTCACCTTAACAACATATCAATTATCACTCACACAACTACAATTCAAGATCTAAAACCAGTTTCAATAATCATTTGGTGTGTGTGGGTGTCTTAACTTCCACCGCTTCTGTAAGAGTCACCTTTATTTGCTTCACTATGTATTATATATCTTATCTTTTTTATCAAAACCTTAGTCGTAGAGATACGCTAATTAGATTTCAAATTATTTATGTAGCATTTCTTCGAATTCTTCAATTACCTAGTTTCCAAATAGATCTATACGGTTAATGATCTTTTTCTGTGTATTTTTCGTATTATGTTCAAGTGTACAAGAATATTTTGACACAAAAATAAGAGAAGCCTTTTCTGGAAATCTTAGAGTACACACGTGACAAAATAATTATCGCACCAGGAAGGAGTCGTCAAAGAACAAATTTTTTCGGTACACGATTGCATTAGAACACGTAACCCTACTAAATTCAGTCTTAAGTGGTTCTTTCTGTCCATTCAAATCCACTGCAAACTCCTTCAAGACATTGCAGCAACTCATTCAAACGGATTGGAACTGTTCGCACTTAGTACTGTGATGCATATTGTTCTTTCAAGTTTTTCCATTGTAATAAATATTCTAAGCACTATTGCTTAGAAACAATGAATTAAATTATTTCCTGGAATACTGTACAAGATTGTGCTCATCGAACTGCAAGAATTGAACCAAGGACTACTGAACGCCTTCAACTAGGAGAACGTTTTATTAAGTTATTTTCTTAGCATTAAAATTAAATATTAAATATATTTTAATGCAGTATTTTTAAAAATTTTTTGTATATATATATATATATATAAATTCATAGGTTTACATCCAAATACATTCCGTAACCTGCTACGGCAATTTTTTAGATAGACAAATGTAATCTTATATAAAATTCATGATTATGGTAGTGTGCTTTTTCAAACTCCATTCGAAAAATATTATCAAATTTCTGTTTCTTATAAACATACAGAATTTCCAAATTTATGCTTTTCACTCCAAATATGTCCGTGTACTCTCGTTTTATTTACGAAGTTATTTTCTGATCTTTCTTTCAATTCTTACTCCAGCAAGAAATTGAATTTCATTATTAAACATATGGACACTTGCTTAAATGCCAATCATTGTATACTATTTGTCCATTATTATTTCTTCAATTATTGTTAGTTGACTTTGCACTTTTTAACGAAACGTGGTTTTTCACAGTCCTTCATAGTTTCCTTTTATTCGATCTGAGCGAGCCAGTCAGGAAATGCTATTTCTTTCCAAGTGTACTATTTTCAATTATCGAAATACTTCTGATGTAAATGCACTACTAAAAATTAATGTTCAATTATGCTCGTTAAAAACTTAGAGACTTATGGAGTAGCATTCCCATATTTTTTAAATAACTAAATAATAACTTAATTCGACAGAGCAAGAATAATGATAACTTCTTTTATGCAAATTATAATCTGTATGTAATTACGGATGAAATAATACTTTTGAATTGCCTGATTTATTATCTGCTGGTAAGGTTAATTTTAAAGATGCAGTTTCTTTTATTATACTGTGTAGTGAACCAACTGTTGTAATATTAAAATAATATACTTTACAAGTTCTAGATATAAACTCTTTTTATAATAAAAAAGATTCCCGTTGTCTCGATCAACATGCAAAATCGGGAAAATGTTTTTCTTTTTCATCAATGCATTATGTAAATCAGTGTATATCAGTGTAAAAATATATTCTATATCGAATAACTTACCAAGAGTGGCCTTTTTAGTCTTTTTACTACAATAAAATTACACTTATATTAAATGGTACTTCATTCTTTCTTAAAACAAAGGCATTGATTTATTTTTAAATAAGCATATTCATCATAAGACGTTAATCACATGTTTCACAGTTGTTCGATTAATTGTATTTTTTAAAAAATAAAAATAATCTGCTGTAATTGTGTTAATACATTTAAGATATATACATTTAATCTTGATTAAAGCCAGAAGCATCTAAATTTATTCCATGATTTGAATGCAAATCAAATACTTACCAGTGTTTCTGATTTTGAATGGTCAATTTTCCTACGTCGACGAATGTTTTTGTAAGAAAAGCTTTTTTAAAAAGAGCAGTGCCGAACAACACCAATTAATGTGTAACCTTTTCGCAGAAAATGTTAATTGTGGCAAAATTCCTCACAAAATATCTTAAAATCAGATTTAATCCTTTTTTGTTCACGACCAAAGCTTTATGATTGTGGTTTCACGCTAACTTTACATCATAAAAGTATCCGATATAATTATTAACACTGTTAGTGTCGATCTACACGTAAATATTGTTTTTTTTTAAAAAATCGCATTTTACTGTATTTCTTTACAATCGAGGCAAAGGAACGCATAACCTTCATCTTAAGTTACTCATATGGCTGAACGGGTTTGGTTGGGATACTTGAACTGACACAAATGAATTCAGTTATAGAAATGGTAGAACAACAGTAGAAATACCAAGATGCTTCATTACGTTAAAGGGGAAGGAAATCTATGTTAAATTGAAAAGATTAAGTTAAAAAATAAATTAGTTTCTTTTAAAAAAACGGATATCGATGATCAAATACCAGGTAGGGAAAATAAAAGCGGACCGTAGAATAGAGTTCCAGTTTACAATGTAATAGGTAACATGAAAAAGGAAGGGAAATAGTTGCTATAACCTGTTAATAGCAAATGTTGAAAATGACCCCCATTCTTCTTGAACGTCTTAAAAAAGTATGTAGCTGAAGGTGGAGAACTGGAATTCAGAACTAATAAGAAATGTTCCAATGCAAATCTTGATGATCAAGAGGTCAGTTGTAATATACTCTGGCTTTGAAGGTCCCCAAAAGTAATCGCAATATTCTGACAAATCTGATGACCGGGCGGCTAGTAGGACCTAGACCACACTGACCAATGTGTTAACAACTATATTAGGAGTGAATATATTGACAGAACAAATCGATATATTGGCGTCTTTTGTACGATTTCCTTTTAAGAGTTCCAAACCTCTGCTAAACTGTGATGCCATTATCATATCTTCCGCACACTGGATCAATTAAAACTGACACACAATTTGCTCAAGATCTAAACCCATTTAATCCTTTTTGAACTCGTCACATTGAAATCATACATTGATGACCGAACATTTACTGAATAACTTTGCAATTCTCCCTGTACATGCTAATGATTGCATTAGAGAGAACACACGTAAGCTTGTATTTAAATTTTACTTTAAGATAAGCTATCCATTCAAATCCTTCAAACTATTATTTCGCTCAACTGTACATATTAAAGCAAATAGAAACTCTATAATTGCACAGAGCATTACAGCCATATGTATTATTGAATATCCATTCCAATAAACATTCTTAATTTTTACAAGCTTAAAAAAGCCATTTTTTTTAATGCTAAAATTATTTCGAGAAAATCCGTGTATTTGTGCATATCGAACTTATATAAATTTCGATCTAAGGACTTCTATATGACATCAATTATTAGGGAAAGTATTTTTTATATGCAATATAGAAGTTGCATATTAAAACAAAACTTATTGCTGCAATATCTTAAAATTTCTTTTTGTATATTATATTCGCCATATTTTCAACCTTAGCGTAATTTTTTTTTTGATAGATAATTGCACCCTATATTTTAGAAATTTATTATTATGGTGTATTGTGCATATTTTTCTAAAAGTCCGAAAAATCTGACCTGCAAAACAAAAATATTTTAAGTTTCCTATTAAGATACAGAATTTCATAGCGATTTCTATCGCTTATTATCTGTAAAATTGTCCATGGTTCTTTCAGTTTACAAAAAATTTCTTCGAATTTTTCTGCACTCTACATAGTCAGTTCATTATCATAATGTATAAAGCTCTTTTGGTGAGATGCAGTTCAATTGAATAATTATTTAACCATTATTCCTTCCAAATTTGTTGATAATATTTTTTCATTTTTTTTCAACTAAAAGTTTCTATATTAATATGCTCGTGGCTTTCTTACTATGTGTGATGTTAAATTAAACTATGAGAAAGTTTCTTTTCAAGTATATATTTCAATTACTGAAATTTTCTCAGGATGCAATTGCACCACTATAAATGGTTTCGTAATCAGTTTCGTTCATTAAAAAATAAAGAGTTTCCTACGTAGAGATATATCTCCGTTATTTTTAAGTGTAACTTAATACAACTTATACTTTGAAAAGAGCAACAAAATTAATAATTTAATATGTGAATTGTAATTCTAAATACTTTCTTTATTAACACGTGGAAGAAATTAAATTACCCGGATATATTATATTTTTTCGCTAGTAATCCACCAACGGTTTCTGGCTTTTGCTTCTTTTATACTGCACAGGAACCAATTGTTATTTAATAAGAAACTTTAAAAAGATCTAAACGCGCTAATGTAAAATCAGTGTTTGAAATTTCATTGTGACCTTTATCTACGTTATATCTTTTGATACATGCCAATAAAGATTTATGCGTTTTTGTTATTTAAGACATTTTACTATATGATTTTATCGATTCCAAATATAAATATATGGATTCTATATATTTTCATATTTAAGCAGTATACTCACACACACATACTAAAACTCATACTAAAAAACGTTAACATCTTTAATTAGTTACAATAGTCGATTTGTGTTTCCTTATTTTGATTCACAACAAAAAAGAGATGTCCGGAGGATGTATCTTCTTCAAAGATTTCTTCTTTTTCGTAATCCAGTCAGGTTAACTTATTTCGAGAGAGGAAGATTGCTGTTCCATTTTTCGGATATCATGTTTGGATTATTTGTAATTTTATATTGGTATACAATTGCTAATGTTTTTCTCATATCGGCAGAGATTCATTAATACTTTAAAGGATGAGAATCTTTGTCGATTTGAAAAATATTACAGCAAATTTCTTTCAAGAACACACGATATTTTTCCCTATTGATCATATACTGGGTGGGACAAATAACAGTGACTGAGACTACAGTACCAGCTAATAACAGGTGTTGAAACTACCACCATTCATTTCTTGTCACTTATGGGTACTACTCAGCAAGATGCGGAAGGCAGATGGAAGGTCCAGAACTGTTATTGTGAACTCATAAAAAATGTTCAACTTTTAGTACACCTTGGCTTTGAAGGTTCCCTGCAAAATATCGCATACTGACATATCAGGTTACCTGGGTGGCCAACTAGTGCTAAGACCAGGCTGACCACTTTTCACAAACCTATCAGAAGTGAATGTAGAGAGAATAGGCTGACCACTTTTCACAAACCTATCAGAAGTGAATGTAGAGAGAATACAGGACTCTTTGGACGAATTTTGTTTAAACGTAACTTTCAACCTTCTGTTGCACTGTGAGTATCATATTCACCTTAACACATATCAATTAATACTCACACAACCAGCACTAAGATCTAAACCAGTTTCAATCATTTGGTGTGTGCGTTGTCTTAACTTCCAATCGCTTGTAAGAGTCACCTTTATTTGTTTCACTATGTATTATATATCTTATCTTTTTTATCAAAAACCTTAGTCGTAGATAATTAGATTTCAAATTATTTATGTAGCATTTCTTCGAATTCTTCAATTACCTAAGCCTAATAGATCTATACGGTTAATGATCTTTTTATGTGTATTTTTCGTATTATATGTTCAAGTGTACAAGAATATCTTGACACAAAATAAGAGAAGCCTTTCTGGAAATCTTATACACACGTGGACAAAATAATTATCGCACCAGGAAGGAGTCGTCAAAGTTAAACAAATTTTTTTGTGCGCATTAATGATTGCATTAGAACACGTAACCCTACTTAAATTCAGTCTTAAGTGGTTCTTCTGTCCATTCAAATCCATCAAACTCCTTCGCTAAGACAGTAACCTATTCAAACGGATTGGAACTATACAATTGCACTTAGTACTGTGATGCATATTGTTCTCAAGTTTTTCCATTGCAATAAATATTCTTAAGTACTGTTGCTTAGAAAACAATGAATTAAATTATTTCTGGAATACTGTACAAGATTGTGCCTATCGAACTGCAAGGAATTTGGAACTAAGGACTACTGAACGCCTTCAACTAGGAGAACGTTTTTTATTATTACTTTTTTAGCATTAAAATTAAATATTAAATATATTTTAATGCAGTATTTTTAAAAAAAATTTTTTTTGTATATATATATATATATATAAATTATAGGTTTACGTCCACCATATTCCGTAACCATACATGGCAATTCTTTAGATAGACAAATGCACTTATATAAAATTCATGATTATGGTAGTGTGCTTTTTTTTCTCAAACTCCTATCTGAAAAATATTATCAAATTTCTGTTTCTTATAAACATACAGAATTTCCCTAGCGACTTTTATATGGCTTTTCACTCCAAATATGTCCGTGTACTCGTTTTATTTACGAAGTATTTCTTCGAATTTTTCTTCAATTCCTTACTCCAGCAAGAAATTGAATTTCATTATTAAACATATGGACACTTGGTTATGAAATGCCAATCATTGTATACTATTTAACCATTATTTCTTCAATTATTGTTAGTTGACTTTTCTTGCACTTTTTTTTAACGAAACGGTTTTTCAATAGTCTCATAGTTTCTTATTCGATCTGAGTTGTTGGTCAGAAATGCTATTTCTTCAAGTGTAATATTTTCAATTACTGAAATACTTCTGGATGTAAATGCACTACTAAAAAAAATTTAATGTTCAATTATGCTCGTTAAAAACTTAGAGACTTATGGAGAGACTTATTTATTTTTTTAAATAACTAAATAATAACTTAATTCGACAGAGCAAGAATAATGATAACTTTTTTTATGCAAATTATAATCTGTATGTAATTACGGATGAAATAATTTTGAATTGCCCGATTTATTATCTGGTAAGCAATTTTTAAAGATGCAGTTTCTTTATTATACTGTGTAGTGAACCAACTGTTGTAATACAAAATAATATACTTTACAAGTTCTAGATATAAACTCTTTTATAATTAAAAAAAGACTCCCGTTGTCTCGATCAACATGCAAATCGGGAAAATGTTTTTCTCTTTTCATCAATGCATTATGTAAAATCAGTGTATATCAGTGTGTAAAAATATATTCTATATCGAATAACTTACCAAGAGGGCCTTTTTAGTCTTTTTACTACAATAAAATTCACTTATATTAAATGGTACTTCATTCTTCTTAAAACAAGGCATTGATTTATTTTTAAATAAGCATATTCATCATAAGACGTTAATCACATAAGCCTCACAGTTGTTCGGATTAATTGTATTTTTTTTAAAAAAATAAAATAATCTGCTGTAATTGTGTTAATACATTTAAGATATATACATTTAATCTTGATTAAAGCCAGAAGCATCTAAATTCTTATTCCGATTTGAATAACAAATCAAATACTTACCAGTGTTTCTGATTTTGAATGGTCAATTTTCCTACGTCGACAGGAATGTTTTTGTAAGAAAAGCTTTTTTAAAAAAGAGAAAGGAACAACAATCTCCAATTAATGTGTAACCATTTCGCAGAATGGTTAATTGTGGCAAAATTTCACAAAATATCTTAAAATCAGATTTAACTTTTTCTTTTGTTCAATATCTGTTTTTATGATTAGAGCCAATGTATGAATTTTTATGTACATCATATAAAAAAAGATCCGAGCAGAAAGAATTATTAACACTGTTAGTGTCGATCTTTCACGTAAATATTGTTTTTTTTAAAAATCGCATTTTACTGTATCTCTCTTTACAATCGAGGCAAAGGAACAGCATAACCTTCATCTTAAGTTACTCATATGGCTGAACGGGTTTGGTTGGGATACTTGAACTGACAACAGAATTCAGTTATAGAAACAGAACAACAGTAGAAATACCGAGATTCTTCATTACGTTCAAGGGGATGAAAATCTTTATTGAATTGAAAAGGATTACAGTAAGTTAAAAAATAAATTAGTTTCTTTTAAAGAACGGATATCGATGATCATATACCAGGTATGGAAAATAAAAGCGTACCGGAGAATAGAGTTCCAGCTTACACTTTAATAGGTAACATGAAAAAGGAAGGGAAATAGTTGGCTATAACCTGTTAATAGCAAATGTTGAAAATGACCCCCATTCTTTTCTTGGAACGTCTTGGTAAGCATGTAGCTGAAGGTGGAGAACTGGAATTGTTGTGAACTAATAAGAAATGTTCCAATGCAAATCTTGATGACTAAGAGGTCAGTTGTAATATACCTTGGCTTTGAAGGTCCCCAAAAAGTAATCGCACACTGACAAATCATGACCGGGCGGCCAGCTAGGACCCTAGACCAACTGACCAATGTTAACAACTATATTAGGAGTGAATATATTGACAGAACAACCGAGCCTAGTCTTTGTACGATTTCCTTTTAAGCAGTTCCAAACCTCTGCTAAACTGTGATTATCATATTCACCTGCACACTGATCAATTAAAACTGACACAACTTGCACTAAGATCTAAACCCATTTTAATCCTATTTTGAACTCTGTCACATTGAAATCATACATTGATGGACTGAACATTTACTGAATAACTTGCAAATTTCGTACATGCTAATGATTGCATTAGAACACGTAAGCTTACTTAAATTTTACTTAAGATAAGCTATCCATTCAAATCCTTCAAACTATTTCGCTCAAACTGTAACATATTGCAAGCAATTGAAACTCTATAATTGCACTGAGCATTATTATGCATATTGAATATCCATTCCAATAAACATTCTTAATTCTTGTTGCTTAAAAAATATTTTTTAATTTAAAATTATTTCGAGAAAACTGTAAAAATTTGTGCATATCGAACTTATATAAATTTCGATCTAAGGACTTCTATACGACATCAATTAGGAAAGTATTTTTTATATGTAATATAGAAGTTAAATATTAAACAAAACTTATTGCTGCAATATCTTAAAATTTCTTTTTTGTATATTATAGGACTACGTCTGCCATAATTTTCAACCATAGATGGCAATTTTTTTTGATAGATAATTGCACTTATATGAAATTTATTATTATGGTATTGTGCATATTTTTCTAAAGTCCGAAAAATCTGACCTAAACAAAAAATATTTTGTTTCCTATTAAGATACAGAATTTCATAGCGATTTCTATATCGCTTATTACTCCAAAAATTGTCCATGGCCTCAAATTATTTACAAAAAATTTCTTCGAATTTTTCTGCAATTCCACACATAGTCAGTTCATTATCATACGTATAGAAGCTCTATTGCGAGATGCAGTTCACTGAATACTATTTAACCATTATTCCTTCAATTTTTGTTGGTTAATATTTTTTTCTACTTTTTTCAACTAAAGTTTTCATTAATATGCTCGTATTTTCTTACTATGTGTGATGTTAAATTAAACTATGAGAAAAGCTTTTTTCAAGAGTGATATATTCAATTACTGAAATTGCTCAGGATGTAATTGCACCACTATAACTGGTTTCGTAATCAGTTTCGTTCATTAAGAAATAAAGATTTCTCATGTAGAGACATATCTCGTTATTTTTAAGTAACTTAATAATAACTTATTTTGGAAGAGCAAGAAAATTGATAAATTAATATGTGAATTGTAATCTGTATCATTTTCTTTATTAAATACGGACGAAATGAATTTAAATTACCCGATATATTATCTAGTAATCAACTATTCAAGTTTCGGTTTCTTTATTTTATACTGCACAGTGAACCAATTGTTACTTAATAAGAAACTTTAAAAGATCTAAATGCATAATGTAAAATCAGTGTTTGAAATTTCATTGTGACCTTTATCTACGGTTATATCTTTGATACATGCCACTAATAAAGATTTATGTTTTTGTTATTTAAGACATTTTTACTATATGATTTTATCGATTCCAAATATAAATATATGAATTCTCTATATTTCTGTTATTTTAAGAGATACTCATACTAAAACGACTTTTCATCTTTAATTAGTTACAATAGTGGATTTTTGTGTTTCCTTATTTTGATTCGCACAACAAAAATGAGATGTTCAAGGATATTTTCTTTCAAAGATTTCTTCTTTTTCGTAATCCAATCAGGTTAACTTATTTCGAGAGGAAGATTAAGCTACCCATTTTTCGATATCATGTTTGATTATTTGTAATTTTATACAGATACAACTGCCACGTTTTTCTCATCGGCAGTCTTTGTTGAGGGTGAGGTTAATTAATTGAAATAAAATAATATAAAAATGAAAGTATATTTCATTCGAAAAACTTGAACTTTAGTGGTTCTTTTGTTTCTTCGTTGCCTATTTTCTTCTTAAAAGTGACGCTGTTATTAAGTCTGAAAAAATTAACTGAAACTTAGCTTTTCAACCTTTTTTCGTGATGCTTAAATATCAACTCACAGATTTAGATGGGAAGCGCCCGAGACGTTTTTTCAGTATGTGAATGAAACATATTACAGAAACTTTATTTCCTTTGAAGAAAAGATAATACAGAAACATTTGAAATTCCCCAATTTTATTTAGATTCTGATATCTGCTGTAAGTGTGCTTACTTCTTATGTATTCTTAATACATGAATAATTTGTGAACATGCATTAATTTATCAAAACAATTTTTAAAAACACTTCTGTTACAGTTAGGCAAATGAAAAAAAATAATGATATAGTAGATTTAAAAATGTCTCTAAAACCATTTTCTTTTGTATAATATTCCATTGCAGGCTTTTTCCACAATATGTGTAAAATTAATTCGTAAAAGGGAAATATTAGGAACGATCCTATATTCGAGTACAGCACAGTTTTTTTTAACATTTTTTCAATTACGAAAGTAAAATTAGCATTCCGAGAGTTTTACAATTTCTTTAATCTACAGTTGTTCATATCTGATTACAAAATATTGTTCACAAATAAAAGTTAGAAATTTTGAAATTTATTCAAGCATTTCTTGATCTTGTTTTTGAAAACTTCATTAAACAGAACGGAGAGTCAGTTGTTGTCTTCTGCCGCTTTATTCGCCATTTTTTTATTTGTAGTATTTATGATTGATTAAGATAATAACTTTAAATTTTACTTGTTTTGCTATTCATTTGCTATAGCACTACATAACATTGAGAAAAACATATACCTAGTTGGTCCTCTTAAATACAATCCTGAATTTTATAAGTATTTTTCTACAAACCGTATCATTTATATGTACTGTATGATTTACTGCTCTTTTTTCTTTAAAGCATGACGTTAATTTTAAATAAAATACTCTTTTGTCGAAAAAAAAAATGCTTTACATTGAATTGTTCGAAGTTTTTCTACACGTAGCAAAGCACGTTCTTTAATTACGCAGAACATTACATTTTCATTCACGTTATAAGATTTTCTGAAGAATAGTTATTTGCACTTAATCATTACTTTGTTACCAAATTTACGGTGTGGAGAATGAATATAAAGACGAAGACAAAGAATACCTGCGCACTTGTACTTACCATACTTATCTAAAAAATATACGGTTCATAGAAGAAAAAGACAAACTTACTTTGTTGATTCCATTAAATTAATTTAGAATTGAGGTGATATTTTCAATTAGTGATTTCATCTTCAAAAGTGCTAAAAAATCTTTCGAAATAAAATCGGCGATCGAGTTCCCGTTACATAGTGGAGATTGCTCATAATATAGGAGTGAATAATTTTTCGTCGGTTCATCTTTTTTTTTCTAAATAAACAAATCAAATAAATGTTTTGGAGACTGACCCAATGATACTACCAAGTATTTGTTCCCGAATATAGATAGCTTCATTCCAGAAAAAAAAGAATATCTGGGCATTTGTGAGATTCATATTCATCTAATATAAACATATGAAAAATAATCAGAAAAGCTGCTTTGTCAAGTGTAATACATTGTATATCAGAAATCGTTGACTTTTTATAGATGCGCTAAAACTACTTTCCATTAATTTACTTCAGATTTTAAGGGAAAATTCTACCGTTTGTACATTCTAGTAATGCAAATTCGGCAGTATATTGATAATTTTATATTTTTGATTGGATATCTGCGAAATTTTCTTTGTTAAATACTGACATAAAACTTTGAAGAATCCCATATATTTTCAAGTACGAAATAATGTTGGCGTGAAATTATGGAGCTCGAATATCTTAAAGTGTACATTTTGCATAATCGTCCCTTTAAGTGTTGGTTTTTTTAAGCGATTTAACATTTTAGAAATAAAAGTGAAATATGTAATGCTGTTAAATATGTGAGATTGATTTTTGTTATCTATGAATTCATGGTTCAACTTTTTGTTCTTCCATTTCCGCTACTTTTAACGGAAGTTAGTCTAGCAATGTTTTTTTCCCTTTTGCAATTTATAGAGATTTGTGGATACAGATTATAATTTAAATAGAATTAGCAGACAATAAAAATTTAAAACATTGAAATACTGAATGTTCAATTTTGACACTATTCGGCAGTTTATGATACGTAAATTAACTTTTTAAACATTGGTTATATCTTGAAAAGAGTTCAAGTATCTTACGAAGCAAATTCTGCGATTCCATATCCTTTATAAATAATTGCAATATTTAAATATATGTTGCTTTGGTTCTCTTTGTTTGCTCTAATTGTTATTTATAAAAAAAATCAAACCACCGTTTGGAGAATGAAACAATTATACTGCCAAGTATTTTTTTGTTAAGTTATTCTATTTGCAGAAGACAAAGAATACCTGGGCACTTCTGCATTTAATATTTTCCTAATAAATATATGGTTCTTGGAAGACAAAGACAGTCATAGTGTATTGTTTCCATGTCGTACGTTAGAATAGAGATGATCTTATAAATACTGATTTCCTCTGGCGAAATGTTGAAATATCTTTCGAAATCAAATCGATGATTCCATTCCTGTTATACAGAGGAGGTGTTTCATAACATAAGAGTCAAGTTAATTTTGTATTGGTTCATTTATTTTTCTAATATGTTATTATCGAACAGATCAAATAATCGGTTTGGAGACATAAACAATGACACTGCTAAATATTTTTTGACGATGATAGTTAGCTTCATTGCATAAAAAGAATACCTGGCACTTGTGAATTCCATACTAATCTAATAAATCTATGTCAGAAGACAAAGACAAGCATGTGTTTTTCCCTTCATTCCGGACTTCTATAGTAGTAGTCATCATTTTAAGTATTGTTTTCATCTTGAAAAATGTCGAAATATCTTCCGAAGTAAAATTGGTGATACCATTCTCGTATATAGATGAGATTGTTAATAATGTCAAGCATATTTTGCGTCGGTTCTCATTTTTTTCTGATGGGCTATTAATAAACAAATCAAACCTACGGTCTAGGGACTGAAACAATGATACTACCAAGTATCTCTTTCACGATGATAGAAAACAAAGAATACCTGGCCACTTGTGAAATACGTAATGTAATAAAAATAGAAGGCAAAGAACATTGCTTCTATTTCCTTCCATTCTTTACGTTTCGAATAGGATTTAAGGAGTAATCTCATTTTTGGAAATATGGATTTCATCTTGAAACCTGTTTAAATATGTTCCGAAATAAAATCGATGGTTCCAAACTGTTATACAGAGGAGACTTGTTCAAAATAACACAAGGGGTTTGTATCCTTCATTGTCACAACTCATATCAGTTTAAAAGCAAATGGATTTCTTTCATCGTTTGTGTTTGTGATTATTCCTATTTTTTTGTGTGTTATGCAATTCCTTCTACTTAAATATTTTTCCATTCATTATCTTTCGAGTGTGATAGTCAGAGTTCGATAGTCAGTCCGTGAAAAAACTGTAGCAGTTAGATCGTTTCGAGCTACGGGTTATGATATCTTTGAAATGTGCAGTTTTTGCTGTTATTGTTTTAATAATTATAAAACACAACATGATTTTTGTCCACTGTATTTACGAGTAAAAAGAAGAAAACAATTTACACTTGACCATTTTAAAGTTGAAGTAGGAAAGTATTTTCTATATTGAATAAGTTACCGAGTGTGTGCCTTTTCAGTCTTTTCTCTACAATTCAAGTTACTTCAATATAATTTCTATTAATTGGTATTTCCTTCTTAAGAGCAATGCATTATTTTATTTTTCGTTGTTTATTATTTATTAGTCGAGAAGATTTTTTAAAAAGTATGAAAGGAATAAAAATCTCACAAATTAATATGTAAGCATTTCGCACAATTCCTCATTCAGACATAGGTTGATAAATTATTTTAAACACAGATTCTTTTCTAAGATTTGTTTTTTTAGCTAAATATAAAAAATTCTGAATTAAATACTCTTTGTTTCAATATCTTTTTCGTGACTAGAGCCAATGTTTGAATTTTCATGTACATCACATAAGAATCATAATATATATCATAATCCGAAAGAAAATTAGAATGGATATTGTTGTAGTATCATAATTTAATGTATATCTCTACGTATTTGTAACAAAATAGCAGCACGCTACATTTCCAATGTATTTTTTTTACATACGGAGAAAGGCAAAAACCTAAAACTGGTTTCTTGTTCAGTTTTGTTCATTAATAATGATAATTTTTAATATGTAAATTGTAGTCTGTATAATTTTTATTATTAAATATAATTGTCTGATATAGTTTCTGTTAATTAATTTTTAAAAATCTGTTTTCTTATTTACTTTTTGCAGATTGAACCTACAGTTGGAATACTTTATAACATAATTTAAAACGATTTGGATATAAATTTTTTCATAGAAAGGAGTTCCTTATGAACCTCCCCTTAATAAGTCCCCTTATGAAAAGCAAAATGGCTTTTTAAGTCCTGTATTCTGAAGTTAATACCAAAATGCAATCGAGAAAATAGAAAAAACAGAGAAAAGAGTAAGACATTTTTAAGAGATGTATTTGTTATTATATCACATTTCTCAAACCAAGCATGCAAGAAAATCCTGCCAGGGTCAAGACACGACTTTCAATAAAGAAAATTTATATTTTGAAGTTGTACCATTTAGGGAAATTTGAACTTAATTATTAAAAAACCGAGAAACACAAATTTACCATGAATATGATCTATAAATATGTACGAAATCCTTCAGAAACTTTGGAGAAAGAGAAAACAGATTAAATTATTTTATTTTCTGTAGAAAAGTATATTCCATATTCAATTAGTTACTAAGAGGGCTTTTCATTGTTTTAACTACAATTTTTGTGTGTAATTGTTGTGAACTAATAAGAAATGTTCCACTGAAGTTCTTGAAGAAAAAGGGCTGTTGTAGTATACCTTGGCTTTGAAGGTCCCCCAAAAAGTAATCGCGCACTGACAAATCAGCTGACTGGGGTGGCCAACTAGGGCCTAGACCAGACTGACCAATGTTAAAAACTCTATCAGGAGTGAAGATATTGAGAGAACCACCGAGACTAGTCTTTGTACGATTTCCTTTTAAAGTAGTTCCAAACCTCTGCTAAACTGTGATTATCATATTCACCTGCACACTGATCAATTGACACTGACACAACCCGCACTAAGATCTAAACCTTTTTTAATCGTGTGTTGTATTGACGTCCAATCGTATCCCTTTATCTTCGCTACCTTTTATTTGTGCCATCATTGTGTATGTTGCATTAGAATCGAAACCCTTAGTCATAAGTAATTGGAGCTCAAATGGATTACATAGGATTTCTAAGAATTCTTTTTTAATTCTTTCAACATACTAGATGTTTAGTTTCAGAGAACTTATTGGGCGTAGTTTTTATATTCTTTGCCGAAGTGTACTAAAATTACCTGGCACAGAACAATAGATACCTTTCTAGAAATCTTATATTCCAAGTAGAGCAATTTTTGAAAATTTATTCTTCATATTGAAAATACATAGAACAGAATCAACTTCAAGTTTATTTCATATTCCTTCTTTTATGTTTATTCTTTTCCAAAAGGTATTATCCTAAATATGTTTTAACCTACTGTGTATTTACATCACCTTGAGGATGTTAGTGTTTTATCTGGTTTCAATGAGATAATTAGGTTCTTTCTCATGACTTTAAAGTGGCAGAACGATTATACTTAAGATCACTATTGTTGTTTGTTCCTCACCAAAGAATACAGCTTCTGTCTTATTATATCAAATTACAAATTAACCAATACATTAGACAATATCAAATATGTTTATGATTTTAATTTGAATGTTGTTTGTGTGAATGGAATTCTGAAGAAGAATATAACTTATTAAAGTTACCTTGTTTTCTATTAGTTTAAATCGCCTGCTATCACATGTATATACGAAAATCTTAATTTTATTCTTGTCTTTGCCGTCGAAAGCCTCAAGAGGAATTCTAAAGACATTTTAGATATTTGGGACTCTTTACAAATACTGAACGACATAATAACATGAGAGACCCTTTGTAAACTTTTTAAGGATTACAAGTTTAATACAAGGAAATGTGACTGCATATTTAAGGATAACACTTTGATTGATTTGAATTTTCAATTATAATTCTTTTTGATGAATATTTAAGCAATTTTATGCTTGCAAGAAATTATAGTTAATATATACTATTTAAGAAAGCGAACTTCTCGACTCAATCTGAAATTTTGAAGTATGTTTGTCGTTCAAATTCAAGAAAAAATATCATTTTTAAAGAATATTTCCGTCTAATTTAAAAAACATTAATCAGTGTTGTTTTCTACTAGAAGGTCCGGAAGTTTTTATAGGTCTTGATAAATCAAATATAAAGTCAAAAGCTGACGCTAATTAGAGTAACAAATTGGATAAAATGAAAGTATCGTTCTATGAGATTATACATTTAAGAAATACACTTATTTGGCAGTTACTTGAAAACCTTATTCAGTTCATTGTGATTATTCAAATGGAAACTGTTTTTTTTCCTTCAAATTTTATCAAATTTGCTTAAAGGAAAAGTACATTTAAGGTGTATAACAATATTTTTTTTTCGATTTAATGCTCATAAATTTGATGTTAAGATTTATTTCGTGAAAGCTTCAAATCTTAGTTAAAATCACAAGCAGTTTCAAAGATTTATTTCAAATTTTCTGTGCAGTATATTCTTTCAATACTGGATCCAATTTTGTAGAACTTTTTCAATGTACAGACTCCCTGGTCTAGGATTCATACTGCCTGGAAAATGTTTTGCGTAATTAACATCGGGTTGTGAGCTTTCAGGTATCGCTTCATTGCCATATAACTCACATCAATTCATAAACAAATGAATTAAATTCATAATTTGTATTTTTGATTATTTCTAGTTTTTTAGTGCTTCCCTACTTCTATTATGAATTAGGGTTTCATTCATTATTTCTCGAGGTTTGACCATCAGTAATCTGTGGAGCAACCGTAAAAGTTAAAATCTTTTTACATAAGGTTTATGCTATCTTGGAATTGTGGAGTTTTCGCTATTAATCAGTTATTAATTAATACACAGCATAATATCTGACCACTGCATTTTGAATTGAAAAGAAGATACTGGTCCATTTTGAAGTTGAAATAGGTTAACATACATGATAATAGCGATTTTTATATCGCTTTTTACTCCAAAAATTGTCCATGGCCTCAAATTATTTACAAAGTATTTCTTCGAATTTTTCTACAATTCCACACATACTCAGTTAGAAAGTGAATTTCATTATTATACGTATGATACTCGATTGCGAGATTCAGTTTACTGTATACTATTTAACCATTATTTCTTCAATTTCTGTTGGTTAATTTTTCTTCCACTTTTTTCACCTAAAGTTTTTTTAAATATGCTCGTATTTTCTTACTATCTGTGATGTTAAATTAAACTATGAGAAATGCTATTTTGTCAAGAGTGATATATTCTATTACTGAAATCGCTCGGTGTATAATTACACCACTAAAACTGGTTTCGTAATCTGTTTCGTTCATTCAGATTTCTCATGTAGAGACATATCTCGCGTTATTTTTAAGTAACTAAATAATAACTTAATTTGACAGAAGAAGAAAAATGATAATTTTTTAGTATATAAATTGTAATCTGTATCATTTTCTTTATTAAATACGGAAGAAATATTTTTGAATTTCCCAATTTATTATCTGGTAATGAACTATTAAAGATGTGGTTTCTTTATTTTATACTGCACAGTGAACCAACTGTTACAATACTTAATAGTGTACTTTAAACGATCTAAATATAATTTTTTTTATTGAAGAAGACTCCCGTTCGTTCTATCAACATGCACTAAGGGAATTTTTATTTCTCTTTTCATCACTGCACTAAGTAAAATCAGTTTTGGAAATTTTATTGTGATGTTCCTCTATGGTAATTGCTTTGAAATATGCCATTAATAAAGATTTATGTTTTTGATATTTCAGACACTTTTTGTTATATAGTTTTATCGATTCCAAATCTAAATATATAAATGTGCTTTATATTTCTATTACTTTAGAAGTACTCATATTAAAACGACTTTTCATCTTTAATTAGTTAAAATTGTAGATTTTGTCTGTTTCCTCTTTTGATTCAAAACAAAAATGAGAATTTCATGAATATTTTCCTTCAAATATTTCTTCTCTTTCGAAATCCAATCAGGTCAACTTATTACAAAAGGAAAATGGAGACACATTTTGTTGTTCAGCGTTTTGTGTTGATGATAAGTAGTCCTCGATTGTTATTAAATATAGAAACGAAAATATGATTCTTTCGAAAGGCTTGAACTTAAGTGGTTCTTTCGTTTCTTAATTAATTATTTCTTTCTTAAAAGATATGTTGTTATTTAATCGGAAACCCATGTAATGCATCGTAAGTTTATAAAATTTTTTTACGTGATGCTTCAAAATCAGCACCCTGAATTAAATAGAATGTCCTAAATATTATTTCATTTTTTGAATTTTTATAATTAAAATATAAAGTAAAAACAATATAAATTCACCCAATCCTAAGTTATTTCTGAGATCTACCGTAAGTGCGCTTGCTTGTAACTTATTATTTTATACATGAAACATTTGAAAAGCATTAGTGTTTCAAAAGAGTTTTTTAAAAACACTTCTGTGACTGTTTGAATAAATAAGTGATTCATACGGTAGACTTTGAGATGTCTCTGCAATGAAGTCCGACTGTACAATATTCCATTGCGGGCTATTTCTACATTATGTGTTAAATTGATTGGAAACACTCGAAAGAGATATCAATCAGGAAAAAATAACAGAACAATGAAATTTCATTGCGTACATCCATAAGAATTTATATTGTAATAATTTCAAATCAATGCCAAAAATTTCTTAAAGTATATGTATCATCTTATTAAAATATTGGACACATACGTGCAAAGCATACTAAATATAAACATTTATATACTTCCCTGTACCTGAATAGAATATAATTTTTATTGGAAATGGCACTTGTAAACTTCCGAATCCCGGACAGTTCTATGAAATTTTATCTCTATATTCTTCTTCCCCAGATATTTATCAGGACAGTTATTGCTTCAGTTGACCAACGCACGCATTCGAAAACAGCAACTATCTTTGAATAAATGAATCTCTAACTTAATGCATCATGGAAAAATTAGAAAACGATCCGGATGCTTACCCTCAGCTCCCCTGCTCTACAGCTGGTACAATAATCAGACCTGCTTTTCAAGCCATTATAATACCGGCTCGCCGTGTAAACAGATCCAAAGAGGATTCATGCCAGTATACTGCAGCCAATTATCGTCCAGGTAAATGGGGCTTAAGTGAACTCTATTTTTTCTAGAATATTCTCTTCATCAATGTCGAGGATTTTTTTAATATTTTTCCCATTTAAATATGACTCCAATTTCACCTAGGGCTAGCTTATCGTTAAATTTCGGGACACCCTGTACACATTTATGTTCATTTTTAATCCGTTACTTTTTACATCTTTTTTAAGTAACTTTGAAAAACAACAAACAGTCTTCCTTCAATCAGTAACATACTGAAACGAATTGGAACTATACAATTCTGCTGAATATTGAATGTGATGCATATTGTTCTCAAATTCATCCATTCCAATAATATTCTTAAAGCTTGTTGCTTTAAAAACTTTTCTTTAAATTATTTCTCGAATATTGTACAAGCTTGTTCACAACGGAATTCAAACGAATTTTAATCTAAGGACTACTAAACGCCCCAACCAGGACAGTATTATTTTAATTTTTTTAATATAAAAATTAAATATAAGATTTAATTTAATGCCATGTTTTTTTAATTCGTTATTTTCCACGTCTACCAGAATCCGCAACCATACATGGCAATTTTTTCGATACATAAATGCATTTCTATGAAATTCATGATTTTTTAACTGTGTGTCTCTAAAAGACTTCTACGAAAAATATTTCCATTTTTTTGTTTCCTATAAAAATACTGAATTTTCGAATCGACTTTTATATCGCTTTTTATTCCAAAAGTTGTCCATTTCATCATTGTTTAGGAATAATTTTTCAAGTCCTTTCTCCACTCAGAAGCTGTATTTCATTGTTATATGCATAGATGCTTGGTTATGAGATGGAATTCACTTTATAATATGTAACCATTGTTTTTTCCTTTTTTCTTTAGTTAACTTTTCTAGCATTTTCATTTCTAAAAAATTTTTCAATAGTTTCATATTTTTGGAATTGATTGGGTTGGTAAATCAAATTATCAGAAATGCTATTTCTTTTCAAGTGTAATTTTTTTAAGTGTAATGCTATATTTCAAGTCACTGAAGTCATTCTGAATGTTAATGAACCACTAAAACTGGTTTCGTTTTCAGTTTTGTTCATTAAAAAAATCCGATTTCCTTGTAGAGATATATCTTGTTATTTTAATATAACTAAATAATATTTCATTAGATCCGTTCAATAAATCAACATGTACTCAGGGGAAATTTGTTTTCTTTTTTTATCACTATAATGAGCGATATCAGTGTTTGAAGTTTCACTGTGACATTTCACTACGGATATTTCTTTGATTTAATAAATATAATCCTAAACATGATTTATTTATTTGGTATTTCAGTCATTTTTCGATACTTGATTTTATCGATTCAAAATATAAACATATGAATACTTTATATTTCTGTTATTTTAAGAAGTATGTGTTTTAAAACTCTTGTTAATTTTTAATTAGTTACAATAGTGGATTTTGTTTTTTTTCCTTGTTTGATGCTCATCAAAAATGAGATTTTCAAGGATTTTTTCTTTCAAAGATTTTTTCTCTTTTGAAATCCAATGAGAACCACTTATTACTTAAAGAGAGGGGGTCACATTTTGTTTTACTGCATTTCCTGTTGACTGTAAGGTATCATCGATTATAATTAAATATGGAAACGAAAATATAATTCTTTCGAATGACTTGAACTTTAGTGGTTCTTTCGTTTCTTAATTTAATATTTTCTTCTTAAAAGATACATTGTTACTTAATCGGAAAACCATTTACTTCATCTTAAGTTTATAACTTTTTTAAGTGGTGCTTCAAAATGAACACGCTGAATTAAATGGAAAGTGTCCGAGGTTTTGTTTCAGTGTGTGAATTTCTTGATTCACACATAAAGTAGAAGTATTTTAAATTCGCACAATCCTAGTTTGATTCTGATATCTACTTTAAGTGTGCTTGCTTGTTACGTATTATTTGATACATGAAACATTTGAACATACATTAGTGTATCAAAAGAGTTTCCTGAAAAAACCCTTCTGTGACGGCTCTGAAAATAAGTGATTTATAAAGTACACTTTGAGATGTCTTCGCAATGAATTACATCTGTACAATATTCCATTGCGGGCTACTCCTACATTACGTGTTAAATTGATTCACAAAAGAATAATTTTTTATATTCCGGTATAGCCAGTTTTGTATCTACATTTGTTCAATTACCAATATACAATTTTATACGATTTCTTTAACCTTCAATTGAACATATCTGTTCAAAAAAGGTTGTTCTCAAATAGAAATAGGAAATCTCGATGATTATTCATACACTTCTCGATCTTGTTTCTTAAGATTCTATTAAAAGTAACAGAGCCTTAATTATCGCCTTCAGTAGGTTTATTTGCTGTTTTTGTACATGTTATTTTGTAATAGAACATTGTTGTGCTATAACAATTACTTGTTTTTGTTATTCAGTTGATTAGTGCTTCCTTTGCATTGAGAAAAACATATACTGACATAGTAGCTCTCTTTGAGAGATTATGAGTATTTTTACTACAAACTGTATCATTTCTGTTCCATGTCTGACCTACGATTTCCTTTTTCTTTACCGCATAGTTTAATTAAAGTTCATGTATATATACCTTTCTTTTGAAAGAAAAACAACATCTGTCTTAGTTAAAAAAAATTTGTACACGCAGCCAAGGCCTTTGTTATATAAGGTAGAACAATGCTTTTTCAGTTTTGCTTACACGTCTTCTTATTACAATACAAGCTAACTGAAAACATGCTACAGTGCTTTTGTAAAAAAAATGAACACGGTGAAGCAATCATCAGAATTAAATGAACTTTGCAGCAATTATCAATTGTAGGATGTTAAGTAAAATAGTACAGTTTCTGCGCAACTAAGCATGTGTGGCGTGCGCAGCGGCCTCTGAACTGATGCTGAAAGCGTATAAATAGCCGGCTGTAGCGATAGACATTGAAAATAGTTAATGATTATTTATTAGTGGTGAACGTTTAGTGCGACCTAAGTATGCTTCCACGAAGAAATGACTAGAAATTCCAACAATTTACTGAGATTGAATGCGAAAAATTTATCCGCCATTGAGATGGAGGATTTTCCTATCGCATAATAGGAGCTCGTGTGTAGTTTAACAAATCCACAGATGCTAGTATGAAAGCAGTGGACTCAGGAGCACCGAATAACTCGAAAAAACTGGCAGTGAACGACAGAAGGTAACGTAAGCGCGGGACGATCCACACCTGCTCCGCATGGCGGCGAATGAACTTAGAACTTCATCTAGGCAGTTGGCAGCACATTGGTCTGTTGCTACAGGTGTACTAATGTCGGTTCGTCAATTCATCGACGTCTGCTGCACCGTGCATTGCGTGCAAAGTTTTCTTTATACAGAATACCCCTCACACAAACCATCGACGGCTGCGTCTGCAATGGGCTCATGAGCACAGAGCCTGGCAAGCTTATTGGCACCAAGTTGTTTTTTCAGATGAATCACGCTTCCATTTTCGGGACGATGATGGCCGCATTCGTATAGAACCCTATGCTGGTGAATGCTGACTTCCATAGTGCGTAATTGAACGTTATAAGGGCCTAGCACCCGTACTTATGGTTTAGGGTGCTATTACGTATCATGGACGATCCAATTTGCTAAGAATTGAGGGTAATCTCAAGACCAAAGGTTACGTCATAATAGTGCTACAGCCCTAAGTCGTTTCCTTCCTTCAAGGTATCTCTGCAGCTATTTTTCAGCAGGATAATGCATGCCCACATGTTGCAAAGACTGTTCGTGACTTCTGTTCAGCCCAACACATGCAACTTTTCCCTAACCTGCTTATTCGTGGATATGTCGCCTATTGAGCACTTGTGGGATTCTTTTGGTCGGAGTCTCGCTCGTGATCCACGTCCTGCAGATTCAAAAGACGAACTTTTTTGCTCATACAAACAATATGGAATTCTCTTTCACAAGCAGACATTCAAATTCTGTTTGACTCCATGCCACGTCGTATAGCAGCACTTTTTGCAGCGCGTGTTGGCTACACCAATTATAATTGGTAATTACTGATTTCGGAAACTTAATATTCTTTTTTGCAATGAAAAATTCGTCATTTCTTTTTACTAGTACAAGTCATTTGTGCATTAAATTTCATTTAATTCTGATGATTCCTTCGTGGTGATTAAATTTTTAAAAAAGCAGTTTAATAGATCTTGGTTTACGCTTAGACGCAGAATGTTCAATAGTAATTTTCCAAGCAAACGTTCATTAGTAACTGCAGCTATCATTATTTACGCGCGCGCGCGAAGTATTTCTCTGAATGTTTCTTAAGCTTCTTATTAAAGTTAGAACCTGAACTTCTCTGGCAAATTCATGGCTAAGAATGAAAACTAATCAGTCATATTTTTGCGTACACTTCATAAATGTTCGATTTCCATTTTTGTTATTCATTTCGTCTTGTAATTAAATTGCTGAAAAAGATTTTCAGTTACTTCCTATATTGATCTGTTGTGAATTACCTATTTTTCTTTTTGATCTGTTGTTGTGAATAAGTACCAAAGTGCTGCTTTGTCAAGTGTGATATATTATATGACTAAAATCCTTCACGGTGTATAAATGCAGTACAGATACTTTTTCATTAAACTATTTCAGCCTTTAAATAAGTATTTTACATTTTCTCATTTTTTCGAATTAAATTCTTTGTTATATAGATATTTTTTTATATTTTATTTGATGTTTGTGAAATTCTTTGTTAAATACTGACATTAAAAATTTGTATAAACTATATATTTTCCAGTACGAAGAAATGTTGTCTTGAAATTATAATGTACGAATATCATAACGCGGACATTATACATAATCATCCCTTTAAGTGTTAATTTTTTTTAATGATTTAATACATCATTAGAGTTAAAGGTGTGAAATATGTTTACTGGTTAATTATGTGAGAGGGATTTTTTTTTTCATTTATTATGAGTTCAAGATAGTTAACATTTTTGGATCGTCTATTTCCGCTCTTTTTGATTAAAATAATCGAGCAAAGGTGTTTTTCATTGCATTTATTAGTTCGTCTTCAAACTCAGCCGCTTCTTTATAATACTCCGTAAAGATACATTACTGTAAGGTTAAAATTGTTGATAAGTTTTGCCATTATTTTTTCCGTTGGTCCCTTGCCACATGTCGAGCCTCTTTATTTTTACCGCTGTCCACTACCTGCTTCCTTTATTAGGACTTCATAAGGAGCAGAGAATGCCATGTTGAATACTCATGGATCCAATGTAATGATGCGTCGTTTTTTTTATTTTACAGAGTGCCTACATTTTTCAACTACTGCTTTTCAGCTCCAAAAACTGAAATTTTCTTCCACTTCCACTACTCCTGTTTTCGTTCATGAGCGTTTTACTTCAATTCCAGCTGAGAAAAAATATTTTAAAAAATCTGTTCCATTTTTTTATCTGAATTTTTTTTCTTGATGTTTGATCCTACCTAAAACGTTTTATACCAAGCTTATTTGTAATTGTTGTGTATTTATATCCAGAGCAGAAGGAATAGTTTTACATAAGGTTTTACTCAGAGGATTAAGTTTATTTTATTCGCAAATAATCAATTACGGTAAGCATTATCACTTTGGTTAAATTCTATTAAGTCACTTGACCATGGGAAACTATACTGTAAGCTTTTTCAGAGCATAATGGAACCACAATCAGTATACAGGGTATTAACTTCGGGTTTGTGATAATTTTTCTGTATGTATACGGGCCAGTTCACAATTTGATCAAATGAACGTATATATTGTTTGTAATAATATAATATGTCTTTCCTCATTTTTTAAAATATTATTGTGTTCATTGATAATTTAATTTTATTACTTCACAATACTATATTGTATGTTTGTATACTAGACACTGAACCTCTACTGTTACAAGAGTTAAAAATCTAAGAAAATCAGGATACAAATTCTTTAGAAGTAGAGACTTCCCTTAATTCGATCAGCATGCACGATTAGATGTTTTTTGACACTTATCGTCACCATATTTAGCCCCAAATCAGAGTTTTAAATTTCTTTGTGGTATTTCACAAATAGTTATTCATTTATTCATAGAGATAGGAAAGATTTCTATTTTTAATATCGCAAACATTTTTCGATCATAATTTTACGATTTTGAACACATAATATTTCGGTTATAAGATAGCTATTGTTCATCTTTAGTTAGGTACAATAGTGATACTGTGAATTTATTTATTCAATTCAAAACGATTTGAACTTTTTCAAAAGGTTCTTTTTCGTAATCCAGTCAGGCTAACATATTATCAGATCATATTAGAAGACGAAGTAGCAATTTGTCTAATATTTTCTTAATTAATTGAAACAAATATTGTAAAACTGTGAAATGGTGGTCTCTAGCGGCCATTGACTTCGTTTAATATGCAAATTTTCCACATTTCCATGGGTATTCTCTTCCTCTTTGAACCAAGTGATGAATATTTTTTAAATATTTTTCGCTTACAGGTATAACTCCACCTTTCCTCTAGGGCCCGATTATCGTTAAATTTCGGGACACCAAGTAGACTCTTGGGAATTCTTAATTCCTCACTACTTTTCAGCTTTTTAAGTAGCTTTAAAATAAATGTACTTGTCATACGAAAGTTTCAAATCAGAGCACTTCGAAGCTATTGTGACACAGAATAATTCCCAATCTTTATTTACGCGCCGAACTTTTTTTTCATCCAAATATTTCTTTTGTGGAAAAATTATAAATTTACCCATTTTTTTGGATGTGACTAGACAAAAGACTTCTCCAGTTACTTTTACCAAATTTACTTTAATCTGTCAAACATCAGCTACAGACGATCATTTACATCAGGTACTTTCACAGCAGTATAACTGAAAGGAACAAGACGAAACCAATATCAATCAACATAACTATTGATACTATTTTGAAATATCTCACAATGCAAGCATTCATTGATGGAATAAACAAGTTTTGAAAAGCAGGGAAAACTTTGTGCACTCTAATGATTGCGTTAGAACACATAACCTTACTTTAATTTTTACTTAAGATTATCTCTCCATTCAAATACATCAAACTCATTCGCTCAAACAGTAACACACTGAAACGAATTGAAACTATACTATTTCAACAAGCATTGTGATACGTAATGTTCTCAAATTATTCAATTTCAATAAATATTCGTAAATCTCGTTGCTTAGAAAACATTTCTTTAAGTTATTTCTGAATATTGCACATGTTTGGGTATATCGGACTATATTGAATTTATATCTAAGACTACTACACGCACCAAAGAGGAGAATTTTTTAAATTTTTAATATATCAGTTAATTTTAAATCTATTTTAATGCCGTAAGTTATCTTTATATATATATATAATATATATATATATATATTTCTTTTTGGTATATTATAGATCTACGTCTACCATTATCTGAAACCATACATCTCTATTTTTGGCATATAAATATTACTTATATGAAATTCAAGATTATGGTTCTGTGTTTATTTTGCTAAAATACATGTTCAAAAAATTATTTTTAATTTTTTTTCCTATAAAGATACAGAATTTCCATAGCGATTTTATATCGCTTTTCACTCCAAAAATTGTCCATGGGCTCATATTATTTATGAAGCATTTCTTCGAGTTTTTGTCGAACATTCTTCAATTCCTTACTCCAGTTAGAATATCAAATTCATTATCATGCGCATGAATGTTGCGCATGGCTACGAAATGCATTTCAGTTTATGCTATTTAACCATTTTTCTTCCATTTCTTTCTCACTCAATCTGAGTTGTTGATGGATCTGCTGCAATTTTCAAAATTATGTCCGATTATGTGTAATTTTATACAAATACAATTACCGCATTATGGTCCTCATCTGTTTATGTTGAGGGAGAGGTTGTAATCGATTATCATGAAATATAAAACTGAAAATATCGAACACCTGCACTTAAGTGGTTCTTCCGCTTCTTCATTGTCTATTTTCTTCTTAAAAGATAAGATGTTATTTAATCGGGGAAAATAACTGAAACTTAGCTTTACAATTTTTTTGTGATGCTTAAATATTAACTCACAGATTTAGATAGATAGCGTCCGAGAGGTTTCTTTAGTATTTGAATTTCCTTTGAATAAACCATATTATAGAAACATTTGAAATTCCCTCAATTCTATTTAGATTCTGATATCTGCTGTAAGTGTGCTTGCTTGTTATGTGTATTTGATATATGAATAATTTGAACATGCATTAATGTAACAGAGCAATGCATTAATGTAACAAAAGAATTTTTAAAAACACTTCTGCAACAGTTAGGCAAATGAAAAAAAAATGATTCACAAAGTAGACTTTGAAATTTCTTTGCAATCAATTCCGTCTGTATAAAATTGCACTACAGTTTTTTTTCATAATATGCCTAAAATTAATTCAAAAAAGAAAACTATTAGGAGCGACCATATTTTCGAGTACGACGATTCGAGTTTTACGATTTCTTTAATCTACAGTCGTTCATATCTGATTACAAAATATTGTTCTCAAATAAACGTGAGAAATGTTGATAATTATACATGCATTTCTTGATCTTGTTTTTGAAAACTTCATTAAAAATAAGGAAGCTTCAGTTGTAGCCAGCTGCTGCTTCATTCACCGTTTTTTGTAATTAGTGTGTATGAATTTAATAAGATTATGCCTTCAGTTTTACTTGCTTTTGCTATTAATTTGCTGTAGCACTACGATACATTAAGAAAAACATATACCGAGTTGGTCTGCTTAAAAACACATTCCTGAATTTTTTAAGTATTTTTCTACAAACCTTATCATTTACATGTAATGTATGATTTACTGTTTCATTTTTCTTTAAAGCATGACGTAAGGTTAATTCAACACACTCTTCTGCCAAAAAAACTCTTTAGATAATCTTTCAGACGAACTATTTTTCAATTAGATGCTATTTATTTAGCACTTATGTCATCGACAAATAATATAGAATTAAATATAGTTCTATCTTTGTAAATCTGAAGTACTAATGTTTTTAGAATTTTATCTATACTTGTACACATATAATCGATAATCAGGACAATAAAAAATGCCTTTCTTTCTAATACCGTAAAATATCGAATATTTAGTTTATTTATTTTAGTTTCTCTACTGAAAAATTGTGTTGCTAATTAGAATAGAAAAGAACGACTTGCATTTTTCGAAATTTAGACACATAACTGTCATTATTTTGTTTTTTTGTAAAAATGGAGAGATAAGAAAACTGACTTACAATTCTTTTCAGGTGTACTTAAAGATAAATCGTCCTTATTAAATTTGTCTAAAATATTCTTATTTAATTGAAACAAATGTCGCAAAACTTCAAATTCTCTATCCCCCGCGGCTATTGATGTGGTTGAATGTGCAGATTTTCCACATTTTCGTTGATATTCTTTTCTTTGAAGAAAGTGACGAGGAATTGTTTTTATATATTTCCCATACAGATATATGTGACCCCAACTTTCACCTAGGGACCACTTAAAGTTAAGTTTCGATACACCATGTAAACACTTTTCTGAATTGTTAATTCATTACTCTTTATAATTTTTTTAAGTACCTGTAAATTAAATGTACTCCTCATATGAAATTATTCATACAAATCCTAGTAGTTCGAAGCTATTGCGACGCAGAGCAATTCCCAATTATTATTTACACTGAACTTTGCTTCTCTTCCATACTTTACTTTGATGTAAAATTATAATTTCTTGCCTGTTTTTGCTATGCAATTAGCCACACAATAAAGAGGTTTTTAAGGTTCTTTTTCACCAAATTTATTTTTATGTGTGTTAAAAATCATTTCGGGACAACCATTGGTAGCAACTACTTTCACGACGGGAACTTTAAATGATGACTGTGAAGCAAATATCAATCAATGTAATTATTGATACTATTTCGAACTCTGTCACAATGAAATTATTCATGGATGGACTGAACAATTACTGAATTACATGCGAAATTTCGTGCGTATGAATGATTGCTTTAGAACGTGTAACCTTACTTAAATTTTTACTTCAGAGTATATCTTTCTATTTAAATCCATCAAACTCCTTCTCTCAAATAGTAACATACTGAAACGAATTGGAAGTATACAATTGCACTGAGCATTGTGATATGCTTATTGTTTTTAAATTATTCAATTCCAAAAAATATTCATAAAGATTGTTGATTTAAAAACATTTCCTTAAATTATTTCGCGAATATTGTATAAACTTGTTCATATCGGAATTCAATGAATTTGGATCTGAGGAGTACTAAATGCCACAAACCAGGAGAGTACTTTTTTAAAAAATTTTAACATAAAAATCAAACATTAGATATAGTTTAATGTCATAGTTTTTTAATTCGTTTTTGACCACGTCTTCCAAATAATCCGCAGCCATACATGCCAATTCCTTCGATAGATAAATGCACTTCTATGAAATTTATGATTATGGTATTATGCGTATTTTTTCTAAAATACTTATCCGAAAAATATTATCAAATTTTCGATTATAATTAAATATACAAATGAAAATATAATTATTTCGAAAGGCTTAAACATTAGAGGTTCCTTCGTTTTCTTCAATGTCTATTTTCATCTGAAGGGATGCGTTGTTGTTTAATCTGCAAAAAATTAACTGAAACTTAGCTGTACAGCTTTTTCACGTGATGCTTAAAAGTGAAATTTTAGAATTAGATGGGAGTTGCCCGAGATGTTGTTTCAGTATGTGAATCTCTTGAACAAAACGTAATGTAAAAAATTATAACTTCGCTGAATCCTTGTTTGATTCTGATATCTACGGTAGTGTGTGCTTGCTTGTTACGTATTTTTTTACACATGAAACATTTGAACATGCATAAGGGTTTCAAAAGAGTTTTCTAAAAACACTTGTGTTACTGTTTGAGAAAATAAGTGATTCACGTAATATAACACAATCATGTTAAATATAATTTACGTTGATTTCTTTTTGTTCAACGCTATTAACAAACAAATTACCACAACGGTTAGAGAACTGAAAAACCTACTATCAAGTATTTCTTCAACGCCAATAATAATTTCCAAAAAAGAAAGATAGCAAATGGTGGAAAAGGATTATTTTTTTCTAGAAGTTTAGTATATTCTACTTTTCTGAGATCTATAAGTGTTTTCTTCTTTTTTTCAATTTCTTATATACATTTTCTATCATGAAAACAGTTCAAATATTATTGTAATTAAGATGAACCTTAAACTGTTATCCAAACTATTGTGTGTATGCATGTATTTCTACCGATTCACATTACTCAAATTCTACATACTCCAATAGCTTTTGTTTTCATTTCACAGTTAATTTAGAATCAGTACTTAGTTACATTATCGAGAGACGGTAGAACATTTATCCCAAACGAGTGCGTAACTAGAAAAGCAAAACTTTAATTCAATTAATTCATTCGACAAAGAGTAACATGTAGAAATCTCATTTTTTTAAAGGAATATGTTTAAATGTCGATAAATTTATCAAGTTTTTGTGAAATTTAGCAGTAATTTTTTAATTGTTTGTAAATTTATTTACTTTTCTTACTCTTTTTATACTATTCTTAATTTCCATCGTTACCATTCCGATTAGTACGATATTTACAACATTTTAAGTCGCCAACCGTCCAAAGATGCAATCTTTACCATTGAAAGCAATTAGGAGGTTATTAGGGAATATAATCTGTTAAATTAGAGGAGAAACTAACATCCTGCCGCTGCATGTTGTGTAATGGCTACTTGCAAGTGGTCATTCCTCTGGAAGTTTTCGATTTGGAAGTGAGTCCCCAATTTTTGGGGACAGAACTTTTTCTGCGGTTCTCTCTTTAACTTCTATATTCTTCACAGTGAAACATGGTTTCGTCGGTCGTAAGAGACTCTTTTTAAGATTCATTATATCCCGACATAAAAGTATTTTGGTGATCGATGTCTTAAAGCATAAGGACCAACATAAACTGGTTTTAATGATGATCTAGCCACATCATTGTATACCAAAACATGTGAGCAATTTGAAAGCTGTTAGGACACGAAAAAAGTTTATTTTCATGGGTAGCAATATCAGAAGGTTTCATAACACGTTTTGTTCTTTTTAGACCCTGAATGAATTCTGTGTGCTTAACGTTGGGATTCTTGGTAATAAACTCACCAAGTAAACTAAAAGGATTTCTGTACAAATGTTTTGCAGATGAATATCCTATATCTTTTTTAAGAGCAATGCGTATTCCAATTAGAACAAAAGGCAAAATGGTTTTGTTTTGTTGCAAATGGCATCTCAAACTCACTATTATAAGTGTTTGCTGTCATTCGATTAACCCATTCGATTGTGGATGGTATGAAATGATGTTAAAGGTCTAGCAGTGATAATAACGCTAACATTATATACTGTATTAAAATGCCTTGTAAAAATGTTAAACGTTTCTTTTTTCTTGATTTTGTTAAGCTTTTAAAAAACAGACATTTTTATTTCATTCCACCAACCCATATATCCTCGGATTTTTTTAAAGAAATTCTCAGATATTGTCAAAGATTATAATCTACAACCTGAAGCGATGCAATAACTTAGGATAACCAAGATGGCTTATTAAGTGCTGTTACTTGTACTTTGAAATTAATACCAAAATTCAATTGGAAAAACAGAAAAAACAAAGAAAAACGTAAGATTGTTTTAAAGATATGTATTTTTTATTATGTCACATCCTCGAATTAAGCATTAAAGAAAATCCTGCCAGAGTGAAGACACGACTTTTCACAAACAAAATTTATGTTTTTAAGTTGTAATTTAGAAATATTTGAACTTAACATTGAGGTTAAACATAAAGAACATATATTCACAAATTTACCATTAGTATAATCTATAAATATGTGGGAAAGCTTTTAAAATGTTTAAGAGAAAGAAATTTGCTAGATATATATATATATATACATATTTGTATAAAAGTATATTCTATATTGAATATGTAACTAAGATGACCTTTTCAGTCTTTTCGCTACAATTTAATACAATTCATTACACTTTCTATTAATTGGTATTTCATTCTTCTTAAAAGCAAGGCATTATATTTTAATGTTTATTATTCAAATGTCGAGAAGAATGTTTTTTATAATAAAAGTATGAAACAAATAACAATAATCTCACAAATTAACACGTAGCACTTCGCACAATGGCTCATTCTGTCAAACGTTCATTACCTATTTTAAACTCAGATTTTTTTCTATCATTTATTTTCTAGGTAAATATAAAAAATTCTGATTTAATACTTTTGGTTTAATGCCTTTTTATGACTGGAGCCAATGTTTGAATTTTCATGTACACCTTGGGAAGAAGAATAGATATTGCAAACTGACGACAAGTTGCACAAATTCAGATTCCCGTTTTGCACTTATTTGGGGTAGAATAAAATTACGATGTATGTATATACTGCTATATCCAATGCATATGGTGCACATCCTCTTATGTTTCAATAGATTGCACACATTTTAATTATTTCTTTATAATTTGTATTTTTCTTTGCACTCAAATTTCATTTATTGCACCCCTACTTTCGGTCACGAGTGTAAAGGATTTTACTTCAATTCCCGTTTTCAGAACTATTTCAATATTTTTCTTTTAAATATGAGAGCTTTTTTACTTTCGATATTATTTAATTTTGTTGCTTAAAAAACATTTCTTTAAATTATTTAAGTTATTTTGTACATGTTGAGCATATCAGACTTATATGAATGTGATCTAAGGATAACTAAACTCCACCAACCAGGAAAGCTATTTTAAAATTTTAATAGAAAAATTAAATGATAAATATAACTTAATGTCGTAATTTTTTATTTAAGTTCTTTTCTTGCATTATAGGTCTACGTCTGGCATAAGCCACAACCATACATCACAACTCTTTTGAAAGATAAATGCACTTGTATGAAATTCATGATTATGGTATTGCGTTTGTTTTTTTTTCGCAAATTCATATCTGAAAAATATTATCAAATTTCTGTTTCCTATAAACATACAGAATTTCCAAAGCAATTTTTATATGATTTTTATTCAAAAGATCCATGAACTCATGTTACTTACGAAGCATTTCTTCGAGTTTTTCTCAATTCCTTGCTCCAGCTAGAAACTGAATTTCATTATTGAACGTATGGACACTTGGTTATGAGATGCCACTGTATTCTATTTAGCCATTATTTCTTCTATTATTGTTAGTTAACTTTTCTTGCTCTTTTTTTATCGAAAAGATTTTTCAGTAGTCTCATATTTTCTTACTCGATCTGAGTTGGTTGGTCAGAAATGCTATTTCTTGAAGTGTAATCTTTTCAATTACTGAAATAGTTCTGAATCTAAATGCACTACTAAAATTGGTTTAATGTTCAAGTATGCTCATCAAAAATAAATTTAGATTTTCATGGAGAGACTTCTCTCGTTATTTTTAAATAACTAAATACAGTAGAACGTCGTTCATCCGAACGTTTATAATCCGGAGCGTCAAATGTCCGGATATACTGCTGCTCAAGAGAATAAGAGACTTTCAGTAGTAGCAGTGAAAAAACGAGGGTATACAATGGTACAGCGAAAAATAAGTGATTATTTTCCACAATAAATGTAAAACTGCGACATTTTGCACCTACTTTACATTTCTTTCAAGCACATTTCCCGCATGTGATGATTTTCAATATACGTATAGTGCCTAGTTTCATATACTGCATGGATCGCATTTGGTGTTCGGTTATCCAAACAATCGCGTATCCGAACGGTGTCCGGTCGCAATTAATTCGGATAAACAGCGCTCTACTTTAATAACTTAATTCGACAGGACAAGAATAATGAAAAGTTTTTTATATGCAATTTGTAATCTATATGACTTTCTTTATTAAATGCGGATGATATAAATTTAAATTGGCCGATTTATTATCTAGTAAACAATTTTTAAACATGTAGTTTCTTTATTTTTATAATGGCAGTGAACCCACTAGTGCAATACTAAATATACTTCTAGAAATAAATTCTTTCATAAAAAAACACCCCCGCTCTCTCGATCAGTATGCACATAAGGGAAAATGTTTTTCTCTTTTCATAACTATATTAAGCAAAATAAGTGTTTGAAATTTCATATTGACATTTATCTATGGTTATTTCTATGATTTATATCACTAATCAAGATTTACGTCTTTGTTATTTCAGACATTTTTCGATATATAATTTTATCGATTCCAAATATAAATATATGAACAAGCGATATTTCTGTTAAGTGCAATGCATGTTAAAGCAAATGTTTATCCTTAATTAGTTACAACAGTGGATTTTGTCTATGTTTCCTTTTAGAATTCACAATAAAAATGAGATTTTCAAGGGTTTCTTTCTTTCAAAGATTTCTTCATTTTCTTGATTCAATCAGGTTAACTTATTACAAGAGGAAGCTGCCCTAAAAGGAAATGTTTATTTATTTGACATTTCACTTTCAAATGCTTCAGTTTGAGGATTCATATCGGTTGTCTTTTTATAATTTTATACTGATACATTACCGTATTGTCTCCTCTGTTGTTTCTGTGTTTGGTGAGGTGTAATCGATTATCATAAAATATGAAAATGAAAATATCATTGTTTCGAAAGACTTGAACTTTAATGGTTCTTTCGTTTCTTCATTGCCTATTTTCTTCTTAAAATATACGTTGTTATTTAATTGGAAAAAAGCTAACTGAAACTTAGCTTTGCAACGTTTTTACGTATGCTTCAAAGTCATCTCGTAGAATTTGATGGGAAGTCCCCGAGATGTCGTTTCAGTATGAGAATTTCCGTATAATAATGAAATATGCCGATGTAATTGTGTTAATACATTTAAGATATATCCGTATGATCTTTATTAAAACCAGAAGCATTTAAATTTTTATTCCGATTTTAATTACAAGTCAAATACATACCGGTGTTTCTGATTTTGAATAGTCATTTTTCGTACGTCTTCGAGAATGTTGTTTTAAAAATGTAAAAAGAGAATAACAATAATATCGTATTTATATGTGTAAGCATTTTGCAGAATAGTTAATTTAACAAAGGTTCATAAAATATGTTAAAATCAGATTTTTTTTCCCTAAGATTTAACTTTTTCTTTTTTCAATATATTTTGTTATGATTAGAGCCAATGTACGAACTTTCATGTACGTCATATGAAAAAAAATTCGAGCAGAAAGAATTACTGACACTGTTAGTGCTGATCTTTGCCGTAAATGTTATTGTTTCTTTTTAAAAATCGCATTTTACTACATCTCTCTTCACAATCGAGGTAAAGTAACACCATAACTTTCGTCGTAAGGTAATCATATGGCTGAACGATTTGGTTATGATACGTGTAATACTAAAATTCGGTTATAGAAACAAAACAACAGTAGAAATACTGATATTTTTCATTATGTTTAATGGGATGAGAATCTTTGTTGATTTCAAAAGGATTTCAGTAAATAAAAAAATAAATTAGTGTCTTTAAGAGAAACGGATATCGATGATTATAAAAAGGGTCCAAGGTTACAAAGAAACCTGACAATGGAAAGGAAATAGTTCGCTAACTTGCTAATAGAAAATGTTGAAAATGACTACCAATGACATGCAACCTTATGGTCCTGATCAGCAAGTCGCGGAAGGCAGATGGAAGGTGGGGAACTGGAATTGTTTTGAATCACATAAGAAATGTTCCACTGTAGTTCTTGATGACTAAGAGGGCTAGTGTAATATACCTTGGCTTTGAATGTCCTCCCAAAAGTAATCGCACGCTGACATATCAGGTGACTGGGGTGGCCAACTAGGGCCTAGACCAGACTGACTATTATTAACAACTCTATTAAGAGTGAAAATATTGAGAGAACAACCGATAACAGTCTTTCGACGAATTTCTTTTAAAGTTGTACCAAACCTAAGCTAAACTGTGATGATCATCTTCACCTGCACACTGATCAATTCACATTGAACACAACTCGCACTAACATCTTAACCGGTTTTAATCATGCATTGACGTCCATTCGCATCCACTTATCCTGGCCACCTTTATTTGAGCCATCATTGTATATGCTCGCTTTATAATCGAAACCAATCGTCATAAGTAATTGGAACTCAAATTGATTATATGGGATTTCTTCGAATTCTTTTTTAATTCTTTCAACCTACTAGACGTATAGTTTCAAAAAATTTGTTGGGTGTAGTTTTCATATTCTTTGCCGAAGTCAGTCACAGAACAAGAGGTACCTGTCTAGAAATCTTATAATTCAGTAGAGCAATTTTTTTGAAAATTTATTCTTCATATTGAAGTTATATAAAACAGAATCAACTTTTTTCATGTTCTTTAAGCCTAATGTACTGTTCATATTATAGATTTGTTCATGAAATAACTGTCAAGTATATTTTGTGTTGTCTTTTTTGTTCTAATGTGTTATTAATAAACAAATCCAATTGAATATTTTCACAAGGATACTTAACTCTATTGCAGAAAACAAAGAATACTTGGGACTTGTTAAATCTTTCCTTATCTAATAAACATATGACTCTTAAAACACAAAAATACGTCATATGCTGTTCCTTCTACTCTGGAAGTTTAGAGTAGGCTTTAATTTGAAATTTCATCTTTTTAAATATTGATTTCATTTTGAAAACTGTTGAAATATTCTCCGAAATGAAATTGGAGATTTCTTCCCGTTATTTAGAGGAAATCGTTCATAGTATGGCAGTCAAGTATATTTTTCGTTGGTTCTCTTCCTTCTATTGTAATGTAACACAAATAAATCCATGGTATGGAGAATAAGTATTACTGTAGGAATGGAGCTGAATTAAACTGTTGCTTCTGATTTTCCCATACTATCCTTGCTACTGCTGTTGTACTAAAAATTTAGTATCGTCTACGTAATCACCGAACCTGTTTAGTTTTAACCAATGTCCACGAACTGCTTCCTTTGTTCGACTTCATTTAGGGTAGAAGAAAACTGTGATAAATACTGCTGGATCCAATGCATAAGGTATGCAGCCATTTATGTTTTGATAGAATTCGCACATTTTCAACTATTTTTTTACATTTTGTATCTTCCTTTACACTCTACTTTCCTTTTTTGCAGTCCTACTTTTGGTCACGAGTATGAAATAAATTTTCCTTGCTTCCTATGAAATAAATTTTCCTTGCTTTAAAAAATATAGCAGTGTTTTTATATAACTATTGAATATATATTTATATCTCGTTGAAAGTTAGTGTTATATCAGTTGTAAATGAGACGCTCAAGTTCATTTTATGGCCGTTTTTGTATACATATACTCACTGATTCACAAATCAATTCAATGAAAATGTAGAAAGTTTGTAACTTATTAATATACATACCCTAGTTCATTCTAATTTCCAATAGTGTTGTGCTTATTGATATTTGAATTTTATTACTTCACATTGATATAAGAATTTCACTTACAATTAATTGGCAGATGTATTAGCAATTTTTTTTCGTTATAAGAATTATAACACGATTGCCTACAAGAGTAAAAATATAGCGTATTCACTAGAATTTCATAAATTTGTGTTTAAACTTTTACACCATATTTTTCCTTTTTAGATAGCTTTTCTTCTTTTACGCATAACAATAAATTGAGGCTATGGTGAAATATTTTTTGAAAAAATTGCTTATGATTCCGTCGAGCAACTTTTAAGAAAATTAATTTCTTCCTTATAGTATTTTAAACAAAAATATTCAAACCACTTGTTATCATTATCACTCGTTTTCTTCGATTTCCTTCAAATGATTCTTTAAAAAAAATCTTGGTCTTTGACGTTTATAAGCCCATCGAGAAATATAACTTTTTTTGGAGCATTATTTAATTTATAGCAATATCTCTTTGGTTATTTTAATTGAAACATTATTTAGCTACAAAATCCAGGATAAAATGTGTTTTTATTGTTCATGTAACATAGTATTCATTAAATGTTGTAACCAATGCTTATAACCAATACTAATTATTCTTAATTTCATTGCGATCAAATGTTTAGATCACTTAAAATATTTTAACAAGGTGCGTTGAATACTTTAATATCACAAGAAGTGTATAAGTAAAGAATTTAATCGTGTTTTACCTTTGATAATGATACTTTCTTTAAAGGACCTTCTCTCTTTTCCTGTGAATATCAAATTTTCGAAGAAGGTTTTTGGCAGATATTCAGATTACACACAGCAACTGCAAAAGAACAGAAAAGCAATTTCAAACATAATCGCTTTCGAGAATCGATATAAATAAAAATAGAGGGTTTTTCCTGAGATTTAGATAAGAAGGATGGTAACATAAAAAATACAAATTTCCAAAATATTTCAGAAATTGGGAGTTTTTTTCCGAATGTTTGATGAGAAAAAAACTTGAAAATATTCCAAGAAATTCGTGCTTAAAAAAATCAGTTTGAAATTTAAGAAAAGAAAATTTTTTAAATCCGCAAAATTTTTAATCTACTCCCTATGAGTTGCAATGGTAATAGGTCCTTTGTCATTACTTTTTTCTATGCTCATTGTTCACATTACGTCAATATTCATTTAAAAGAAAATATAAAACAAATAATAATAATTTCTGAAATAATTTTTAATGATACCGAACGATCATTAATTTGGCCTATAAACAATTATAAAAACAAATTTTTCAAATATTCATTTTCTAGTAACTGTAAAGCATCCTGGACTCTTATTCTTTCTTCAATGTATTATTAAATGAATTAAGACAATGTTGAAACTTTTATGTACATCATATAATTTTAATTTGCAATCTTTCTTAATTATTGTTTCGTGTTTTCTTCTAAAAGAACCGCAGGGCATATTAATGCAAATTGTTATATCAATATATTTATTTTGTCTTTAAAGATAATGAGATATCATCCGAATTAAAATCAATGAATAACATACTTGCTAAATATGGGTGATTTGTTCACGTAGTATAACACAGTCATGTTAAATATAATTTCCGTTGATTTTTTTTCTTTCCAGCGTTATTAACAGACAAATTACCACAACGGTGATAGAACTGAAAAAATACTACCAAGTATTTCTTCCCCGAGGACAAATATTTTGTTAACGTAGTATAGAACATAGTCATGTTATTTTTTCTGGTTTTTTTTCTTTTCCGAAGGTTTATTACAGCAAATTACACACGGTGATGAAGGATAAACTACATTTTCTTTCTGGGGTACAAGTGGTTTCTCTTACAGGAGCAAATATGAAGTTTTTATTTTTTCGAAGTCTTAAAAGTTTTTCTTCTTTTTCTGAAAGGTTTATAAGAAATTTAAATTTTTTTTGGGAAGGTTTAACTAGAGCAGTATTTGTTATGCTGTAGTTTACAAGTGGTTTCTTCTTTTCTGGAGATTTACAATGGTTTCTTATTTTTTCGAAGTTTATAAGTGTTTCTTCTTTATTTCAATTATCGAGAGATGGTAAGAAATTAGTTAAAATATTGTAATTATGGACCTTAAACGCAAAACTTTGTTATGAATTCATTTCCGGAAGTACTGTAAATCCATTCTCCAAAGATTTGTTTAAGTTCAAAATTTATCTTAATTCATACTTAAATTTAAAATTATCGATTACTTTATATTTTACCTTTATACATATTTCCATTTAATCCTAGAGTTTATAAACGCAAAATCTTTGTTCAATGAACATCGGCAAAAGATAATGTCAAACCATTTTCCATTGAAAGTCAATAGATTTTAGGCATTATTTAAAAATTTGACAGAAATTATCAATTCCTGACTTATTTTACTTTTGATACTATTCTTAATCTCTTGCCTGGCCGATTTATGGAATAAAACCCTTTTAAGGCGTTACAAACGAAAAGATGTGGTTCTCTTTGACTTATCTATAAATCGCAGTGAAGCATGATTTCAGTCTGTCGCTAGAAACCCTATTTAAGATTCATTTTACTTCGACATAATAGTATTTTGGGGAGCTCGATGTCTTACAGCATTAGGACCAAAATAAACTGGTTGTAAACATGGACTAGCAGCATTATTGTATACCAAAATATGGAAGCAATTTGAAAGTGGTTTGACACGAGGACAGTTATACTTCCACGGGTAGTAGTATCAGAAGGTCTTAAACCATGTATTGCTCTTTGTAGACTCTGAACGAATTCCGTGCGCTTAACGTTGGGATTCTTGGTAACAAACTCATCAAGTAAACACAGGAGATTTCCCTACCAAAGTTTGGCAGAAGAATATATTATATCCTTTTTAAGAGCAGTGCATATTCCAATTAGAACAAAAATCGAAACGAATTTGGTTTGTTGTAAGTAGCATCTCACACTGACTTTTATGTGTTTATGCTGCCTTTCAATTACCCCATTCAATTGTGGATTGTATGCAATCGTGTTGCAGATCTAACGATAATAACAGTAACATTATACACTCATGGACAAAAAATTAACGCACCAAGAAAAGTCGTCAAAATGAAACGAAATTATACATACGTAATAACTACTTTGATATAGGTAAATGATTAAAAAATAAAAAAAGGATCATCTATTTCAGAGAAAAACACAAAATAACGAAGGATTTAATACACTGTTGAACCCCCTTCTATCTCGAATGCACGATGCATTGAGGCATACAAATTCTGTATGATATCTTGGGACATTTCGTTCCATGTTTGCTGTAACCTTGCCTCTAGTTTGTTCTATCTCGTAGGAAGCCCAACTTGCCGTCCCAAATGATCCCAGATATGGTCGATTGGAAACAGATCTGGGGATCGGAGATCAAGGAAAGATAGTAACAGTGCGGAGATACTCTTGTGAAACTTGCCGTGTGAGGACGAGCATTGCCTGGTTGAAAAATGGCTCCTGGGAGCGGTTGCATGAGTAGCAGCCATGGGTTGAGAGAATGGACATCCCGCTGGGCTGCAGGTCCACGGATCAATATTGGGGACGTGTTTTGGAAATGGCACCTCATACCATCACACCAGCTGTGGGAGAGGTGTGTCACTGTAAAGCAAAGACCACTCGTCCCTACATCTCCTCACAGCACAATAAGAGCGGCCTAATTGACGAGCTAATCGTCTAGCTGACCACCCAGCTTCCATCATGCCAATTATTCTCTCCCTCTCAAACTGCGACAGCTGCTCGTATTGTCTTCTAAAATGGCGTAATGGCATGTACCTCAGCTCTTCCTTTGCAACTCAAACAAGCTTTATTTACTGTTTTATACTCCAGGAGAACGACGTTAAACGCCCTCTACCGGCTGTACGTAATGTTCAAACTAGCTGCATTTCTTATCATTTGCATATCTCTCCGACATTTACCTTCATGCCAAGTTTCGTTACGATCCCACAATTATTTCTTGGTGCGCTAATTTTTTTTGCCCTTTGAGTGTATTACTATATAAAAATGGACTAAAAAAAAGACGTTTTTTTGTTAAGTTTTTAAAAACCGTAGAATTTTTTTTGCCTTTCACCAACCATATATCCTCGATTTTTAATAGAAATTCTCAAACATTGTCAAAGGTATTAATCTTCAACCTCAAGCGATGCAATAATTTAAGACTTATGAAAACCAAGATGGCTTATCAAGTCCTGATACTTCTACTCTAAAAATAATAGCAAAATTCAATTGGAGAAGCAGAACAAAAGCAGAGTAAAACCTTACAATTTTTTTAAAGAGATGTATTAGTTATTCTTACATATCCTCAAACTAAGCATACAAAAAGCTCCTGTCATAATCAAAACACGACTTTCAATAAAGATAATTTAAATTTTCAAGTCGTGCAATTTAGGGAAATTTGAACTTAATTTTAAGGTTAACCATAAAATATCCACGAATCACAAAAATATCATGAGTATGATCTATAAATATGTGCGAAAGCTTCTAAAAAATTTGGAGCGTGAGAAAACTGCTTGACTTATATTTTTTTCGGTAGAAAAGTATATTCTAAATTGAATAAGTTACTTAGAGGGCCTTTCAGTATTTTCATTACAATTCATCACTTCATTACACTCTCTATTAATTGGTATTTTGTTTTGCCTTAAATGCAAAGCATTATTTTATGTTTCAGTGTTTATTATTCATATGTCAAGCTTTTTTTAAAGAGCAAAAACAATAATCTGTGAAATTAATGCGAAAATTTAATTTGTTTCCGGCAAAATTTTTAAACCCGATTTTCAAGATTTTTTTTTGGTTGAAAAAAATTCTGAATTAATACTCTTTGTTCAATACCTTTTTCGCGGGGGTTTTAAAAATTTTCGACTTAAAAAAGTCAACCAGAACTATTAATTTTTTTTTGAAAATCGTTTTTTTACTGTATCATTCCTTGGGGGCGGAAAAAACTTTTCCTATATTTAAATTTTTTACTGGCGGAAGGCAAAGTTGAGGTTGAACGATTTGGTAGGGATACGTGTACAATAGAAATACCGAGATTCTTCGGTACTTTAAAGGGAAGGAGAATCTTTATTGAAATGAAAAAGATCATTGAGTAATTTTTTTCATGAACATGATATTTTATTCCATTGATCATATTTCGGGTGGAAAAAAAAAAGCGACTGGGAATAGAGTTCAATTTCACATAAAAAGAAAAAAAACATGTCAAAGGAATGTAAAAAATTGTTGCCTTTTTACTGCTGAAAATAACCCCTCATTATCTTTTACCTGGGGGGTACTGGTCGCAAAGGGGAAAAGGTAGAGAGTAATTTTTTTGGAACTAAAAAAAAAGTTCCACTGAAATTTTTTTAGTACACCGGGGACAGTTTCCCGAAAAGTAATCCTTTAACAATCAAAACAGGTTTGGCCAACGGGGGCTGGCCCGTGAGCATTGTTCATAACTCTTATCGGGATGAAGATTTTAAATTTTAAAAAACCTTTGAAAGAAGTGTTTTAATGTAACTTTCACATTCTGCTGCTTTGTGAGTACCATTTTCACCTGTACACTAATCAATGTTATTTACAACATTTTCAGTGGACACGTTGAACGACAAAGATTTTAAATTCTTTTCGGGATTAAAAAAGCCGCGCGTGGCATGCCAAACCAATCTACCAATATTATTCACGTCACACAGGCATTAAAAATACTTTAAAATTTTTTTCGAAAAAAATATTTTAATTGTAAATAGGCACTTGTAAACTTTCAAATCCCGGACAGTTCCATGAAATTTTGCTGCATATTTTGGTTCACCAGATGTTTATTCAGAGCTATTATTTTTTCAGTTGACCAACGCGCACATTGCACAACAGTTGCTGCTTTGAATGAATGAATCTCTAGCACAATGCATCAAAGAAAAATTAGAAAATGATCCGGCTTTTTACCCCTCTCTCCTCTGCTTTAAAGCGGGTACAAAAATCAGACCTGCATTTCAAGCCGGTATAATACCGAGTCGTGTAAACAGGTCCAAAGAGGATCCATGCCGGTATATTGCAGGCAATTATCGTCCATGTAAATTGGGCTTAAGTGAACTCTATTTTTGCTAGAATATTCTCTTCATCATTGAACCTAGTGCCGAGGATTTTTTAAATATTTTCCTATTCAGATATGACTCCATCTTTCACCTAGGGCCAGATTATCGTTAAATTCCGGGACACCCTGTACACATTTATGTGCATTTTTAATTCATTACTTTTTACATCTGTTTATTTAAGTAGCTTTGAAATAAATGTACTGTCATCTGAAAGTATTCATACACCACCCTTTAATTCGAATCTTTTGTAACACAGAGCAACGCCCAATCTTAATTTACACTGATTTTTACTTCTTGAAGCACAGTTTTCTTTTACGAAAAATTACAATTTCATCCGTGTTTATACTATGCAACTCGACTCACAACAGAGACGCTTATCTAGATCCATTTTCAAATTTGCTTTTATGTCTGTCAAAAATCAATTCTGGACAACCATTGTCAAGCAAGTACTTTCACTACAAGAATCCTCAAAGATGATGACGAAACAAATATCAGTCTACGTAGTTATTGATACTATTTTGAACTTCCTCACAAAGAAATCATTCATTAATGGACAGAACAATTACTGAATCACATGCGAAATTTCGTGAGTGCAAATGATAGCATTAAAACACGTAACCTTACATAACTTCTTACTTAAGAGGAACTCGTCATTCAAAGTCATCAAATTTCTTCATTCAAATAGTATCATACTGAAACGAATTGGAACTATACAATTCTATAGAGCATGGTTATGCATATTGTTTTCCAATTCTTACATTCCTATAAATATTCTTAAATGTTCCAAAGACAACTACCAATCAAACACAGGATATTTCTTTTTATTTTGCTACTCAATAGTTGAATATTAAATATAACTTTTCAGTTTCTTTTTGTATGCTAATGAGGTACATATCGCAAAATCTCCAACCATATATGTCAATGCTGCGATAGGTAAATGTATTTAAATAGAAACTCATGACTATTTTACTGTTTAAATGTCTTGCTATTGCATGCTTTTTAACCAAAATCTTACTAATATATCTTTGTTAACATAAGGACGCAGAATGTGAATAGTGATATTCAAGTAAACTTTTCACTAGTAACTGCGGCGGGCATTATTTCCTTAGTATTTTTCTGAATTTTTCTTCAATTCCTTATTGTAGTTAGAATCTGAACTTCATTATTATGTTCATGGGAAAGTTTAAATACCAGACGAATTTCTGCATATATAACTTAGTTCTTCCTTCTATGTTTAATATTAGTATTGTCTCGCACTTATATTACTGAATAGTGTCTTCAGTTGCTTTCTATTTCCTTTTTTGATATAAGATCGTGAATAATAATCAGAAAAGCTGCCTTGTTAAGTGTGATGTATATTTTAGGTCAGAAATCATTGACATTTAATAAAAGCACCAAAAATACTTTTTTCATTAAACTATTTCAGAATTGAGAGTAGAATTATATTTTTGGTATTTTCTAGTAATTTAAATCAGGCAGTATATTGATATTTTTATATTTGAGATTAGATATCTGCGAAATATTCATTGTTAAATACTGTCATAAAAATTCGAAGAACCCCATATATTTTCTAGTACGAAGTAATGTAGCCTTGATATTAAAATGTTCGGATTAGGGATTGCAATATCGGACCAAAAGTTCATAACCATATTCGTTATTTTTTTAGATCTTAATACCAGGATACCGGTTTTAATATCGGTAGTAGAAGTCTTAGGAAATGAAAAAAAAAATGCAGGTGTTTCTTTGTTTTATTTACCAGTTATATTAGAGAATGTAAATATCACAGAAAATTATTTGTCATTTTTAAATTATAACATTATATAAAGAATCACAAAAAAGTAAAGGAACATCTTATTTGTTTAAATCACAAAAAGAGTGTAAATATCACTATTCAGTCTGATACTATTACAAATATTTAAAATGTGATCTTAAAAAACATAATGCATTAATTGTACTGTCATTAAGCCTGAAACGTAATTATGTGCAATAATTATCAGCTATCGAAAACGCTCTTTCGGCATCTAGGCTAGTTGGTGGTACTTTGCATACGCCAAAACTTTTTCTGACATTTACCCTTTTCAAAAAAAATTT
>BMAV01020650.1:0-61300 GCA_019973955.1 Trichonephila inaurata madagascariensis | reverse complement strand
TTTGAAAATTTATATAAAAGTAACATTTCCCAATCCTAATATAATTTATTTGTCATCTAATCTGCAACAACAGAAATCACACTAATGCTACTTTATTTAATTTGAATTACACGTTTAGCTAAAACATTTTGTACTATAAAATACGAAATGTATTTTTCTGTAGTAAATGAAGAGTTTTGTGATGTTAGTATTTAGTTTTGTAAATATTCCTAATAATCACAAGTCAAAATTATTTGACGGCACGTGTATACATCATTTAGTATTTCTTTAGAAAAAATGGCACGTTGCTCCAAAAAAGTTCGCCACCCCTGATCTAGAGAGTAAAATACAAATTAAGGTTTGTAGAATTTTGAGTTTGACAAGAAATAACTAGTATTTACTGTTGAAGCCCGTGTGCATTTGAAAAGTTTTGTAACGGCAAAAGCTTTTTAATACAAACTTTTTTTATTCGCGATAAATGTTAGATTACGCAGATTACCAATGGTAGATATGTTAAAAATAACATAGTATATATAAAATTTATTTTGTTCACTAAATATTTAAATGCCAGCAATATTATATCAGGAAATTATGTAAGAGGTTGCATAATTGTAAATTGTGTTTGTTATAATCTTTCTAGTAGATGTAAATTCTTGTAAAAGCACTTTTCGCCATTTTTCAAAAGTTTATTTAACGTATTTAACATTATCCCATTATAATTTGTGACAGCATTTAGAAATCTAGTTAAGTTTCTTACGTTGATTTCAAATGCTGAAAATATAATTTATTCTATGCAAATGTAAGGAATACTTTTTCTATTTGTATTCTGACATTGAAATATAGAGAAATCATTAATTTTTAAGGTATTTCAAAACGATTACCAAATGAAAAATTTCTAAAGGCAAAATCAAATTTCGATTAGATTTTAGTTTATTTTCTTATTTTACTTTTCTTTTATAAGATAATGCGATTCCTTGACACAGGCCGGGAGCTCAAACCCTGGTCTAGGCAAGTACAAGCTTGCTAAACAGTGTTGGTTTTCTCTTCAGACTGATCATCAGACCGGAAGAGATGTTCACACCTCAAAGCCCAAGGTCACGAAAACTGAGATGGGCACAGCAGGCCTTGGCCGGCCTTGGGATGTTACGCTTTTAATTTTTTTTCAAGATAATGCGTGGGATTTTAATTGGGTTACTTTTTATTAAGATTTTTAGTAAATAGAACATAAAACTTAAACCCCTTTTATGGCTCAAAAAATTCAAATATTTAAAAATATTTTGCATTTCTAAAAATTATAAACCTTTAATAAATGTATATTTTTTTTTTTATGGCTCTTTTAATACAATAAGCTAAATAAATAAGTACAGTAAGACCCCGCTTAACGCTGTTTCGGTTTAACGCTCTTTTATTTGAATTGTGGGATTCCCCGAAATAGCACGCAGCATTAGGCTTTCCGATATCCGAAGCAGTTTATCTGTGTTTCTTCTTTCCGGCGGTGTTATACGAACGTATTTTTATCGTTTCAAACATTTGTTGACGTTATTGTAAGTATAAATTTATACAATATAACGATTGCTATTGTGACAAATATTATGATTTTTAGTTTTTAATGTTGGGTGATAGTAAAAAACACGAAAATAAAGCATTAAAAATCATTTCACTAGAAACTAAAATGCAAGTGATTAGAAGATTAGATAATGGTGAACGTCAATCTAAAATGGGTGCTGCATTGAATTTGGCAGCTTCAACAATAAGGACCATTCTTAAAAATAAAGTAAAAATACTATCGTCGTAACTGCAACTACGACAAGCTCAGCAACTGCAATTACCTGTTTTAGAATTAATACAATAGAGGAAATGGAAAAACGACTTTCTATATGGATTTACGACGAAATTGAACGCAAAATGCCATTAAGCCAATCTACCTTCTTGATAAAATGGCAGAAAATTGGAAATACAGAAGAGACTGAATGATCTGAAATGTAAACATACTTAGAATTTTATTAATTTTTATATGCATATTCGTTTATTATGTTTCTATATTTGTAAGAAATAAATTTTCGCTTTATTGTTATAAAAAACATAATTAATAAATTTAATAATAAAATATCTGACCAATTTTCTACCCATCTTCCCCTAACCCCATTATTTACATGATGATACAACCTCGTTTAACGCTGTTTCATATTATCCTCTACTTTGATGGAACGTATACCCCCACGTTAAGCGGGGTATTATTGTAAAACCGGTGTGGGCATTAAGTCGATCGCGATCACCCAGTGGACCGCCAAGACATTTTGGGGTGACCGCCTTTTGTCTTGATCAAAGAATCATTTCATCATACGAAGGTCTAGAAATATTTTAAAAATACGGAGAAAAAAAATTGAATCACAAGAGAAAAAGTTCGTTAAATAGGAAATGTACTTCGATATTTGGAGGTTAATTTACGAAGAAAATCGTAAAATTTTCTTAGTTTCAGGAAAAAGTTCGCTAAATAGAGAATTCTCAACATAGAAGTTCGTAAAATGGAGGTCCGACTGTATTGTAGACTTTCTATTGGCTCACCGCACCGACATTGTGTGGACCCAGTGGTGTAACGCACACCCCCGGATTTCGGGGGCCCGAGGTTGTAGGGGGCCGAATACTTATTGACGTCAAGTACATATTAGGGCTTGAGGTCCAAAACCTGACTTTGCAGGGGTCCCTAATATTCTCCGTTACACCCCTGGGTGGACCGCAACACCTTGAAAAATTTAGGAGTAGCCCGTACCTTGGAAAAGTCTGCCCAGCCCTGCTGTAAAATGATTTTTAACTTTATGCATTAAAGTACAGGAGAGGAATTACTAAATATATTTTAAACAAGAAAATCGTTCTTAGACAGAATCTGCTGTTCAGATATTAAAAAATAACTATTCAATATATGGTAATATATTTTAATTTTAATTTTAATGATTTATATTGTATTTTGATACTATTGTTGAAGCGTTTTATTTCTGTTTGCTGCCCAAGTATTGCTCTGCAACACAAGGAAAAAATATTATTACTTCTAAATAGAGTTATTAATGGCTTTTCGAGAGATCGATGATAAAAGGAATAATATACTGACGATCATGAAGTTTAAATTCACTGTTTTTGTTTTCTATTCCCTACAGGCTAGTCACCATCACCACCACCACCACCAACAGCAGCAACAGCAGCGAGATCAACCTCAGCATCACCATCAGCGGCGCAATCGAAGAGAATCATCTGTGGATCTTGCAGCGGTCACTGAGGCTCACGGACTCGTCTCGGACATGTTGGCTGACCCCCAACTTCCACCTCATATCCTGTCGGGGCTGCGAACCCTCTCCACCCTCCTTTCTCCCACCCCAGCATCTTCCTCGTCATCGTCTTGCTGCGCCCCGCCTCGTATGCACCACAGGCGGTCGCCCCAGAGACGCAAGGCCAGCCTCATTCTTCCCTACTTCCGGTCATCTTCGGACAATGAAGAGATACCTTTTACGGGGGAACGACCATCAGCTTTACCTAAGGTAAGGCAGAATTCAAGCACCGGGGTTGGGGGAGATCAACCAAGAATATACTTCCAAATAAAAGCTTTTAAATTCAGCTAATTTTTTTTATCTTTTACAAACTAAGCAAGAGAAAATATATTGATACTAAAGATTTTAAAAATATTTAAATGATACATACTCACATGCTGAGGCATTTAGATTTCTTGAAATTTGAGTCTTTGTCAATAAACATATAGGACTCTGTGATAATTTTTAATGAAGTATTTTAGTTAAAGTTGTGAAGTTGCCCCCCTCGGGAGCCCTTCTCCTTGATTATCAGCGTGAGCTAGAGGTGTAGGAATAAATGAAGAATAGAAGTTTCCATGATCTTAATATGACTTTATTAAAACCTTAAATTTAAACCTCTAACAGATTAGATAACAATAATATATGGAAGAGAATCTACGGTGGATAAACACACAATATATATAATACCGAAATAACGTAACCCGGACCACTATCAATAACAAACTCGCCTAAGATCAATTATAATTCTATCACAGATCCGAATATTAAATAGTCACTCCTACCTTACTGTCGAATGAAGTAGCGATCAATCTAATTCTAGCTGCAGTTGTGATTCACAGGAGTGCAATGGTATGCACCTCGACCTAAGGGTTCTCTGTTACGGAATTCCTCTGTTGGCTGTCACTACACAATTGAATCATGGACTATCATAACATTTCCCAAATTGCCACACCGCTTACTCTAACTTCTGATATTTAAAAGCTTTCTACTTTGCATCTTTCCTTCACGCTTCACTTCTTGGGTTTGGTTGGAAAAGAGTTGCCATTAATTCTGGCCCCAAAGAACCCAAAGGACATGTTAATGAAAAGACGAGTGATCCGTCACAAAATATACTAAACAGTAGACTATAAATTTAATAGAATACCACCTAAATAATAATAAACCAAATTTTTTATAAGCATAATTTAAAACTAGTTATCCCTTTTAAGGAGATCATAGACCTGTATAGAGTCGAAATCAGTGATGGGATTTTTTTAAAAGAATGGACCTAAAGAAAACTTTTGATGGGCCAAAATAAATTATTATAACAAACAATGAAGATACCAAAAAAATTAATTTGAAAATTATTTAACGTTAACAGGATGAAAAATGCAGTGACTCTTTCTTGCCATTTTTTCATTTTTAGCAGAAATAATATAAAAAAAGATAAGTTTTAGAAACGCTATTCCTATTTCTTAGGATGGGTTTCTTTCTTTGAACGTGCATACGTTTTTATATCATTACCTGAATGAATTATCAAAATTGTACTTTGTATATGCAAGAAATATTCAAATAGGCAATTAACAAACATACAAAAAATAGATCCGGCCTTAAATGAATTTTTAAAGTTATTATAATTAAAAATTGTCGACTCTGGGGCTCAGAGGTAACGTCCTACTTCGTAAGCCCTAGAATGACGGTTCGATCCTGGCTGGAGTGGGGAGGTTTTCTGGATGCGAAAATCGTAAGCACACACGTCATATGTGGAATGTAGAATATCAGTTTGGCTCTGGCACTTTCGGAAAAATTATACCTGGGTAAATATTTAGCATCAGACGAGAGCTTGAATTAAAATTAATTCGAGCGTCCAAATGTTTGGTTGCGAGTGCCACCATAAGATGGTGGCGGCATAAAATGTCTCACATTTGGAGACTTTCTGTGTCTGCAAAGGCTAAGTTGAAAGAAAAAATGAATATTAAAAACACTGGTGCTTTTCAAAATCTGAATCAGGTCGAAGAGATCTTCTAAGCAGGATAAAGCCCATAATTTATTCATTATCGATCTAAATCAAACATTCACCACCATATGAAAATATGATGCATGCTCAATGAATTTGTCTTTTGAATTTGCTAACAAAACCTGTTAAACCATCAAAAAGAGCAGTTTATTAAAATATTATAAATTATTTTATAGTTGAATAAACATTAATTTTTGCTACTTTAGAGAAAGGGAACTATGAATGCGTGTGTGTAATTAAGATATAAATTTAGTTGAAACACTTTTAGATTTCTCTTGTTGTTGTTTTGTTGTACTTTTTGATGTTGTGGTGTCTGTCAAAAAAGTTTGGGCTCTCTTGTAATTTCAACTTATTTTGCAAATGTTTTATTGTTCTGTTCAGTTTCGAAGTATTAAGATTTTAAAAAAATAATAATAAATAAATTTGAAAAATTTTTCAGAAAAAAAAAATTTAATGATAATAATAAACTAGAATATTAAAAGCATTTAAGTTCAATTCATCTTTTATTAACTTACATTAAGTAACTTTAAAATAAAATTATACAAAATTAAGGGTTTTGTGATTGTTTCTAGTTTTTTAAAAAAATTTTAAGCCTTATAATTTGGAAAGCTTACTTGGTAGAAATATTTTAAGAATTTTGGTTAAAAATAATCTGGGAGCTAAGCTACATTTAGTATTAAAAATGAAACTACGATTTCCTTAAAGATTACGAGATTTAAGCAAAATATTTTTGTATTAAATCAGAAATTTCATAATTCAGTCAGAAAATTTGGAAAAAGATAAAGTGTAATATGAGAGTTTGGAAAAAAAACTCTGAAGATTATTATTTTAGAAAATCATTGCAATCAGTTGAATGTGAATTATTCAAAAAAGGGTACATTATACTAAAATCTCCATAAAATCATATTCAAACTTTCAAAATGAATTTTAAGAAGTGGAACAAGAAGAAACTGATTTATCAGGGCTCTCATTTGAAGAGGAAGCTGAACAAACTCACAGGCAGCAAAAGAAAAAATTATTTCCAGTTTAAGTAAAGAAGTCGGTCATGAATTTGATAAAAGGGAAAATTTCATAATGAATTCGTTTCATATCATACGAGATATGAAAAGAGCAGTAATGTCCCGAAGAGCTGAGATATATAAAATTGTTATAGAACGCTTTTCTGTATTTTTGATGAGATATTATTACCTGAAATTTAGAAGAAAGCTATACAAAAATCAAAGAATACTTACAAAAGCGATATTGAATTTTTTTAGTTTTGACGATTAACTGGATCAACTTTTATTATTTTTTAAACGAAAACAAAAATATATGGAAACCTCACTAGAAATTTATTGAGCTGAAAAGTGAGTGAGTGAGTATTAACGTCGTACTATTCAGCTACTCGAGGGATTTTGGCGATGGATCTCATAAGTTTGAACCATGGTCAAGTGACTAGGATGACACCTGAGTCAAAAACCCTCGAGTAGCTAAATAGTGTTACGTTAATATTCATTCACTCACTCATTCAAATTTTATAAGATTATTTAATATACAGAATGTTGCCAAATTCGACCAACAAATTCAGATAGGTGATAGTAATCAGCAAGTAAACCACAAACCACCATAGAACATTGGGTCGCAAAACACGTTTAGTCGGAGAAATTAGCAGAAATGATTATGAAGGGTGTGATGTTCAATGTAATGAATAGGAACAATAACAAGTAAGAAATGTATTTACCAGATGTAAGGTTGTTGTTGTGTCCAATGCACCAATGTCCAGTCAGAACGAGGCCCACGAAATTCATCATGGCAAGGGGCTAGAAGTACGCCTGTCGTTGACATTGGCCTTGAACACCATACAGGTGACAGTACGAATTAGCTTGGCGAAGTTCCCCGAAGAGATGATAGGTGGCGACACCACATATCTCCATCTCCACAATTTTAGCATGGAACTGAAGGGGAGGGAAATACTCTCCAGTCCCCTGCACTCGTGATTCAGCCCACAAGACTTTCGGACCCACTGATTTAACGAGCATGTACTCCGTGTGTACTCGGAGGGTATTTGATGGCATTGGGCATCCAACCCAGGCCTTCCGGTCTAGAGACCGATCCTCAAACCACTAGGCTACCCACGGTCCAGACGTAAGGTATGTTTACAATATGAGCAATGCATCACAACTCGGTGCCAAAAGTTGTAACGACAAGTGACTGTCACAGGAACTGTTCAAAGTTGCCTCTCCGTAGGTTATAGCACAGCCGACACCAACAGAGAAAGATTTTTGAACGCGTTCAAACAAATCCAGTGTGATGGCGGTGCCAACTGAAGCGATAATGATCCGTGCCGCGAGATCCTCCTCTCTTGTACCTGGCATCTCATATACAAGCGATTTCAGGTGGCCCCAGAAGAAGAAATCCAAGGGATTAAGGTATGGAGATCGTGAGGGCCAAGGAACAGATTCACCACGTCCAGTCCGTCTCCCGGGATATGTAGCATGGAGGTGGTTACGTCCTGCAATCGAAAATGTGCTGATGCACCATCGTGTATGAACCACACGTCCTTGTGCGCAGTGGCCGGTATGCATCTCTGGGAGGACGGGCTGTTGGAAAACGAGGTATTTTGCGCCATTGAGACATTTGGGCAGTATATATATATCCCTGCATTCGTTTGGCCACATCCCTAGCCTGTCTCATCGTCCTTTGCGACGGCTACTATTATCGCGATTTTCACCAATTAAAAATGGTTTGCAACCTTATGTTCTATGTTGATTTGTCGTTCCCGCGTTGCCTATTATCACCCCTCTGAATTTATCGGTCGAATTCGGCAACACCCTATACATGGATATAATTTTAAAATTCAGATCCTGTAATAATTTTAAGGTACCTTCATGTCTACCAAACTATCTGTTTCAACATAGATTCAAGAAAATAATTATTCATGTTTTATGTCTTTCTGGGAAAATAATAATTTTCACATTAATCTCTTTATAGATTTGATACAATTCAAAGTATTTAAATTTTTTTTTTTTTTGTAAAGTGAAGGAAGTTGTTCCCATTTCGTGGTAATGCCTCTTTCAACTAATAGAAATACTCTAAAAAGAGTAAAGAACTATCTGAAGTAATAAAAGTGATCACACACACACCTCTAAATTCTTCCACTTTATGAGTCATCAATTCGAATGGATTTTTAGAAATGTCCTTGACTTATCCTTGAACTTGCAAAAAAAAAAAAAAGACAACGAAAGCAATTTAACGAACGGAGAAAATAACAAATGAGATAAAACTGAATTTGAATTTGATTTCTGCAGCTTCTGTAACAATAAACGGGTTCATGCAGCAATAACTTTTGTGTTGTACAATAAAATGCGTTGCAAAGGGAGTTTCATTTTATTTCAATTTTGTTAAGAATGTTTTTATTTATGAATATATATTTATGATACTGCAAGTTTTTTTTTTCATTTCTTAAATTATTTCTTCATTTTATTCACAAAAATATGAAGGAAATTAGATTTTTGCCTTAAAAAAGAAGTCACCAAATGGATATGGATATCAGACATGAAAGTCATTTGAAATGAAAGCTACATATATTACTTAACATCATAAAAGATAAATTATTTTATCTACATCAAAAATGTTGGCACTTGTCCAAAAATAGAAGGTTTATAGGTAGACTACACCATAAACTGTAACATTTATCATTGTCTAACCAATCAAATAAAAAGAAGGGAATGGAACTTTGCAAAAAGCTTTGTCTCTGTTGCATTTTAGAAAATACAGATGGACATATTTTTTTTGTTTTGTATAGCATCAATTCTTTGAGCTCATCTCATAAGTAAGGCTTTCCCTCAATTATCAAAAGTGTTTAAAATTGAGGTTATTCCTTCATTTTGAAAATGTACTCGACTACTTATAACGAATCATAGAATATTAGGCATATTATAACACATAGCAATAATGAAAGGTAAAACTTAGCCTGATACTAAAGGGAAAATTAATATGATTCTGGAGCAATGGCGACAACATGGTCCTTGATATAGTATTGACTTATTTTGTGCAGTGAAAAACGTTTAACACGAAACTGAGGGGACTGAAATATTTTCTCGTGTTAAAGGATATTGCAAAATAAAAAATAAAAAACCATCTATTCAACAAAATTAGGTCTATTAGAGTACATACATATTTTATATGCTTGTATTTAATAAAAATCAATGAAACCAAAAAATTCACAGGAACTTAATGAAATTAATACATTTTCTCAAGCTTTTGGAAAACAAAACATTTATTGAATTTTTAAAGAAAATAATCTAGTATTTTTCTTTGCATTGTCTTTTTAGCATCAAATTGTTCGGTATCGTCCATTTTGTTATTCTTTTCACCATTGGAATGTGCTTCTAAGCAATTGTGCATACTTTTCATAGTGTTCCTCATTTCGGAGGACGTGAGAACAGGAGCTGCATTATTCGTTTCATTTTTGTCGTCGAAATGTACATCAATGATATCTTTTCAGCTTTAAACAAACTCCAAAATGTCTTTGCCATAAAATTGGGGTTGTATATATATTATCATCATTTATTGCAACGAATACTTCCGATGATACAGTACAGCACTCGAATAATACAGAAACTTTCTTAAACATTTCATTAAGTATCCGGTGTTTTCCGTATTTTGTTCCTTCCCAGAAAGGAAATCTTTTCATATTAAGCGATTTTTGTTTCGTGTTAAGAAAAAAAAGAATGCATGAAAATACACTGTAGTTTGTCGGGATCATTGCATTATTTCGTGTTAACCGATTTCGTCTTTGAGCATTTTCGCATTAAACGAATTGCACTGTAAATAATAGAAGCTGAACACTGTATCCTTGCGGTGTGGTAATACAACAAATTAAGGTATTGGACTAAGTTCGGAACCGTGATTTTGCAAAAGCCTATAAATGGATAATATTTATGATATTTAGTGTCACTTAGATTAGAAAATGTATATAAAATTGTTTTAAGAATAGTATTACAATAAAAAAATTATTTAAGTGCAATATTTTGACAAAAAATGAGCATAGAATGACAAATTTTCAAAATATTCTACTTTTGTGAAAAAAATGATTCTGTTATAATAATATTTTACCTGTATACAGATCAGACCTCTGTACACAGGCTCAACTAGAATTTTTGAAATATATAACTTAGAAGTGGGTTTATCCATGTTTTACGACAACAGAGGGGAGAAATTTTAAGAAAAAAACGCCGATAATTATTTCAATAGGTTGTAACTCTGAAAATAATGTGAATTTTTCAAAAATAGTTCAGACTCTCTGGAGAAGTCTTTAGTTTGTATAAGCACACACACACACACAAAATATTATTATTTTAGAAGCATTTTTTATAAAAGGAGAACATTTTGAAAAAGGTTATTCTAAGTTGCTTTTTTGCCAAAATATTGTGTTTAAATAATTTTTTTTTGTCAAAATGTCCTTAAAACAATTTTATACATGTATTCTAATCAAAGTGACATTAAATATCACGAAAATTATCCATTTGATGACCTTTTTTAAAATCACTGTTCCGAACGTAGTCGGTTTCCTGAAAGAAAAGGGCAAGCATAGAGATGAGTCATCTTCCTTGAAGTAAATAAGGTACTTGTGTTCGACCACTAAAATAAAGATTACTTAAGCCAGCAGGATAAAATTCTCAGTTATATTTTCAGACATTCTACGTCATAGTTGAAATTAACACTCAGCTTCTCCTACACCGGTTACCTCGTAACAAAATTATAAAACGATTGTAACTAACTTAATGATTATATTGTATTTCGTTTTAAAAATAATGTCTCGATCACAGCGTCTTCGCAAGAATCTTGCACCAAATGTCCTAAGGCGCATGTCGACGGCCACCTGGACAACTACCACTTCTGCCACTGGTATGCCCACTCTGGAACCAGAACCGCTCCGAAAAAGAAGTACCAGTTTCCGAAATCTCCAGTCCCCACCACCCACTGCTTCAATTGAGGAACAGCAGCAGTACCAGGAACGTCAAGAGAAAGAGGAAGAGGAAGAAAGGCAGTTTTCACCTGGGTAAGTAGTTCAAAATACATCTTAAAGAACTGAATGATAAATACTCAAGCCTTCAAGCAGCATAATATTCATACTAAACCAAATAGCAATACAATACGAATCTAAATTTTAAATAATTTAATGCCTTGAATTAAAACCTTTTCACATAGATATTTCTCACCGTCCTATTCCCAACAATTTTATGTTACTGTGGACTGTTGCGATTTTCACTTTAATGGTTAGTTTTTCTTTCTAATCTAACTACTATAAATTTAGTATCGAAGAGTCACTGAAATGATATTTGTTTGTTAAGTGAGTCTATCATTAGAAATTTTTAGAGTGAAAAAGACTAATTAATTTCTAAAAACATTCCGGGTAAAATATGAAATTTTGTTTTTGTACTCTAAGTAAGTTTATCATTTTATAATTATTTCACAGAGAAAAAGAAACTTTACCAGACATATTATGGCAAATCAGTAACTGAATCAGCCTCATACATTCATAATTTTTAAAGTTTTTATATGTTATAATGCAGTTTTTTTTAATCATGTTTGTGATATGATCTGAAAAAGAAGTATTATTATAATCTTTTAAAACATAAATTTGTCAAAATCTGAAATAATTTTATACCATTTAATTGCAACATGTACCCCATTAAGTGGAACCAACAACCAATGTAATTATTTTTTAGCACTTATGAAATACCGAACCAATTTAATACTTTTGAATCCCAACTCTGAAGAATTCCTTTTATTCAACTTAAATTTTTCTCTTATGCGTATTGATCAGTATAACTATACATCTAGTATCAGTAAAGGTACTGTCAAACATTTTCCTCACAATAATGTTTCATCGCCCCAAAGGAACAAAACTTAAATCCTTTTTCTCCTTTGTGTTGCAGCCTGGAATCACTGATCGCTGCTCTTCCCGAGCACCAGAAACCCCCCACCAAGGGTCAGCGGTCCTTCTCGACGACCGCCCTACCCTCTGGCCACCCCCAGCGGAGAGATTCTCGGGAGCGAAAGACCGTCGCCTCCTTGCATCCTCTGACGCCCCATGACGTGCAGTGCCTCACTGACTTGCACGAGAATGCCACCAAGGGGCAGCAGGAGCAACAGCAGGAGGAAGGACAGGAGCAGCAAGAGGCCACCATCAAGGAAGAGGAAGAGGATGACGAGGTAAAAATACTCGTACTCCTACAACAACCTCAGTTTATTCATTTATTTTCAAAGATGGACACATACATTTTTTAGTCCCTTAGTTTCTAATCTAGCCTTTTCCAATTTTTTTTGAATTTCTATGCTTTCTAAATACTTAAGTAATGTATTTATCTCGTGAGTCAAATATTGAAATTTTGGACATTATATGAAAATTAAATAATTTTCATTCCCAGCTATATAAAAATTTTGCTTGAGCTGTAAGCTACAAATCTATAAACTTCAAGAGGAGTACTTTACTCGTATTTTTATCTTAATACCTATGTAGTACTTTTAACTAAATATAGAAAATTTGGGAAAATATTAGTGATAAAAATGAGAAAACTCTCAAAGAGGCTTATAGGAATACGCACGCACGCACGCACACACACACACATATATATATATACATTATACATATATATATATTATAAAGTAAAATAAAATAAATATACAGACATTTTGTAAATCCTACAAAACAAAGAATGGATAGATAAGGGAATTGATAACCTATTAAAACCAACCAATGTATATATATACATGTAAAAAGTCAATTGACCAAAATGGAAAACTGTTATGTTTCTAAAGCTGTCACTGATTTAGGACAGTGAAATAGGGTTAAGCTTGCTTTACATTATCCTAACCTTCCTCTTCAATAAAACACTTTGATATAATAGTGCAAGAAAAGTTTAGAATGAAAAATGGAGTTAAGTCTAATAATAGCACGTGTACGGTATCAGTACTCTATGAAGCAGATAAAATAATACGAATGTGACTATTGTAAAATTGTTTATTGTTACATACTGATACTAGCATTAATACAACATAAATATTATAACTTACGAAAATTCTTTTCTACTTTTATAGTATAATTAATGCGTGCCAACTTCATGAACACAAACACACTAATGGGGAACAACTATTAGTTGAGTATGACTATTTATAAATAAGTGTCCTATTGCTTTATAATTAATTGCTAAAGTGTTGATATTCAATATAAACACCGCACAAAATTTTAAGTCTAGCAAATATGATTGAATTATAATAGAATTTCTAATGAAGATAACTATTTTTATCAATTCAGTCCAAGAATAATAAAAAAACAATTGTATTTATTGTGTGTTTATTACTGGGATACATACGAAAAACATAAGATAGATGAACGGAAACATATAACACAATCACAGAAAAATACAGATTTTGTTACAAACGATGACCCCAGAAAGAACAGAAGAGGTACGCTGCTTTCCTTTCGAGACGGGAATCCATTTCAGGTGAAAGTCCGATTTCTTTTCCCAAAGATACATCCATGCCTTCCTCGGGATTAAATGCCCACTCGATTACAAGCCGAGTGTCATAACCACCATACTAGGTGGGGTGGCGTACTTATTGTTAATACTCAATATAACTTAAACTCGTATGATTGCATGAAATGTATAATTAATCAGGAATGGTTATAAAAATTTTAAGTAACACAAAATTTATTAAACAGTTGGGAATTGAAAATGTGTATGCATTATTATTTACGTGTCATTTACAATCTATACTGAAAAAAAGAACAAAAATTAAGTGTTTTCTGTTTGAAATAAAATATTTTAATTCAATACTTTCAACCTCAGTTTTTTTAAAATGTTCCCAATAATTTTCATTGGATAGTAGAAGAGCAATATTCTTTCAAAAAGGCCGACGTTCTTAGGTTTGTTTTATATTGATCTGGTGTTCCTAAGACATAATACAGTATCTGTGATATAAATGTCATTCGACAATTTAATAAATACTACAATTTTTCTTTATCTCCGTTATATATATAAAAAAAGAAATTAAAAATAGGAAATTATAACATTCTGGAAAACATGACAGATAGATTTGTAAAATGAGTAGTACACTACAAATTCTAGCTGTGGATAAAAGTGATGTATTAAAGGAAACACAATGGAAAGTAAATACATGACATGTATTACTAATTTAATAGTTAATGATATAAATACTGTTAAAGTCGTAAATTTTTTTTGTTGTATCATTGACATAATACTATTTTTGTATTTCATTTTCACTCGATTGCAACATAATTAAAAATGATGCAAATATAAAAAGTTTAATTGAGAGGAAAATAAACACGCAACATACACACACATACACAAACAAGGATTTGTTAACTAAATTCGTTCACTTATTGCCTGTACTGGATACAAATCAATGAAGTTTTCGAAAAGACTTAATTTCAGGTAAAAAAGGGGAAAGTTAATTTTTATTACCAAGAAAAAAATTATTTAGACCGAGATTTAAAACTCATTTTAGAAGAGTATTTAAAGAAATTTAAGTAAATTATAAAATTTCACTCAATACGAATTTTTTAAACGAAATTACAAAGAAACAAATTGTTTATCTTCGTCAAATAAAATTAACAAAATCAGTATATTTTTTAAGGTTTTTTAGCCTCGGTAGAATTTTTTCCGTTTGTATTTGCTTAGTTAGATACTGCGTGAAGATTTTTTTGTCTGGAATATATATACATATATAGTCGTCTTTTGTTTATTAAATGAACTGAATAATTCGATATAAAACCCGCGAGATATCAAAAATCGATTCGCTGTGGGACCGGCTAGGTGGCGAAATTAGTTTGGCGCTGGTCTTTGGCACGCCCAAATTTATGGGTTCGACCATACTCCCAGTCAGTGGATTTTCATGATGTAAAGAATCGACAGCATCCATGTCGTATGGTTATGCGACATGTTAAAGATATCTGGAGTGCCTGTTTGATTTGGGGGATCTCGGCAAAATTAAGTTCCTAGTGCAATTTTGCATCGTCAGAGCTTAGGTGCCTCCCACTGGAGAGGGAACTGGGCGTCAAAATTACATTTGGGCAATTGATATTCTTACGTTGATCCGGAGTTTGAGGGTTTTATGCAAATCGATCGCAAAGAACAAGACAATTCTTTAAGAGCGATGAGAATTTATTGTTGAAAATCCAAATATTGTCTTGAAATGCAGGATTCAACAGCAATATTCGCAGAATAAATCTCACAGAAAGTCTTCACATCTTCAACAGTACTCAGATATAATTATCAGTGTCTTAAATGAACGTATGTAAAAGATTATTCACAAGCACTGTGTGTGTGTGCTCGTCCTATTCAACAACTGAGCTAATCGGTAATCACGGTTAAGGCAAGTCTAGTAATCGCTAGTTAAAACAATACTGACTCATTTTCTGTGAGCATCTCTCTATTTATAGGCCTCGCGTACCTTTCGAGAAATATCCACTTGCGTCATAGGTCTTGAAATCAGTGGGTTTCTCCACTAATTTCCAGAAGAATCCAGAGGGTCCCTAACTCGCCAAAAAGGGTCGCCAACTTGGTCCCCATGTCACCAAAACTGACACCAAGTCGCCAAAATGGTTGCCTTAGTCACCAAAATATTCGCAAAGTCAACAAATTGGTCGCCAAAAATGAAGCCAAGTTGGCTCTATCACCAAAAGTTCGCCAAGCTCCCTTTGAATCGCCATTATAACGTAAGGGACGGCGTTTCTTGCAAATACTACAATTTTAACATAAAATAAATATAACATAGAGTAATATAAATACATTGCACATCCAAATACAAATTATTTATTAAATTTTATACAAAATTCGTTACAATATACACCTATATGGTGCCACACTAAGAAGTGATACCAGCTCCAAGGGGCTACAATGGTAATTATCAATCTGCTGCCCCATTAGAAAGAAAGGAAAATTTCTAAGGAAGATCTATCTCTTGCAGGAGGAAGAGGACGAGGAGGAGGGTCTCCCGCCTCTGCCCTCTTTCCGTCGCTCCGCTGCTGCCATGTCTTCGGACTACGAGAGCAGTGACTCTCCCCCTAGCGGACCAGAGGATGCCGGGGGACGGAGGATCCTCAGGGCCCACGCCGCCGTGCAGACGGGCAGCTGGACCGGCAGTGGGCCCTGCACCTTGTGTGGAAGAGCAGCGCCCTTCACCCCATCACCCCTTGCAGTCGCACCGCCTCTCTCCAAACAGGTGAGAAGTACTTCTTTAAGGTTAAAATACATTCCACCCTCAATATATTAAACTTGAGAAAGACCATTCATTAAATGATCTATACAATGCATATGTTTTATACAGCATATTCTTAACTAGTACGAGACTGCTGTTTATTGTTTCTTTGAATGTTTTGAACAATATTACATTTTCTTCAATTTATCTTTTCAAGCTATGGCAACAAATACTTTTGCAAACCCATTTTTTCCATATTTGAAAATTTAGAAAAATACATGGACTTACTGAACTATTACTTGGGGTGCACTGTGTGTGTGAATGTGTTTTATACTTAATTCTTAACATACAAGTCATTCTCATAGTTTTTATATAAAGGAATACGTAATTCTTTTTTCCAAATAATTCTTAAAAATTTTTGCTTGTACAAGTACCTCAAGATAGTATTTTAAATTCTTAAGGATCTCTGTCTCTCTCTTTCTTGTGATTGTTCATCAAGTTTTATTCTAAACACATATGGAATAATGAGAATCACTACATACTAGAACCAGTTTCCTTTCAGAACAATCGCATGGCATAGTGTGAAAGCTTAGAAATATAGGTATCATTCCATGTAATATCTCAATGTTTAGAGTTTTAAAATATCAGATCACAAAAGCAGCTTTATCAGAGGTAAATTAGAAATATTATAATTCTGGGTAAATTAGAGGTATTATGTTATTAATAATAAAACCAATGAAGTTAATTTATATTACAAAATAATATAATATCAGGATCTTAACGACATGAATTGGAAGCTTTCTCCAAATATTCTCCATCACGAGCTTAATAAATTGATTTAATGCAATTCATTTGATGAATAATGGCATCAATATTATAAAAACAAATATTTAGCAATAAAATTCAAGCAAAAAAAAATATACAACATTATCAATACGCTTAGAAGAGCTTTTTACTCTTTATTGAAGCATACAAATAATTCTGTAACTATCTTCTTACATAAGTTTATGAATGCATTTTTAAATCATTATACATCAGTTTTCTTTCATTTTTTAAACTGCTAAATTTTGCTGTATTATAATCTTGTATATACAGGGTGATTCACTCCAAACCGACAAAGTTACAGTGGGTGTGGGGGTACAAAGATAATTTGGTAGCACATAGGAATACAGGGTCAGGGTCACAAATGCCGTAGTTGCTAGCTATGGTGCAAAGAAGAAGAGAAAAAGAACAGAAACAGCAACATATTAATGGGACAGAAAACATTTTATTAAATGGTTGCTCTACAGCAGGTGTTCGAAATTACCAACAGAAGTTGTCTGGAAAGTCTGACAACGGCACTGCATGGAATTCCTGACATTCTGGAAGATTCCTCCGGGCAGTCTTGCGGTAAGTGGCGTTCAATGGAAGGTTTTGTGAAAACAGATTAGTGCAATCTGTGTCCCGAGGTAGTAGAATGAACTCATTTTCAAACGAGGATTTGGTCGATGTGCTGATAGTGTATGGAGATGCGGATTGTAACGGACACGTCCCTTGGTAGTTGTACCTGGACAGTTACCCTAACAGGCGTGTTCCAAATCACATGACTTCGCAAGTATAAACAGAAGGTTTCGTCAGACTGGCTCTTTAACGAGTTAACTGTTTCTTTTGGTGTACGAGACACCCGTTTGTTCAGTTGAAGACCTCATCGCTCGAGTATCTGTAGTTGTCGAGAGGATACGCGACATACCAGGAATCTTCCAGAACATAAGGAATTCCATGCAGTGCCAATGTCAGGCATACCAGACGACTTCTAGTAGTTATAGCGAACACCTGTTGTAGTACAACTTTTCAATAAAAAATTTTTCTGTCCCAATAATGTGTTGCTGTTTCTGTTCTTTTTATTTGTTTTCTTGTACCATAGCTCGTAACCACAGCATTTGTGACCCTGCATTTCAATGCGATTCCGAGTCGTCTCTGTACCCCCTACACACCCTGCAAGTTTGTAGGTCTGGTAGCGAATCACCCTCTATATAACTCGCTGAAACATCTTTTTATATAAATCAATAAAAGCTGACCTGTAATCATTGCTTATAATACTGCAGTATCCATATTTTTTTAGTTTCCATTATCTGTTTCATGTTTTATTTTTAGTTTTCAATCATTCAGTCACCCAAGTAGGGAATATTAAAACTATATATCATGACATACCCCCCCCCCTCCCTCTCATAACAAATTCAATTTGATTTTTGAAAATTTTCAGTACTTTTGGGAAATAGTTATTTAGAGGCTTTGAACACACGAAAAGTAGATGCTTCTTTATTTAATATTATTAAATTTTTCAGACAAAAAAATGTATTGCATGATATTATATTTAAATATTTAAGTCCCTGTAATACACACAAAAAAAACTTCATTCACTAAGAATTTCACTTCACGTAAAAGTGAAGTGAAGTGAAATAATTTTTTCCCTAAAATCAAGATTAGCCTTTTGGGGTCTAATATCTAACTTCAATATGACGTCAAAAGATTTAGGGGATAGGTAAATGGGATATGAGCATATAATCTAAGATTAGTAAGAGCTTATATGATAAGCAAATAATTAAAGTTAATGTAACGATAACAAATATAAGTATAGCTAAGCATGCGCGTACAGCTCATTTTAAATAGAGCGATCTGAGAAATTAGATGTCTCCTCTTTAAATAAAATTACAAAAACGAACGATTTCGACTCGCTGAAAGCAAATATGACGTCAAGTGGAATTGATTTAAACTATTTTGGGAAGCAAATTGTAGCATCATTACTTTATTCTTAATAAAACCAATGACGTCAATATCTAGTGTCAAACAGCATCGTATTATGATCTTCATGCCAAGGACCAGAAATCTTACCTAAAAATAAAACTAAAAAAAATAAAGCATTTTCTTAAAGGTTATAATCCCTCTCAGAGCTAAAAAAAGAAACTGATTTGTAAGAAACCATTTTTATTTCATCCTTATCTTTATTAGGATATATATACTTGGAAAAAAAAAAAACTATTTTTATTTATCTATCTAGATATTTTTTTAATCTTGAAAAAAAAAATCTTCCTTTACGGAACTATTAAAGAAACGTTTACTTACAAACTAAGCTTTTAGATTTTAAACATTGATGTTAAAAACAAAAATTTATTTTCATTATTGAACTTAAAGTGCTAAATATTCTAAAAACTATTAACTTACATTTCTACTTTGCAATTAAACTTCCCTTTTTTTCCAGATAAAAAATATATTAAGCGTAATTGTAAAAAAAAAGTTGAAAATATTTAAATTATAAGTTTGCAAAATACACAAAACATGCTTATAAAGTAGAAATTGATCAATTAGTTCTGCCTGTTAGCTATAAACAATGAATGTAAAAATTATAAAACAATAATTAATTATTTAATTAGTTCATGAATTTCATCGGTAGATTTTGAAAACTTAATTTCGTATTTAAGATTTTTATTTATGTTTCATCAGATATACAGTAGATTACCGTCAAATATATTTAGCTGAAATGTGCTAAGCGAAATAAATGCAACAATCTGTATAACGTAAATTTTCATCTTTTATAATATTGAGGTTGATTTGAACTTGAAAAAATAATTATAGTAGAAATTCGTTAGCCCCTTCTTTGCCTGTGATCCGTTCCGTCTTGCTCAACCGGTACTTTAAGTACCTAGACCGTATATATACGTCTTCTAGAAATACGATTTTTTTCTTAGCACTACTATAATTACAACTTATCCGAAGGCTTTGGAATGCAACAAAATGATCTTAAGAGTGTTTGCGAAGGCTGATTTCAGAAAGAAAAAAATACTTATTCGTGCTTTTTCTTTCCCCCTTAAGGTATCCGACTACGTTTGGAACTGTGATTTTGCAAAAGCGTATAAATGGATAATATTTATGATATTTAGTGTCACTTAGATTAGAAAATGTATATAAAATTGTTTTAAGAATATTATTACAATAAAAAATTATTTAAGTACAATATTTTGACAAAAAATGAACATAGAATGTGACCCATTTTCAAAATATTCTCCTTTCGTGAAAAATGCTTCTATAATAATAATATTTTGCCTGTCTATAGCTCAGACCTCTGTACAGAAACTCAACTAGAATTTTTGAAATATATAACTTAAAAGTGCGTTTATCTATATTTTACGACAACAGAGGGGAGAAATTTTAAGAAAAAAGCGCCGATAATTATTTCAATTGGTTGTAACTCTAAAAATAATGTGAATTTTAAAAAAAAAATAGTTCAGACTCTCTGGAGAAGTCTTTATTATTTATAAGCGAAATATTATTATTTTAGAAGCACTTTTATAAAAGGAGAGCATTTTGAAAAAGGGTTATTCTGTTAAATTTTTGCCAAAATATTGTATTAAAATATTTTTTTTTCTGTTAAAATGTCCTTAAAAGAATTTTATACATGTATTCTAATCTAAGTGACACTAAATATCATGAAAATTATGAATTTATGCGCTTTTTTTTAAAATCACGGTTCCCAACGTAGTCGGATACCTTAATACATCGCATACTCACACTTACGAGAAAAATGGTGGCACTGGGGAGCGAATCGCGGAACTGTTAATTGACAGTTAAGTGGTTAAATTGGGGGACTATATATATATTTATTCATACAAATAATAGGTCTGGAATATTTTACGAAATATATAAAAGTCGTAGAGTGGTAGTTTTTTAATATTTCTTGTGTTTCTTTACAGACGACTGTGGAGGACGATCCTAAGGATGAAGGTCCTATAATTCAACTTCCAGATTGTGTGTATGATCTGGAAGCTTTAGCAAACGATCCACTTTTGGGACTAATTGATATCTGGGACTTCCCAGTTTTTGATATGGAGCGACAGGCAGGCACTCTGATTCTTAGCCAAGTATGTATTGTTCGCAAACATATAATAACTGGACAGAAATGAAACATTTTTAAAATTTAATTTTTGAATAAAAAGTGCTTTAACTAAGTAAATCAAAAATAATGAAGTGCGTTTCCCAAAATTGATGTTTCTTTCATCATTGGGAAATGTCCTTAGATAATCATTGCTGTGATTCCCTTTGTGTTGGTACTTTCGTATTATACCGTCAACCAAACCAAAAAACATCGTCAAATGCCAAGATAAATATGCCAATAGTAGGAACAGCTCCTACGCACGTTAAAATATATTAATGATGATGTCAGCTTTTGGCGATATCTTTCTAATTAGCGACGTCTTTTTATTTGGCGAAATCGATTGACAGTATTCTATGAAAGTACCCTTTGTTTTTAAAATCACAAACGCTTACATTTGGAGTGGAGCATTAAAAAATATAACAGGAAGGCGGGGAGGGTGGGGGCATTTTTTCTCCTTTTCCAATCGCTATACCTTAGAAAAATTGCCTTTCGCTTAGATAAGTAAAAAAATTTAAAAAATCTGCCACTAGTGCAACACACTTTAAAAATTTGAAAAATTAAGAAATTTCTTTTTATCAATATTCTTATATTTATTTTAACTTACCATAACGTAACATTTTTGTTTTAAATATGAAGTTTTGATGTAAAAAAAAATAAAAACTGTAAATTTTTTTTTTTTGCAATTTTAAATATATTTTGTAATTTATTCACTTTATTTTTCCTCTTTGGTAAATGAAATTTAATATAATGATAAGGATATTTTTTCATTTTCAATATTTCAACCTTTTAGGGGTTCTGTTATCATTCATAGTTCGTAAAATTATCCAATATTTTTATTTAAAGGACATACTTTAAAATTAGATTTTTGAGAAAATTTGGTGATTTTTGATCTTTATAAAAAGAGTCTTCCTAATGATATGCTCCTTCTTCCTACCACCTCATACACTTTTCAAGAAACCTCGGTCACAAGTTTGACTCGACGCTCCACTGTTTGGGAATGATAGCTGAAGATTTGGAAATCTGTATCTGGAGAGTCTCATTTATCACACCATAATCTAAAAGAACAGGTGACGATTGCACTTGTTGCTTGTGATCAGAGATTCCATAACAGTCCCTGCAAAATAAAGCTGTTTTTAAACTACTCTTTTTTCTAGCAAGATTTTTAGAGCCACATTAAAGGCTGGAATTAATCCTCATCATTGGCATTTACAAAACCTCCACCCATTTGTGACTGAAGCAGTATTTGCCAATTTATGAGCATTTGTATTTTTGTAGTATTGCCGATGTAGGGATTTATTACGAGTTCGGTGTCAATATTTGCCTATGTTTAGACTTCCAACGTTTCTCTTTTAATGCTTAGATGGGTCAGGGCATTTTCCTTTTTTTTTTTTAAACTTTTTGTCAATTTACGTGTTCGTTTCCCACAAATCTATCCATGTATATCATAAATTTCTCAAAACTGTAAACCTAAAGCTGTTAGTATAATGCTTCGAGTATCTAGGCTGAAATTTTTTGGTACTTATAGAACCTATAAATATAAAAATGCCGATTGTACTTTTATATATATAAATAAAACATAACGTTTTAATTTCTGATAAAAGTGTTGAATTTTTCTTAAAAGACAGCTATACATGTACATAATTCAAAACTTACTTAAAATAAGGCGTAAATCTTATTATTTTTTCCTATGTTTAAAATTGCTTCTCTCAGAAAATTTATGTTGTGTGATACATACCAGAGACTTATAATTTGCTTAGTTCTTCCCATGCTTCTTTGAAATAGAATCTTCTTGAATTCATAAATACAAAATACCTTTTAATCAAGGAATTACAAAATTAATGGATTAATAACTAATATAGATAAATTTTTATGCCTAACATGAAATTCTATTATTTGTTGTCTATTTATATATAATAAAATTGTTTCTGATCTGAATTAATTGATTCGATTCATTATTGTTGAAATGTTTCCATAAGTTTTAGAAACTTGTATTGTAAAACTTATAAACTTGAATTGTATAGCATTACCATATGTGTTAGGGGGACGGAAAATATATAGCTTATGTTTCCAATTGAAATTAATAGAATCATTAAACACACACACCATCTTTAAGTATCTTTAAAGTTGAATTAACTTTAAATGTAATTTTTTGTTCATTTTATTTTTAGATGTGCTACCGTGTGTTCCTAGCTACAGGATTATTCGAATCTTTCCGAATTCCATTAACTCCTTTCTTTGCCTACTTCCATGAACTTGAGAAAGGGTATAGAGACAAACCATGTAAGAAAATGATTTTTAATTATTCTTTTACATTAAAAATTATTACTATTTTTCTTCTTCAAAATTTACAAGTTGTACATCATGAAATTTTCTGTAAAAATTCTGCTTGGAACTCTAATGATATAATTTAAAAATTAATAGTGCTATTGCTCCAGACGGTTTTTTAATAACAGAGTAAAATTTTGAAAAGATGGCAAAATATTATTTTAAATAAAATAAAGACACTTTTTTATCAATATACATCTCCAAAATTTATTAAAGCAAAAAAAAATTATTGACGAAATATGGGACATAAAAATAGCCAGGCATAAAAAAGAATATTTTAATGAAAAAATACGATATAAGACTTATTACTGTATTAGTGATTGCCTATCATTTAGCAAAACAATTCCCGAAATTAAACTATTTTTAATCTAGTCTAATGAAAAGTAAAAAGGAGAGAATATTCAGATTTTTCAATGCTCCTTATTTGAATTCCTTATGTTTTTTAAAGGGAATATCCTTGCATTAAAAACAATCCTTATATTTAAGTTTTGCTTCAATGACACTGCACATTAAAAACAGCGTTTTTTGAATAGTAAAAAAATTCATCCTAAGGGGTTTGATCTTTCAAATGATTTATTAAAAAAACTGTTACTTAAATATTGCTTTGAATATATTTACAGAAATAAGAAAACTCTGAAAGTCAATGTTATCCCTCCTGTATTAATAATTCATTTAAAAAACCATTATCAAACTCTTTATTTTATTCTTAAATATGAGTATAAACCAAAACACCATACACAAAACCACAACGAGCAATTTAAATTTACATGAAAAAAATATTAAATATTTTTTAAAAAAACTTATATGAATCTTTTTTAAAGATATTCTTTGCAATGATATAAATACATATCAATGATTATTCCCGCTAAATTTCACAGAAATAAGCTTAAATTCAAGATTTTAGAATCTGTGTGTCCTCTACCTACCTCCTTTAAAAATTAATATCTTAAATCTTATGGAAATTTATCTACATTGTGTTAACTCCAGGTGACTGACTAGGTTCGGAACCATGACTTTGTAAAAGCATATTAATGAATATTTTTTTAAATATATTTAGAGTATCATTTAAATTAGAATATTCAGATAAAACTGTTTTAAAAATGCAGTCGAACCTCTATTTAATGAAGTCGCTAAATCCCCCTCCCCCCAAAAGTTCGCCATATGGAAATTTTGTTAAATAAAGAGATTCATCTTCAAAAATACATTAACCCGCGATCACTCGCGCGGGGTGTTATGTACACCCAAGCAACAAGAAAATACTCCCAGGATTCTAAAAAGAATGCGCAGAACCACGATTTTTTCTGTAGCTGCACATTTAGGTAATTGAACCCTTCAAGCCAGATGCAACCCTCTTTCCGAACGATTAGAATGTAATGAGCTTCAAAAGTTTTCTGGGGCTGAGAACTCCTCGAGAAGGTTACATTTGTTTCAGTCTGCTCTGAATGTTAGGAAAATGATTAAAATATTGTTTTTCTACTTTCTATTATCATTATCTCATTAATTATAAAGTACATTTATTATGGTTTATAAAAAAAATAAAAAATTTTTGTTTTTAAATGAAAATTTCGTATGTTTTTTAAAATTAAATGTTGTCTCATTTTATGCTAAATTTAATAATTTTTTTTTGTATAATAAAAAAACATCTGTACTTTTAAATATGTATCTTTAATTGACTTAATTTTATTTTAATAATTAAATGCATCGTAGAAAAAGTTTGTGTTCTACACCCCCATAAGAGTAATTGCAAAAAAAGTCGATATGGAGTTAAAACGTCAAAAATAAATTTTAAATTCATAAAACACTATTAAATTAAAAACAAGTAGTTATTCATGCCTTTTGAAAATCAATGTCTATTCATTTTATATTTTTTACTCATCAAAAAGAAATCTGTAAGAAAAACAAAAGAAGAAAGACATTGTCCACCTGTTATTTCAACTTTAAAAATAATTTATTTTAAAAAATTAATGAATTTTTAACGACATTTTTTCTCATTTTAAGCCTTATGAGTAATTTTCAACTTAATTATTTTATAACCAGTAATTTTAAGCTACACTACCACTTGCGTCCTTAAATTTAATTACTAATAAAAATCGGGTTAGTTTTGTTGAGTTTTTATTTGAAAAATTGCTTCAATTTTTATTGCTCTAGGAGAGTTAGGCGCCTGGTAATCTAGTTTAAAAGTCATTGATCATCATAAAATGCTGAAAGAGAGAATAATTTGAAAATTATCCTGAAATATTTTAAAATAGGAGAAAAAAAACGAAAGACAAGAGAAAAGTTCTTTATAGAAAAAATGTACTTCGCTATTTGGTGGTTATTTTACGAAGAAAATATTAAAACGTTTTGGTTCCCGGGAAAAAAATTTCCCAAAATAGGAAATTCAAAAAATAGAGTACGTTATACGGAGGTTCGAACTGTGTTATTACAATAAAAATTATTTAAATGAATTTCGGGAAAAAAATGAAGAAAGAATGACATTTTTCAAAACATTCTCCCTTTATGAAAATTTTTTCTATAATACTATTATTCTGCGTATACAAAGTAAGGTAAGAAAATTCCCAGAATAAGTCAATTACAAATTATTAAAAAACAGAATAATAACTTAATCTTACTGTCCTTCTAAGCCCCCAATAAGATTAAAAAATGTCATTGTACTAACTACTTGTCCTTAAACTACGTCCCACACACTTGTTCAAGTGTATGTATAACTGTTCAAAACACACCTGGAATCCATTTATGAGAGATCCTTCAGTTGAATCTTCACATTTCATACCTTTGAACAAAACTTGAACTAGTATTTCTTAAAAATACCTACTATTTTCAGAGTTACTATGGGCTGAAATGAGAAGCAATGTTTTTATACAGGCTCTGTACAGAAGTCTTATTTATAAGTAGGACAAACATTACTGTCGCAGAGTCAATTTTCATTAAAAGAGAATGCTTTGAAAAAATATCATTCTTTCTTAATTTTCAGTCAAAAAATTGCATTTGAATAATTTTTATTGGGATAACGTTCTTAAAATATTTTTATATTAATATTCTAAATCAAATGACTCTAAATTTAAAAAAAAAATGTTCGTTTATACGCTTTTGTAATACCGTGGTTCCAAAATTACCTTATCTCATCTACATTAGCTTCATATTAAAACTCTTCTACATTTACATTCTTCACATTTTCTTTTTAAATGTTTGCAAGTGGCTCTTTTTCCGCTTAGGCACTTTAGGCACGTCCCTAGTGCGAAAAAAGCTTCGTAGGGCAAAATTGGAGGTCGTAAAAAGGGAAAAAATTAAAAAATACAGGAGTGTACTCAGCCTAGGAATCAGGAGAGGATCATTTCTTGCTCTTAAGAGAGTAAAACTGAAATGAGATCTACTAGGGAAAAAAAGAAAAGCTTAACAGTTTGATGTTGTGTGCTATGCACCCCAAATAATATTACCATAAGAATTGGTCACAAGATGTCATCTTATGATTTTGCAATAGTTTGCACACATTCAATTTGTTGTACAAATACAACGACAGTAACTCAATAAAGAATAATGATGCCTAAATGTAAAAGATAGTAAATGATAAGGTATGTAAAAGATGATAAATAACATATTTAAATATTATAAATGCTTCCTTATAGGACTCAATATCAATAAATACTAATATTTAACCAACAATGTTTAAAATAAATTGCCTAAATTTCACAATTATAGTTGAAATTTTAGCAATATTTTTTTAAAACTTCGAAGCAATTAGAGACAAAAAGTAATAACCTTATATTAGTAAAAGTATTACCAAAAACAAATTAGATGCATTTCTCTAGAAAATGTACTAAAATTTTAATGTTTTATAAAAATTTGAATTTTAGACTGATTGAGTAAACATTATAAGAAAAAATCACATTCTTTTAGAGACCATTATTTAAATAACAAGCCCTAACTAAAAAAGTATTCATGCTATAAGAAATGTTTTAGTACATTCTCTAGAAAACGGAATAAATATCAGCTTCAAAAAGTTTTATAAAAATACATTTGTAACATTTTGAGTTATCAGACTCGCCATAATAGATTTTGAACTACTTAAATGCCCACTTGTGGTAGATCAAAGACCCATTTCCGATTTTTCTAACTTTATGAAATTGATTGTAGCTTGGCCTCTAGGTAGCGTAGAAACAAAACAAAGTATGTTTTATAAAGCCAAAAGATAGCTTTATTCAATAAAATAAAAAAACAAAAATATTTATCTTGACCGAATTCGGTCATTTTCAACGTGTTCGGATACCTTAACAAGTTGGAAACAGTTCATACACACATTAATATATACTCTACACTAAAATTTCCAACGATATCCTTAATTTATTATACTAATGCACAAAAAGGTGGGTAGTCCGTGATGCCATAAGGTAAGAAATGAACAAGAGTGGCCAATACATACCACCTTCTTTTCCCCTTTCGGCTACCGGTAGAGTCCACACGGCCGGTCCATAGGGTTTGGGTAAGAAACTCCAAAGAAAGTAAGGAGAATAAGGAATATCCCTCCCGAATCAAATCTAACAAGGTAAGAACTCAACAAAGGGGGTGATCGGATAAATATTGTGTGTGGGGCGTAAAATTTGAAGTGCCTGCCGGGAAGTTTAAAAAAAGGGCCTGTTTTGCAGTTTAAATTGTTTCACATCAGTTTGAATTTTTTTTAAAAAAGATGTAATTTAATACATTTTTAATTCAATTATTTCCTTTCTATTCTTTTTTGATCACAATCGGATGCATGCAAGCGATGTGCTGCATGGCGTTTACTTCCTAATCTCTCAGCCCATTCCGGGATTTGTTCAACTCCCTCCGCATTCAACAGACTCGCCATTGCACAGGACTCTAAGTAAGTATACAATTTGTTCTCTTTATTCTTATTAATTCCACAGAAATGCATAATATATATATTTTTTTTTTAATTTCATAAAGTTTTCATGAAATAACTTGTCGCTGCCGGTTACTGAAATAAACTTAACATTAACTCCATATCCAAACAAAATTTAAAATTTATTCTTGCAAAAAATAAATGAAATTCTGAAATTGTAAAGCAATAAAAAAAAACGCATAATATACAGGTTATTCCTAATTCTCTTTAGGATTTCTTGGCGGTATAGTAAAAAAAATGAAGGCGAATACAGCAAAAAAAGAACACTTAAAAGCCAATAAAACAATTCAAAATTCCTTTACATACTCTTTACAGGTGTTCTATATGTGAGCCCTTGGTCACACGACATACATCAATGCAAAAGTCCAGACTCAACATAATACTCAACATAGCACTATCTACTACTACTACTCAACATAGTACTATCAACATTATTGACAGTACGTGTTATCCTTTCGTGTAGTTTTTCTGCATCATGTGGTTAAGAGGCAACGAAAATTTCGTCTAATGGAGAAAAACCAAATTTTTGGATAACGTGAATAACACGGAAAGGATAACAAGTGCTGTGCAGTGGCGCAAACAAGGGGGGTGTCCTACGGGTCCGGACCCCTCCCAAAGCCCTTGATTTTTTTCCCGATTGATTATAAGTATATAGTACGTAAAATTTAATTAAATAGTTGTTATTAATGATTATTTTTATTAATTAATGTTAGTTTATTCAAATTATTTTTTTACTGTTTCTTGTTCCAAAAATCGACAAAATAAAAAAGGAGCAATAAAAGAATGAGGGAGTTTCGACCCGGGACCCCCCAAAACATTCCTGTGGGCTCCCGGTGCGTCAATAACGAATAGTACCATGTTGGGAATGATAGAGCTACTATCGCATTGATGTATGCCGTGTAAAAAAGGGTTTTCCCCAAATATACTATTCCCATAAAATTTGACACCAAGAAATAATTGGGTATCAAACGAAATTTGGGAAAAGGACATCGGGGGCAAATATGAAATGATTATAAATGCGGGATTGCGAATTGCGCAATACCACTAAAGGTATAATATATATATATATATTTCAATATATAATTTCTTCCTGCTTTAGTATTGGTTCTAGTACTTTTTCACTTTTTTTTTATATATATATATATATATATATATATATATATATAGGAGAGTGAACTAATAGTAGGCATTGAAAAAATGAATAGATTGATTAAGGAGGTATTTGAAATCACAGAATAGAAATTAATATTATATAAAATTATTCATTTTCAAAAAGATTCTCATAAATTTTTTTAAAGTTGATTATGTGAAAGGGTACTCTATATTTTACAAACAAAAAACTTTTCCTTTGAGAATTTACTGCTGTACAATGTAAAAATGATTATTATTTATTATGAGAAATTCTTATCGTTTCTTCTCGCACTGCAGGCGGTCGCGAAGGTAAAGAAAAGTGGCCTGCATCCAGACAAGGGACGGTGGAAAGGGTAGTGAGAACGTACATCGATGATGATGATTTTGAAGATGACGATGCGGATGAGAGGGACGTCTATGGAGTCATGGGAGCGAACTTTCCAGCTTTGGAGATCATGGCTCTTTATGCAGCCGCAGCAATGCATGATTATGATCACCCCGGAAGAACCAATGCTTTTCTGGTGGCAACCTTTTCACCGCAGGTACCCAATCAAAGGGTTAAATTTTATCTCACTTTTTATGTCAATTTTGTTGTAGCCTCGCTCGAACGTCACTTTTACGCAGTGATTTCATGTTTATATTTACTTATGTTTAGGGTGGAAAGTTCGTTTTATGTAAGCACTTCCCCCTGAAGTCGCTTTTTCCCCTTTTTTCCCGCCTACCAAAGTGTTAGAAAAAAGATGATCAGAAACTTCCATGATAAATCTAATTTATTATTACTATTCAGTCACACCCAAACAACCACAAATTAAACCAAAAAGGAAGCCCGGGGGTGATATAAAAAAACAACAACCCTAATTGAATAAGGCAGGAATCAGATCAATTTTAACCTTAATCAATCCAAACCTACAACCCTAATCCACTAATTTATGTAGAGCAAAATCCCCTCCTAAGTCACACACAAGTTGCGTAAATCCCAAACTCAATTCTAGTAACGCTGCATTAGATGTCCCTTTCGCCGTACAATTACCAAACTCTAATTTTATATAAATCTAACTAATTTGATATAGGGTTTCTTCTTAAGAGGGATGTTTATGAACTAAACGCGAATGCTACCCAAAGTTCCCAAGAGATTAGTTTGGGAAAGGTCGCAAAGACCGTCACAACTACTCAAAATCGTCCACTTCCAACCTTTTTTTACAATTAAACAAGACTTTTACACACTTTTAAAATATACTCATTATACCTAATTAAAAATCTATATGGTAAACATGCAACAGGCCGCATACCTTCGTTCACTGAGTCTCACTCTCAAGTGTGTGGGCGTAAACACCACTAGACCCTTACATACCCGAGCCTTCTTAGCGCCCTTTACATTTGGGATCTAAAAGTTTGAATCAGGAGTGAACAGCCTTTTATAGGAGCTATTAAAAAGTATTAGAACCAATACAATTTCTCAGAAATCTGTGTAACAATAATGTAATAAAATCTTAAGCGGAATACCCTACTACTTTGTTTATACTTAAGATAAAAATGGTAAAAGTAGAGCATATTATGCATATGTATATATATAATAGGAATTCGTGGAACTTTTTTTTCTTTCGTGGAGGGATAGAAAGGTATTACAGAAACTTAAAATTCTTTTAACGTAGACCGCCAAATTTTGAAATTGTTCAAAGGGTACCTCAACAAAAAAAAAGGTTGAGAATCACTGTTCTAAGGGTTTTGGAGGTTTAAAGCTCCCCACCTTTGCAGAAACTAAAGGCTATTTCAATGTACCAATATGAGGATTTGTGATTAAAAAAAGAGAAATTAATTTGTACTATTAATATATATTTAAGTAAAAATAAATATCACAATATATGTAATTAACAAACAGGAGAATTTATATGTCATTAGTTATACTAAGCTACAGATAAATATTAGTTTCCTTAACCGAACTGTTTGATAATATATCATCATTACAAAATATTTTTTTTTGTAAAGAATAGATCTTACACAAATAGTATAAATTAAATGTTTAAATTAAATTACTTAAGCGATTGAAAATAAAATTTTTACAGTTGAAAAAGTTTTAGATTAAATTTAAAGCTATTTCCTTAAACACATATTTCAATTAATTAAAAGGAAAATTTTGCATGAAAATTTTGTATTTTATTAATATATTATGTTTAAGAAATAATTTTGTTTTGCTTATGCAATTCTAAAAAAAAGTACAATTTAATTCTATTTCAGTTAATAAGAACTCTAAATCTTGCAATAATTTTACTATAATGGTTATTCCTAATACAAATATTAATATTCCCAAAGTATATTTTTGCTTGTCCCGGATGAGCAAAATTTATATTTATCTTAATTTTTCACACATTTATTTTTATACATATCCTAAATAACTTTCATTTTTTTTTACTATTTAAGGGAACTCAAAATAACTTTACACCAACAACAAACTAATTAAACCATAATAGTTAAAAATAGTTATGGAATATTTGAAGCATTTTAACGAAAACCTCGTCCACACACACAAAAATCCAACAATTATTGCCCTGTGTAATACAAATTTTTATTTCTAATGAGGCGGCTGATTGGTGTTTTACCATTGCAGACCTAGTACATTGCCCGGGATCTTGTATCTCTTTTTATTGAAGAACCTGCAGGTGGAATACTAATCACCGTAAGTAGTTTTGATGCCCACCTGACGCGCATCTGAGCTCTGACGATGAGAAAAATGTACTTAGGATTTTAATTTTGCCGAGAGTCAAACAGGCACTCGAGGGATCGTTTACATTCCACATAATCATATGACATGGACGCTGTAGATTTTCTGCATCATGAAAATCCACCGATATAGGCCGGGATCTAACCCACAACATTAGATGAACAAGGCCAGCGAAAAACCAATTATGCCACCCAACCGAATGTTAAAAGTGACGTGCTCTTTGCATGATATTCAAATAAAAAACAGAGTTGAAAAGTATGGTGGAACATAATCTCAAGAAAGTTGAGTGTGTTGGTTATGTTCAAAAGTTCAAAAGGGGGTCGACTTTTTAAATTAAAACTTCAACATCATGGTTGAAGTATACAAGAGAAAACCCTGACAAAAGAATTGACAGACAAATTTAGAACTTATTATGAATGCCATACGATAAAACAACAGTTCCAAAAATGATATGTGTAATATCGGCTATTGTGTGCTTATTACATATATTAAAATTATGCTCATAGAGATGAAGAGCTGGCGTATTACTTTTGCCTGTTCTACCTCTGGGGTAATTCCAGAAGGCAAAATCCACTAAAAATACTTCATACAAACATAAAATGCTGGTTTATCATTATTATATATATTTTTAAGAAACCCATATTTGCAGTTATCTTTACCTAAACTGCTAAAAAAAAGTGCTTAGCGAGGGAAAAACGCAAAATTCAAACGAGTCTTTAACTCTACGGTTTGGAAGTACTACCTTCAAAACATTAGAATTTTCCAAAACAATAGTTGATATTGGTATGATGAAGAAATGGAGGTAATAATAATATAATTGGTATTCACTTAAATATTATCAAGTGTCTCGTAGTAAATTTGGTCATATTTTCAGTCACTTAAGTTTTTCAGACTGACGAAGCAGATATGAAAAAGTCTCCAACACTAAATGCTCAGTGGGCTCAGTATCCGAAAAAAAAGTTTTAAATGAGCATTTTAGCAATAAAAGATTCAACGTATGAGGCCGGTGCATTTTAAAAGCAAAAAGAGTGTTTTTATTTTCAATAAATAAAAATAAATTTTGAATTTGATTCTGTAAGCTTCAATTATCAAAATGTAATTAAGATTTTATTCCATATTATATAATTTTTATTAGTTTTTAAAAAGTTTCAAGCGCAAAATAAATTTAAATTAGACGTTTATACACTAAAGGGATTACATAGTTTTAAATTTTGTATAAAAAAATATAATCTACACCACACATCTTTTTAAATGTTATACTATAAATAAAAAAAGCAATATTTCTTTTTAATTTTGTGTTTATATTGTGTTATTATTATATATCGTTATTTATTTAATATAAAAATGTACTAAGTACTTTAAATTTTATACTTTATTGTAAAAATTGTAAAAAATTCTCATTAAAATGAGCAGAAATTACTAATTTATATTGAATAGAAAAAATAACTTTATTTCGAAAACAACTACATTCCCTTAAAAACATATTCTTTAGCTATGACCCTATATTTATAAAACTACTTTAGCTTAAAAACCCTTTATAATAATATCAAGAAAAATTCAAAATTTATTAAATTTCCATTCAATACTGAGTTCCATCAAATATTTTCAATTTGCTGCATAATTATCATTTTTAGAAGATAAAATCCGGTCAGAATACCTAGTGATAGCATATGGAGATTGTATTTTTGTAGGAATGCAATACAAAATATAGTATTCTTTATATTTTAAATATTTAACTAGTAAAGCTACAACAGCCAGTTTATCATTATTTTTCTTCAAACTGATTGGCATTTGCAGATTAATGGCAAGGTATAAGACGACCTGTGATAACTTTCCTCCGTGCCAAATCAATAAATGTAGAAATTTTTCAACCACTCAACATTTTCTTAATTAATTATTGATTAGTATTGGTAAGAAAGAAGACGTAGCATTGATAAAAGCCCATGGCATTGCTTGTTGCAGGCTATACTCTACAACGACCGATCTGTTCTGGAGAATCATCACTCCGCAGCGGCCTGGAGTTTACTATTATCCGACAATCGATACAACTGGTTGCGCCACTTGGAAAAGGCGGAGTTCAAGAGGTTCCGTTTCTTGGTCATTGAGTTAATTTTGGCCACAGACTTAAAGATGCATTTCGACATAGTGACGGAATTTAATGCCAAGGTGAGTTTGACTCTAGGGCAATTCAATTTGAATAAATGTGGAATTTGTAGCGAATTCTCCATAAACCAGCTGTAATTTTCAAAGTTATACTTAAGCATCTTAAAGTACATGAAGGAAAAATACTTTATTAGACTACGTAAAAAACACAATACCAATATAGTATGAACAGCATTATCGCAAAGCGCCAGTTTACATGACAAACACAAAAAGCCTTTTTTGCCTTAGAGGTCTCTATCATTTATGAAAGTCATAAGGAACGAAGTATTAGTCACAAGATTTCCAGAAGGGCTTTTCTGATGGTCTACATACGTGAGATACAAGATTGCCTATCCTGATTTAAAACGCTGAAGTTTTTAGACTTGAGAGATAAGATTAGGGTTAATTTATTAGTGGTAAAATAGTACTAATGATCATACGAATAATCACCATATATAGTGGTGCTGTTCGAAAATTACGGTAAATCGCTTATTTTTGTCTTTTAATATTGTGATTTCGTCAGTATGTATATATTATTATTTGTATTAATTGTAACTATTTAATAAAAAGAAACTGAAGTAAATTTTTCGCTGACCCGCAGGAATGGACTTAATTTTTATTGCTTTTGGTTCTTTATCAGTATAAGGTCGAGTAATGGTAGCCAATAAGAAGTAGTAGATGATCCCATCTGATGAGACAGAAAGTGATTAAAACTGAAAACGAAAATTTTTCTAAAATATATTTCTATTCTATTTGACAGGCGCTAGAAGAGGATCCGTAGAAAATGCAAGACGCAACAGGAGGACGGTGCATTGTCAGCAAACTAGAAATCTTCAAGACAATTATGACTACTGGATGACTGTTCAGAGAAGAGAGAGAAGAAACTATGAAAGTGCGTGCTCTTCATTTTTTTCGTTAATCCATTCATGAATTTAATGCATCATACATCACATAAATTCATTTCTTGATTGCTTTGTTTTGTATGTTTATAGACACAAATCGGTAAAATACTAGATATGAAAAATATTCTCTGACGAATCAAAATAAATATAGCTGATATTCACTACCTGTACGTACCTCAGAAAATGAATTAAACCCTTGCTGTCGATTGTTTACCCTAAATCTTCCAAAAAGGCACATTTTTTACTGTATAAATCTAAACATAATACTTTGGGCTTAGACAAATGCGAAAATATAATATAAGAGTTTTATTTTAGTTTTAAAGTTTTCATTATTTTTTTAAATTTTATAACTAAAGATAAAAACGCTAAATGTTTGCTTTTATAAGTAAACTCTTGGCATGCTATGAAGAATGTTTCATATATTTTTAAAAATTTCCTCTATACTTACAAAAAAAGTTTCAAAGGAGTACCTTCTTTTTCTAAACGTGGGTTGAGTTATTTTGTGTATGTGTCTTCAAGTATATAGCGCACACACGCATTGTATGGCAGGTATTACTGCTGCCACATTATGGGGATTTATAAAATAATGTCGCAACCCTTTTGGATTACCTTTTGTATTTTCATTTCTTTCAAGCTCAATTTCAAGCCATTGCACAACTTTGCTCCTTACCAAATATTTTATGGACGTAAATTCTACCTTCAACAAAAATAACTCCGGACGGAGGAAACAAAAAATTCTCTTCAACTAGGTCCATCTCCAAAAAGCCCTCAAAGCTGAACAGTGTGATTGCCAATATTCACTCACTCAACCTGTACCCCCTGCCTTCACCACAAAGAAAATCCCGGATGAGAAGTGTTTCATTGCCATGGACAAACTACATCTCTTACAAACACTAGCACAAAAACTCCCACAGTAAGAATTAAAAATAAGTGCAATTTGTAAAGATAGAAAGAAGAACACACACAAATCAGTGTCCGTACAGCATACGGGCAAACCAGTTAAAGGGTTCAGAATGTCCACTTATATATTTAAAAGAAATAGGAAGAGACAGGCTGACAGAAATTATACATTACAAAGATTTATGCAGCACATGTTATTGCGATGCTGTCAGTAAGATTTGAAATTCTTCCATTTATTATCAAGCATAGTAAAATCATGGTTATATTTTTGAATTCAATATAAAATATTTTGCTGCTTCTGCATAAATGTCTATTATAGGTGCCCTGGTTCTATTGGTGTATCATGTACTTAAAAATATATATACCGCTTATTAAATCCTCAGATGTTAGATGTATCTGGCTAAACTTCCAGAATTTTATTTACGTAAACCTGTATTTCGTTAGGAATTTCTCCTTCTAAATTTAAGATTTTTTTGCGCAACTTTTGATTCGTCACTGAATTTGAAAATGCTTAAATTAAATTATTTTTATTATTAACCATTTTATATGTGTGTTATCTACTTGTTGAAGCTATAAATTTCTTTCTCTCATTAAGATGTATTTTTGTAAAATAATGATAACAAAGTTCTACAAAACACTCCACATTAAATGTGTCAATTATTATTTAAAAAATTCATCAAAACTGTGTGGGAAAATGGTTTTATTTAGATTTCCATCTTAACAGATTGATTAATATGACTTCACACCTGAAGAACTCAGCTGCTGTTGTTCACGCCACCTGGATCGCAGAGGCCGCATCGAGACCCACGAAATTCACGCTGGTAAAAGGCCGCGACGTTTTTGTTATTCTTGTAGCTTTGAGCATCATGCATACCTGATGACAGCATGATTTGGCCTGCTTCCAACTCCCAACAAAGGAAACCACCCAGGGATGATCAGGGCCTCCCACCTCCTTCCCTCCAACCCTCACGAGAGAGAATCCTGGGGCTCGACAGCTATTTAGCGGCTAAAAATACTAAAGGGAGGGTAATATGGAATAGGTGTGTGTGGTTTAAACCATTGGAAAATTACTTAAGGTTTACTAAAACGTAGTTATTTTTAAGAACATGGAATTTTCGTTTTCAATATTTGCAAAACCACACAGCTTATAATATTCTTCTATTCCAGTACATTCAAGGTAAAATAATTTACAACATTTAATCCCAAATTTCTCCTCGTTGATTCGAAGCTAATTTTCGCCAAAGATACATTCAGTATATTTATTTCAGTTCTTTAATTGGTGGTATGGTCCATTACGGATGGATCCAACAAAATGGAACGAGATTCATTAAGCTGCTGATACTGGAGTCATCTCTGTAGAAGTTCGGCTTTTATTTCTTAAAAACGTCATTGCATGCTGTTTTGTTAAAATGTTTTAGTACATTCTCAGGAAAAACGGAATAAATATCAGCTTCAAAAGTTTTATAAAAAATACATTTGTAACATTTTGAGTTATCAGACTGGCTAGTTAATAGATTTTGAACTACTTAAATGCCTACTTGTGGTAGATCAAAAGACCCATTTCCGATTTTTCTAACTTATGAAATTGATTGTAGCTTGGCCTCTAGGTAGCGTAGAAACAAAACAAAGTATGTTTTATAAAGCCAAAAGATAGCTTTATTCAATAAAATAAAAACAAAAGATGATCTTGACCGAATTCGGTCATTTTCAACGTGTTCGGATACCCAACAAGCAAAACAGTTCATACACACATTGGTCATATACTCTACACTAAAATTTCCAACGATATCCTTAATTTATTATACTAATGCACAAAAAGGTGGGGTAGTCCGTGATGCCATAAGGTAAGAATGAACAAGAGTGGTTACCACATACCAATTTTTTCCTTACGGCTACCGGTAGCCAGTCCAGGACACGGCCGGTCCATAGGTGGATAATGAAACTTCCAAATGTAAGAGTAAGAGAATTAAGGAATATCCCTTCCCGAATCAAATCTAACAAGGTAAGAACTCAACAAAAGGGGGTATTCGGATAAATATTGTGTGTGGGGCGTAACAATTTGAAGTGCCTGGGGTGCCGGGAAGTTTAAAAAGGTCCTGTTTTGCAGTTTAAATTGTTTCACATCAGTTTGAATTTTTTTAAAATAGATGTAATTTAATACATTTTTAATTCAATTATTTCCTTTCTATTCTTTTAGATCACAATCGGATGCATGCAAGCGATGTGCTGCATGGCGTTTACTTCCTAATCTCTCAGCCCATTCCGGGATTTGTTCAATCCCTCCGCATTCAACAGACCTGCCATTGCACAGGACTCTAAGTAAGTATACAATTTGTTCTCTTTATTCTGCTGACCCACAGAAATGCATAATATATATATTTTTTAATTTCATAAAGTTTTCATGAAATAACTTGTCGCTGCCGGTTACTGAAATAAATCCTAATAACTCCTATATCCAAACAAAAATTTAAAAATTTATTCTTGCAAAAATAAATGAAATTCTGAAATTAAAGCAATAAAAACGCATAATATACAGGTTATTCCTAATTTCTTTTTAGGATTTCTTTTGGCGGTATAGTAAAAAATGAAGGCGAATACAGCAAAAAGAACACTTAAAAAGCCAATAAAATAATTCAAAATTTCGGCATACTTTTTTACAGGTGTTCTATATGTATTTGTCACGACATTATCAATGCAAAAGTCCAGACTCAACATAATACTCAACATAAAGTACCGCTTCCATTTCATTACTATTTCAACATAGTAATTATCAACATTATTGACAGTACGTGCTATCCTTTCGTAGTTTTTCTGCATCATGTGGTTAAGAGGCAACGAAAATTTCGTCTAATGGAGAAAAACCAAATTTTTGGATAACGTGAATAACACGGAAAGGATAACAAGTGCTGTGCAGTGGCGCAAACAAGGGGGGTGTCCTACGGGTCCGGACCCCTCCCAAAGCCCTTGATTTTTTTCCCGATTGATTATAAGTATATAGTACGTAAAATTTAATTAAATAGTTGTTATTAATGATTAGTTTTATTAATTAATGTTAGTTTATTCATTAATTAGTTTTTTACTGTTTCTTGTTCCCGAAAATCGACAAAATCAAAAGGAGCATGATACAAGAATGATGGAGTTTCGACCCTGGACCCCCCTAAAACATTCCTGTGTGCGCTACTGGTGCTGTCAATAACGTAATAGTACCATGTTGAATGGAATGAGTCAGGAGCTGGACTATCGCATTGATGTATGCCGTGTAAACAAGGTTTCCCAAATATACTCATTGCCATAAAAATTTGCACACCAAGAAATAATTGTGGTATCATAACGAAACTTGGAATGAAGGTACATCTCGGGCAAATATGCAAATGATTATAAATGCAGCGTGATTGCGAATTGCGCAATACCACTAAAGGGCATAATATATATATATATATTCAATATATATAATTTCTTCCTGCTTTAGTACTGTAGGTTCTAGTACTTCTTCACTTTTATTTTATATATATATATATATATATATATATATATATATAGGGAGAGTGTGAACTAATAGTAGGCATTGAAAAAATGAATAGATTGTATTAAGGAGGTATGTTGTGAAATCACAGAATAGTAATTAATATATATATAAAATTATTCATTTTCAATAAAATTTGCATTCTCATAAATTTTTTAAAAGTTGGTATTATGTTGCACAGGTACTCTATATTTTACAAACATAAAACTTTTCCTTTGAGAATTTACTGCTGTACAATGTAAAAATGATTATTATTTATTATGAGAAATTCTTATCGTTTCTTCTCGCACTGCAGGCGGTCGCGAAGGTAAAGAAAAGTGGCCTGCATCCAGACGCGACGCAGGAGTGGTAGTGAGAACGTACATCGATGATGATGATTTTGAAGATGACGATGCGGATGAGAGGGACGTCTATGGAGTCATGGGATGAACTTTTCCAGCTTGGGAGATCGCGGCTCTTTATGCAGCTGCAGCAATGCATGATTATGATCACCCCCGGAAGAAACTAATGTTTTTCTGGTATAAACCTTTTCACCGCAGGTACCCAATCAAAGGGTTAAATTTTATCTCACTTTTTATGTCAATTTTGTTGTAGCCTCGCTCGAACGTCACTTTTACGCAGTGATTTCACGTTTATATTTACTTATGTCAGGATGGAATAGCTCCGTCACTATGTAAGCGACTTCCTCCTGAAGTCGCTTCCTTATTTTCCTGCCTACCTAAAGTTGTTAGAAGGAACAAAGCATGATCAGAAACTTCCATGATAAATCTAATTTATTATTACTATTCAGTCACACTAATCAACCACAAATTAAACCACAAAAGGAAGCCCCGGGAGTGATATAAAGAAAACAACAACCCTAATTGAATAAGCGCAGGCAATCAGATCAATTTAACCTTAATCAATCCAAACCTATCAACTCCTAATCCACTAATTTAGTGTAGTAGCAAAACTCCGTCCTTAAGTCACACACACAAGTTGCGTAAATCCTTAATCTCACCCTAGTAACGCTGCATTCAGATGCTCCCCTCTTTCTGCCGTACAATTACCAAACTCTAACTTTATATAATCTAACTAATTTGCATATCAGGGTTTCTTCTTAAGAGGGATGGCTGTGAACTAAACGCGAATGCTAGCCCAAAGTTCCCCAAGAGGATTAGTTGGTAAAGGTCGCGTAAAGACCCGTCACAACTACTCAAAATCGTCCACTATCACACTCTTCTTTACAAATGTAAAACAAGACTTTGTTACACACTTTTAAAATATACTATTACTATACGCTAATTAAAAATACTCATTACGGTAAACATGCACAGGCCGCATACCTTCGTCTACCGAGTCTCACTTCAAGTGTGTAAACACCACTAGACCCTTACATACCCGAGCCTTCTTAGCGCCCTCTACATTTGGGCTCTAACAGTTTGAATCAGGAGTGAACAGCCTTTTATACGCGCGCGCGCGAGCTATTAAAAAGTATCAGAACCAATGCAATTTCTCTGAAATCTGTGTAACAATAATGTAATAAAATCTTAAGCGGAATACCCTTACTACTTTTGTTTATACTCAAGATAAAATGGTAAAAAGTAGAGCATATTATGCATATGTATATATATAATAGGAATTCGTGGAACTTTTTTTTCTTTCGTGGAGGGATAGAAAGGTATTACAGAAACTTAAAATTCTTTTAACGTAGACCGCCACCCTTTTGAAATTGGCCCAAGGGTACCCCAACAAAAAAAAAAAAGGTTGAGAATCACTGTTCTAAGGGTTTTGGAGGTTTAAAGCTCCCACCTTGCAGAAACTAAAGGCTATTTCAATGTACCAATATGAGGATTTGTGATTAAAAGAGAAATTAATTTGTACTATTAATATATATATTTCTTAAGTAAAATAAATATCACAATATATATGTAATTAATGTCAGAGAATTTTATATGCTTCATTAGTTATACTTGCTAAGCAGATAAATATTAGTTTCCTTAACCGAACTGTTTTGATAATATATCATCATTACAAAAATATTTTTTTTGTAGCAATATCTTATGACAAATAGTGGCAAATTAAATGCTTCTAAATTAAATTACTTAAGCGGGATTGAAAATAAAATTTTTACAGTTGAAAAGTTTTTAGATTAAATTTAAAGCTATTTCCTCTTAAACACATATTTCAATTAATTAAAAGGAAAATCTTGTATGAAAAATTTGTATTTTATTAATATATTATGTTTATTAAAATACTGTTTTAAGCGAGGTACACCTCTAATTCTATTTCAGTTACTAAGAACTCTAAATCTGCAATAATTTTACTATAATGGTGTTCCTAATACAAATATTAATATTCCCAAAGTATATTTTTGCTTGTCCCGATGAGCAATTTATATTTATCTTAATTCTTCACACATTTATTTTTATACATATCCTAAATAACTTTCTATTTTTACTATTTATGGAACTCCAAAATAACTTACACCAACAACAAACTAATTAAACCATAATATAAAAATAGTTAGAATATTTAGCGATTTAACGAAAAACCTGCACACACACACAAAATCCAACAATTACGTTCTGCGTATCACAAATTTTTTTTTATTTAATGAGTGTTGTGCTGATTTGGTGGCTTACCATTGCAGACCTAGTACATTGCCCGGGATCTTGCATTCTTTTTATGCAGGTGGGAAATACTAATCACCGTGGTAGTTTGATGCCCACCTGACGCATCTGAGCTCTTGACGATGAGAAAAATGTACTTAGGATTTTAATTTTGCTAGAGTCAAACAGGCACTGAGGATCGTTTACATTCCATTACAAATCATATGACATGGACTTGATTATTCACATCATGAAAATCCACCTGATATAAAGCCGGATCTAACCTACAAAATATTAGATGAACAAGTCAGCGAAAACCAAATTGGTGCCACCCAACCGAATGTTAAAAAGTGACGTGCTCTTTGCATGATATTCAAATAAATAAAAACAGAGTTGAAAAAGTACAGGGAACATAATCTCAAGAAAGTTGAGTGTGTTGGTTATGTTCAAAAGTCTCGCAAGGGGCTCGATCTTCTAAAACCTCCAACATCATGGCCAAAGTGATACAAGAGAAAACCCCTACAGGAATGGACAGACAAATTCTAGAACTTATTATGAATGCCATACGATAAAACAACAGTTCCAAAATGATATGTGTAATATCGGCTATTGTGTGCTTATTACATATATTAAAATTATGCTCATAGAGATGAAGAGCTGGCGTATTACTTTTGCCTTTCCGTTCTCAGCCTCTCGTGGTAATTCCAGAAGGCAAAATCCTAATTAAAAATACTTCCATACAAACATAAAATGCTGCGTTTATCATTATTATATATATTTTTAAGAAAACTCCATATTTGCAAAGTTATCTTTACCTAAATCATAAAAAAAAAAGTGCTTAGCGAGGGAAAACGCAAAATTCAAAACCTGAGTTTCTAACTCTTGGCTGATTTCAGCATTACCTTCAAAACATTAGAATTTTCCAACAATAGTTGATATTGGTATGATGAAGAAAATGGAGGTAATGTAATATAATTGGTATTCACTTAAATATTATCAAGTGTCTCGTAGTAAATTTGGTTTGTATATTTTCAGTCACTTAAGTTTTCAGACTGACGAAGCAGATATGAAAAGTCTCCAACACTAAATGCTCAGTGGGCTCCGCATCCGAAAAAAGTTTTAAAATGAGCATTTTAGCAATAAAAAGATTCAACGTATGAGGCCGGTGCATTTTAAAAGCAAAAGAGAAAGCTTTATTTTTCACAAATAAAATGTTCTTGAATTTGACTGGTAAGCTCTAATTATCAAAATGTAATTAAGATTTTATTCCATATTATATATAATTTTATTAGTTTTTAAAAAGTTTCCAAGCAAAATAAATTTAAATTAGACGTTTATATACCAAAGTGACATGTATTAGTTTTAAATTGTATAAAAAAAATATAATCTACACCACATCTTTAAAATGTTATGCTATAAATAAAAAAGCAATATTTCTTTTAATTTGTGTTTATATTGTGTTATATTATTATATATCGTTATTTATTTAATATAAAATGTACTAAGTAATTTTAAATTTTATACTTTTATTGTAAAATTGTGTACCTCATTAAAATGAGCAGAAATTACACTTATATTGAATAGAAAAATAACTTTATTTCGAAAACAACCCTATCCCTTTAAAAACATATTCTTGAAGCTATGACCCTATATTTATAAACTACTTCTATAGCTTAAAACCCTTTTATAATAATAATATCAAGAAAAATTCAAAATTTATTAAATTTCCATTCTACACAGTTCCATCAAATATTTTCAATTTGCTGCATAATTATCATTTTAGAAGATAAAATCCGGTCAGAATACCTAGTGATAAAAGCATATGTGGAGATTGTATTTTTAGGAATGCAATACAAAAATATAGTATTCTCTTTTTATATTTTAAATATTTAACTAGTAAAGCTACAAATAAGCTAGTTTATCATTATTTTTCTTCAAACTGATTGGCATTTGCAGATTAATTTAAGTATGTATACATCGACCTGTGATAACTTTTCTCCGTGCCAAATCAATAAATGTAGAAATTTTTCAACCACTCAACATTTTCTTAATTAATTATTGATTAGTATTGGTAAAGAAGAGAAGACGTAGCATTGATAAGCCTGGCTTTTGCATTTGCTTGTTGCAGGCTATATTTCATAACGACTGATCTGTTCTTCTGAGAATCATCACTCCGCAGCGGCCTGGAGTTTACTATTATCCGACAATCGATACAACTGGTTGCGCCACTCTGGAAAAAGCAAGTGAGTTCAAGAGGTTCCGTTTTGGTCATTGAGTTAATTTTGGCCACAGACTTAAAGATGCATTTCGACATAGTGACGGAATTTAATGCCAAGGTGAGTTTGACTCTAGGGCAATTCAATTTGAATAAATGTGGAATTTGTAGCGAATTCTCCATAAACCAGCTGTAATTTTCAAAGTTATACTTAAGCATCTTAAAGTACATGAAGAGTTTTAAAAGAAACTCGTACAACATTTTCCCAGAATAAAAATAAATGACTTCAGTAAATAAAGCAAATAGACCCAAAGGAAATTTTTCATATTAAAACAATAGCTAGACTTATAATTAATACCATGGTAAAAATGGTAAATGTTACCCTTAAGTAATATACTTAAAGAATAGAGAGAGAAAAATCGGGGCTTAAATTTAGAAAGCAATTTTTTTTAACGAAACTATTTCTTATACAGATTATTGTTATTGAGTTTTTTCACAAAATATAAATATGTAAAGGAAGAAAATAAATCTTTGTGAATTTTCATTAACTCTTTCTTGTCTTGGTTCATAAATTTCGCCTGATAATGTTATGATTTCAAAAACGCAATTTTAATACGTCTATATACATCAAAGAACCATTACATTATGTTTAACTGTTTAATACGAAGTAGAACTACATTTTGTTCTCAAAATCGTCAATATCCAGCAAGGTATTGATTCGTCAAGGTACTGATAGATAGTTTGAAAATTCTAATACCATGCACTCCCTAACTGGTCCAGCAATTCTCACATAGAGGTGGAAACGTACCAGAATTCAGTTTTCCAAGTGTAATTACTAATGTTCAGTTGGGTTTATGTCAGGTGAATTCGGAGGCCAAGGCATGATTTGAATTCATCAGAATGTTAAACAAACCATTCCTTGAGGATTAGGTCCGTATAACACGGTGCATTATCCTGCAACCTCTTGTTATTAAACTCTATCACTCTTCAAGAACGTTGAACCAAAAGGCTGCGCCATTCGAAATAATGTTCCGGTATCATGACGGTTCTATAGGAATGATGGGTTCCACGCAGTTTGATGAAAACATAGCCCATGCCAAAATACGGCTACCAATGCTTTGTATCAGGACAATTATGAACCCGAATGCCAGAGTTCTCTTCGGAAATCGAAGTATTCACTCTCGCTCCTTAATATGATTGATCAGAAACGCGGACGCCGAAACTTTCAGGAAAACTTTCCCATTCTTCTATGATCCAATGCAGGTATTCCATGGCCCACTGCAGGTGCTGTTTGGAGATGATGCGCCGTCAGCGCTGGAACAATGTGCGGACGCCGATTGTGAAAGCCATACGCAGCTATTGGAACACACCGCCATTGTTGCAGCAACTGAAGATATTGGGCGTTTTGTATCCCTGTGGTCACATGGTGAACAATACGTAACTCTTTCCTCACTATTCTGAATTCATTGAGCCGAGTCCAACAAACTACTGCCAGCGATTTGTCATTTCACCCTCCATCCATCATTTTCGATAAGTAATCACAATGGCTACGGGTGAGCACACCACCAAACATGCCATTTCTGAAATTGGGAAATAACTATTTGACTATTATCCAAATCTGATAAATCTACTGTTTTTTCCCATTCTGCCCTTAAACACTCTCCATGAGGATAAAAGTGTAAGGGTTTATATAACCACACTTGCACCGCGGTTTTGTCTCCGGACAAGCTCGTATCTGGTAACTTTTTGTTGTGTATGTATATATATATATAAAACATTTCAGTTTTGTGTGCTAGTGTTTTTAAGTATATATGTATGAAATGTTTCCTTACATTTAATAATAATCTATTTATAGTATATAATTATCAACTAATTATTGAAACCCTTAGCAGTTAGCTGACGAGGAATCGAACTTCATTGATTGGACCAATGAAGCTGACCGATTGTTAGTCATGCAAATGGCAATAAAGTTGTCCGACATCAATGGACCTTGTAAATGCCAGCAATTGCACATGCAATGGACGTATCGTATAGCTGAAGAATTCTACGAACAAGTTTGTATTTCATTTTATTTATTGATAGAACCTTTGTGTATATTTTGCTATGTATATTACAATTCTGAGAGTAGAGATCTTGTTTTCTAGTTTTGACATTGTCATTGACTGAAAAAAAAAGATCATAACAGATGATAGAATATTTAAAAATACAATAAAAAATACAGAAATTACATTTTTTAAAAATTTTTTATTTTAAATATAAATTTAAATTTTCCTTTAATATTAAAAATTAGGATATGAAATAACAACCATCTTTTGTATAAGTGTAGAAACTATTTGACTTAAATAGAAATAAGTTTATTTCTTAATGGTAATGACGTCGTTAGAATTGTCTGATAAAAAGTTTAAAACGAATATTTCTATTTGAAAAAGTGTTTTGAACACAGAATTTACGCATACTTTTCGTAACACTTAACATTTTATTACAACAATAAACAGCAATGGCATAGAAGAGGGATTGGCAACCTTGTTGCTGTGATACGTCGAATCAATCTATCAATATAATTCAAGGTGCCACATTATAAGAACTATTTGAAATAATTCGATTTCGGCGTCATTACATGCAGAGTTACGGGATAGAGGTTGAAAATACAAAAAAAATTAGAGTCTTATTATAAATTAATTTTGCATTAGTTAAAGGTATTTATTATCATAAAAATAAACATAAAATTTAACTATTCCTTCGATGTAAATAAAAAATTAAAATTGTATATATTTTTGTATTATGATTCTTTTAAACTTATATATATATAAATATATATAATTATTAAAATAAGAAATAAGCAACACAAAATATAAGTACAGTTAAAAATATTTTAATGCAAACCTTTTGTCCCTGCTGCTCTCTAATTTATATTGCAATATCAAGAGCATAATTTGTGACTTTATATTTCACACGATTTTGGATATTCAGTTGAATCCGCAAAGAAGCCGTTAAACAACTTCATTGCAGTCTGAAAATACTTTTCATACGAAAAAGTATTTGTTCACATGTATGTATAAAACCAAAAGTGGAAAGTAACACATGCAATTTTCTCTTCAAACAATTAAATCTCTCGGGAAAAAGCATTTAACAATCTGAAAAAGCTGTCGATTTATCATCAGGGGTATCTTCCAGAGTTTTTAATAATTTCTTAAATTTTTCTTTCCATAATTTTGAAGATTTTAGTTTTATTAGCTCAATTTCAAAATTATCAAGTTTACGCAAAAATTGGCAAATTAGTGGAGAGATGTAGAACTGTCCACCGCGTGCCATAGGCTACCCCCAACCCTTGACTTAGAATAATCCTAATGTTAAGCTATTCTATATACACCAAAAGCAGTGTACTCGCACAGGCTGGATTTTAAACAATCGTTTAGTATATAAGGGGCGTCAAACAAAGTGTAATACGTGTAATTGTGACAGGGTTGATTGCATCTATAGCAGCGCCACCGAACATGGATACAAAGGGAGGTAGAAGGTGTACACCGCATGCAATGTGCAATAATGAAACCTTTCGTGGTAGAGGAAAAAGATCAAAAGTAAAGTCGTGCTATTCTTGGATGTGTCCATATCGAAACAATACGCGGTAGTATGGTTTCTGTTTCCAGAAGCTGAGCTGGATGCGGATATCTATCAGGCAACGGGAGCAGTCTAGGGCGAGCACCGCTTAGTTCGAAAAATTGGTGCCAAAATTTTCTTAAAGGGTGGCAAACGATATCAGATCTCCATGACCATACCGATCAAAGCGCCTCCCTTGATACCCAGACAGCCTTAAAAGAATTCCGTTTGAAAAGTGTTAGAACACCTGCCGTGCAGTCCAGATTTGTCTCCCTGAAACTTTTCACACTTTTTTCCACTTAAAGAGAGTATTACATTTCCGTTCGGACGATGAGATGAAGGAAGCTACGCAGGACTTCCTCGAGAATCACCCACTATCTTTCAACAACCTACTGTCAAAACGATGGGACCTATGTTGCAATTCCCATGGCAATTTATTTTGATTTCCAATAAAGGTATTCTTTTTATTCAATTTGTCCACTTTTCATTTAGGCAACTCTTTAATAAAGTTTGCAATGCAACTGAAGCAAACTTACTTATCATTCATTACTGATTTCAATGCAATGTCAAAGACTAACAGCATATTACGATAATATACATTTTCTTTTACTATTTCTAACATTTAACACTTCTCACTTACTAACCTTCATCTTTCCTTGCATGCACTTTTTTTTCCCAAAGGGAGATGAAGAGCGGTCACTCGGCCTTCCAATATCTCGTTTCATGGATCGCACAATCCCTCAATTGGCCAAATTGCAAGAGTCCTTTATTGGTCATCTGGTTGCTCCCCTGTGTCGGGGCTACGCCGAAGCAGCTCTTCTACCTGGAGTGTGGGTTCGATTAACGGATGATCAGAGTGAGTTAACAACGACGAAATTTGCAGTTGTTAGCTGCTATATGATCAAAGAACTCATCACTAGTGACTTAGATTGATTAGAAACGTCCAAATATAATTTTTCCATACTTTTAGATGGCTGTGGTAGCCTAGTAGTCATGGTCACGAAGTCGTGACCTGTGTGTCATGCGTTCGAGACCTAGTACCACGGATAACCTGTCGAGAAGGGCTGAAGCACTTTAAATCTGTTGAGGCTACAAGTCAAACCAGTGTGGTAGTTAGGGGAGGGGTGCTATCTCAGGTGTCATCCTCGGCATTTGTCAAAAGTTCAAGATTACGAGTTCCATCACCACAATAGCCCGCGTGTTGCTTTATAATGCAACGTTAATAAACACTCACTCAATCCACGCTCTTTCAGGGCAGTTAGAATACTAAAACACTAAAGAAAATTACCAGTAATTAATTTTTAGACTCAGAATGGTAGTTAAGTATTTTCTTTTTTTAACAGGGATATTAATCTACATTCTGCATTCAGCATAGGTTTAACTTCTAAAAAAATGTACTTTATAACTTTATAAACCTTTATAAACTTAAAACTATGGGGTTCTGTATAATAAGTTCTTTCCATACAGGGAGCATTTATGATTAAGAAAAAGCTAACTAAATTTACATTCAAAATCCATTAATCGTATGCAAATTTCTTTTAAGTAGGTTTAACCACAAAAAATATTATTATTAAATATTTACTAGTAGTTATGAACTAAATTCATCACTACAATGCCATACTTCTTACTCCTCCTTCTCTCTTTAAAAATTACACACACCCCATGACCAAAAACGATTAAAGATGTAATCCTTGTAACGCTATGTTTCTCTCTTTTGTGAATTTAAAGTACTCCAAACTTGTATCTTATTTCCAAAAGAATTTTCAACAGTCAGTTGTGAATAAATTCATAAATTTAAAGAGAAATTATATCGTTATTTAGTCTGATTGTTTCGTCCTGCCACAGGTCCCGAAGAACTATCTGAAGATGATCTTGATCTCCCAAGAAGAATGGAAAACGTTAGAGGTGAGTTAAACTTGTTTAATAACATAAACCTGAAAATTTGAGGTTTTCCAATTACAGATATGACTGATGGAAAAATTTAAAAAGTTTAGTTTATTTGTAATTAACATGAGTTCTAGATTTTCTATTGAGATAGCTACTCACAATAAAAGGATAAAGAACTAAATTCCATTTCTAAGGAATTAAAGAACCCCAAAAAGGGAATCTTTGGTGGGAACGTATATATATATATATATATACAGTCGAACCTCCAGATAACGAGCCTCTATTTTACGAATTTTTCTATTTTGTGAAGTTTTTCCTCGAATCCTTTTTACTATTTTCTTCGTAAAATAACCTCCGAATAGCGAGGTGCATCAATTTCAATTTAACAAATTTTTTTTCTCCCTATTTTTAAAGTATTTCCGGATATTTTTCAAAGTATCGGGTCGAAAATATCGGGCGTTTCATGAATCGCAGCAGCAGCGACGGAGGTTCATGCCACCAGGACCATTTCCGAAATTGATTTCGGCAGCCGCTAATCGTGGTTTTGAGGGAAATATCCACGTCTCCGCCAGGTTCTGATGCACCCGGAGAGAACGCCGATGTCGCCACCCCGCGGGGCATCTTTCCATACAACCTAAACAGAAACAAGTCTATTTCTATTGGCTAGGCCGTACATGAAGTGGATATCTGCCAACACGCGCGCGCGTCGCGTTCGTATAACGATTTATGCCCACGCATACGTCCTATGTCCGAAATGGTAAGTTCATATGTGCTGACCTTTCTAGTCACGTACAGGCCACCTATTGCTTTCTTGTGTAATTATGTCTCCTTACGATGTTCTCTACCTTCCATCCAAGTTTATACAGGGCATTCGGGAACACCCTGTATATTTATATATATGAAATAATACTTGAGTTAGAGCATTTTGTTACTACAATCTTGTGTTTCTGGTGACTTTCGTGGTACAGTTGAAGGAAAAACATTTATTAGACTACGTAAAAAACACAATACCAATATAGTATGAACAGCATTATCGCAAAGCGCCAGTTTACATGACAAACACAAAAAGCCTTTTTTGCCTTAGAGGTCTCTATCATTTATGAAAGTCATAAGGAACGAAGTATTAGTCACAAGATTTCCAGAAGGGCTTTTCTGATGGTCTACATACGTGAGATACAAGATTGCCTATCCTGATTTAAAACGCTGAAGTTTTTAGACTTGAGAGATAAGATTAGGGTTAATTTATTAGTGGTAAAATAGTACTAATGATCATACGAATAATCACCATATATAGTGGTGCTGTTCGAAAATTACGGTAAATCGCTTATTTTTGTCTTTTAATATTGTGATTCTGTCATATGTATATACATATTTGTATTAATTGTAACTATTTAATAAAAAGAAACTGAAGTAAAATTTTTCTTTGTTGACCCAAGTAGGAATGGACTTAATTTTTTTATATTATTTGGTTCTTTATCATCAGTATAAGGTCGAGTAATGGTAAAGCTAACAAGAAGTAGTAGATGATCCCATCAGATGCGACAGAAAGTAATTAAAACTGAAAACGAAAATTTTTCTAAAATATATTTCTATCCTATTTGACAGGCGCTAGAAGAGGATCCGTAGAAAATGCAAGACGCAACAGGAGGACGGTGCATTGTCAGCAAACTAGAAATCTTCAAGACAATTATGACTACTGGATGACTGTTCAGAGAAGAGAGGAAGAAGAACGAGAAAGGGTAAGTTCTTCATTTTTTTTCGTTAATCCATTCATGAATTTAATTAATTTACACATCACATAAATCGGTTTTGATTGTTTATTTTTGTATGTTTATATAGACACACAAATCGGAAAAATACTAGGTATGAAAAATATTCTCTGATGAATCAAAATAAATATAGCTGGTATTCACTACCTGTACGTACCTCAGAAAATGAATTAACCCCTTAAGCTGTCGATTGTTTACCCTAAATCTTCCAAAAAGGCACATTTTTTACTGTATAAATCTAAACATAATACTTAACAGAATGCGAAAATATAATATAAGAGTTTTATTTTAGTTTTAAAGTTTTCACGCTATTTTTTAATTTATAACTGTGGAAGATAAAAAACGCTAAATGTTTGCTTTTATAAGTAAACTCTGCATGCTATGAAGAATGTTTCATATATTTTTAAAAATTTCCTCTATACTTACAAAAAAAGTTTCAAAGGAGTACCTTCTTTTTCTAAACGTGGGTTGAGTTATTTTGTGTATGTGTCTTCAAGTATATAGCGCACACACGCATTGTATGGCAGGTATTACTGCTGCCACATTATGGGGATTTATAAAATAATGTCGCAACCCTTTTGGATTACCTTTTGTATTTTCATTTCTTTCAAGCTCAATTTCAAGCCATTGCACAACTTTGCTCCTTACCAAATATTTTATGGACGTAAATTCTACCTTCAACAAAAATAACTCCGGACGGAGGAAACAAAAAATTCTCTTCAACTAGGTCCATCTCCAAAAAGCCCTCAAAGCTGAACAGTGTGATTGCCAATATTCACTCACTCAACCTGTACCCCCTGCCTTCACCACAAAGAAAATCCTGATGAGAAGTGTTTCATTAAGCAAGGACAAACTACATCTCTTACAAACACTAGCACAAAAACTCCCACAGTAAGAATTAAAAATAAGTGCAATTTGTAAAAGATAGAAGAACACACACAAATCAGTGTCCTGCACAAGCACAGCCAAAACCAAAGCTGAAGGGTTCCAAACGTCCACTTATATATTTAAAAGAAATAGGAAAAGACAGGCTGACAGAAATTATACATTACAAAGATTTATGCAGCACATGTTATTGCGATGCTGTCAGTAAGATTTGAAATTCTTCCATTTATTATCAAGCATAGTAAAATCATGGTTATATTTTTGAATTCAATATAAAATATTTTGCTGCTTCTGCATAAATGTCTATTATAGGTGCCCTGGTTCTATTGGTGTATCATGTACTTAAAATATATACCGCCGGATGAATCCTCAGATGTTAGATGTATCTGGCTAAACTTCCAGAATTTTATTTACGTAAACCTGTATTTCGTTAGGAATTTCTCCTTCTAAATTTAAGATTTTTTAGCGCAACTTTTGATTCGTCACTGAATTTGAAAATGCTTAAATTAAATTATTTTTATTATTAACCATTTTATATGTGTGTTATCTACTTGTTGAAGCTATAAATTTCTTTCTCTCATTAAGATGTATTTTTGTAAAATAATGATAACAAAGTTCTACAAAACACTCCACATTAAATGTGTCAATTATTATTAAAAAATTCATCAAAACTGTGTGGAAAAATGGTTTTATTTAGATTTCCATCTTAACAGATTGATTAATATGACTTCACACCTGAAGAACTCAGCTGCTGTTGTTCACGCCACCTGGATCGCAGAGGCCGCATCGAGACCCACGAAATTCACGCTGGTAAAAGGCCGCGACGTTTTTGTTATTCTTGTAGCTTTGAGCATCATGCATACCTGATGACAGCATGATTTGGCCTGCTTCCAACTCCCAACAAAGGAAACCACCCAGGGGATGATCAGGGGCCTCCCACCTCCCTTCCTCCAACCTCACGAGAGAACTTGGGGCTCGACAGCTATTTAGCGGCTAAAAATAATAAAGGGAGGGTAATATGGAATAGGTGTGTGTGGTTTAAACCATTGGAAAATTACTTAAGGTTTACTAAAACGTAGTTATTTTTAAGAACATGTGAAATTTCTGTTTTGGGTTTATTTGCAAAAATCACACACAAATATAATATTCTTTCTCTATTCCAGTACATTCAAGGTAAAATAACTACAACATTTAATCCGAATTTCTCCTCGTTGATCTTCGAAGAATTTTCGCCAAAGATACATTCAGTATATTTGTTTTCCAGTTCTTTAATTGGTGGCATGGTCCATTACGGATGATCCAACAAAATGGAACGAGATTCATTGCTGTTGATACTGGAGTCATCTCTGTAGAAGTTCGGTTTTATTTCTTAAAATGTCATTGCATGCTGTTTTGTTATGAAACCTTTGGTTCCTCCTTTTTGCTTTAGTTCGTCCTCTAACGCTTTTCTCATAAAAGGAGTACATTGCTACAGAAGATCTAACTTTCTTGCCTCATTTTTATGTTTTGTTTCCATTCCAATGGATTCAACTTTTGAAAAATCCACTTTAGTTTTAAATGAGGTTATATTACTATTTATATAATTAATAACTGCTGTTAAGCTATAAATATAATGTTTCCAACTCATTTTTGATTTCGATTTTTATTCCGTATATTTTGTCGTATCATATGGAATACGATCCTTTTAAGTCGGATATTATGGAATGTTAGGTATTCCATAGTACGCCATCTTGGAAAATAAGCCTTTAAACTGAAGGACAAAATATGGTCAGCTAAAAAACGGCCACGGTATCACAAACTACTATTCTTTAAATGTGCATTATGCTTAACTTTATTGTTTAAGTCACATGTATTCTAGTAAGTAGAAATGTTTGAAAACTTGCCTGCAAAAACTTTTAAAATCTCAAAACACACTTTGTTCTGTAGCGAGTCGTACGGCAACAACAAAACGTCAACTCTCATTGCAAAACATCACGAAAGTCTTTCTTCTGCAGCTCAAGGTTTCCCCTCGCATTAGCAGATGCAAACAGAGCCAAAACCACGGTATTCTATATTACCCGACTATTCCATAGTATCCAACTCTCATCTACTTATAAACAAGTAACATAAAAAAGTTCAAAAGTCAATTCCAACAAAGGTCATCAAAGAAAGAATTAAATTACATTAATTAAATAATTTTTCAAATTACATTAATTAATTAATATTTGGAAAAACTGTATCAACATCAAGTGTCCTCCACTACAAGTTTAAAAAATATATATTTGAAGCCAAGAAAAAATGCGTTGAAAAACTTACTGGCACCATCTGTTGGTGCTAGTTCTAACTTCGTCAAAATAACGCAGAATAAATTTAAAATTAATTGAATTAAATTTAATTGAAAAATCTGTATTGACTTCAAGTGTCATCCACCACGTGTTTAAAAAATGTGTTTGAACTTAATTGGATGAATAGAAAGTATTTTATTAATGATTGAATATTTGAACAAGATATATATATAGGTAAAGAGTGAACTAATAGTAGGAATTGAAAAAATGACTCTAATTTTATAACATATCTATAGATTATCTATCTTTTCCAGGTTGCCCAATTGGGGGTCACTGAGCCTTGTACATAGAAGAGTGCAATAGTGAAGAACTCTCCGGGACTCTCGCATTCAAGAGCACATTCGGCAGGCGCACACCCATGGACTTGCTAATGCGCATGCACAGACTCTTGCAGGACAATCCAGAGCTTAAACTTTGTCGGACATCTCTTTTTCCAAACAACTCTTCAATTCTTTCTGTGATATCCCACCTCTATGGAGACCTGACCTTAAAAGGATGGAAAAAATGTGAATCCCTCGACGGACGTATCTCCTTTTTTTCGTATACGGGTTCCGGATTTATGTTTCTACGAGAAGAATGACGAGAAATGCATTTGAGAGATTGTTCCCTACATGGCTGTAAAATACTATATAAAGGATAGTCAACCGAAAAGTTAACCCTTTCGCGACGGGTGTGTCATACAAACACCAGTTTCGAACTCCCTTATCGGGCGATTGGTCCTTGAATGCAACTTTCCGTGAGGACGACCTGTAGATCAGTATGAATCATGATGCATCATCCAGTGGCATTTGGGATGCATGCATATGTGACAGGCCCGTCTCTAAAATGTATTCGTTGATCAGTACATCGTCACGAAAAAGTTAATAAGAATGGGCTCAATTCATGTGACGTCATAGTCATAAGTATGAAACCATGGAAGCCAATAAATTCGAAATTTTTGGGAGTCCTAGTCACTCGATAAAAACCATCTTTTTCCACCCAATCAGTTCACGTGTCCGGTGTTCGCCAAGTCTGCTATTTGCAGAAACTTTCTCTTAAAAGTACTTTTATGCAAAATGCACTTTATTTAAAAGTATAACAAAAATACGATTTTTTTAATTTAAAAATCTTTTGAAAAATTTTTTTCCTAGCATTTAAACTTTCTTACCGAAATATTAAATTTTAAATTTTATTTAGTTTACAAATAGAACAACAAGTACAATTGGTTTAATGTTTGTTTTGAATTCAATGGAAAACACGTGTTTGTTTTTATTATGTGACATCATGAATTGAGCCCATTCAGGTAGCGTTTGTTTTTATACTAATCGTCAAAAATACTTATGTGACAATAACTGAAATGTCACCCATACAACTTTAAGATGTTTGACACTTTTAACTTTACCTCTATCGATCAGGTTATTTATAAAAGTTTTGAGACTTAGCTAAAATATAATAAGGTGCTGTCTAAAAAGTATTAAAGCATTGCGAGACTGGGCTTAAGAATGGTATTGTTCACGTTCGCATACAGTTCGTCAAATAATGAGCTCTTAGATACTGGCAAACGGTTTAATTTAATCCAAGACTTGAACTCGCTGTGTTGTCAGGGTATAAATGATATCATTAGAAAAAGACATTTATACCAATCTCGTGCTGTACTTCAATACGATAATAATGAGGGTACCATAAAAATATTTTCAAATTTTTTTGAAAGAATTAGACTTTTGTTGTAACTTAGAATTCTCAAATCATCCTCTTAAATTCAGTGGGGTTATTTTTCTGGATATAATAAAACTACGTAAAGAGAGATATTAATAAAAGGAAAGTTGTGGAATTTTTTCTTCCACTTATATTATCACATTTCAAGAGATGTTAAATTCCAACCCCGTATATACTTTTTTTCCAAGTTATATCCGATGATTGCCTTGATACAAGTTGTACGCATAAAATATTTTACATGTTAATATTAATAAATGGATTGATTTCAAGATGGAATAAAATCAAAAAACTCCTTAAAATAATTTAAACTCAACCAATCTTAAAGAAAATATACAGTTTTGTATTCGTACACTCCCATTGCATTACCTTAAATCGTTAATATTTTCTAGAATTAAATATATATAAAATAATTCTAATATTTTAAAAATGTCCAGAAAAAAAAAAGTCCTATATATAATAAATCTTTTTAAAAACAATTTTTATTTACTCATCCCTCCCAATTAAATATTTCATGGGATACAAGATGGGTTATAACTTTTTTGCTATTTATTATTATAAGCCCTCATTCAATGCTTCCATACCAGTAAAAAAGAATTAAAAGCCATTAAAATAAAACTTGTTTTTCCCAAGAACATCGTATGTTTAGTGTACGAATATAAAAATTAAACGCAGTTGCGCTACAGACTGTGAGGACCAAGGCCTACAAGCCCATCACAGTTTTCGTGATTCTTGGGCACTGAGGTGCATGAGCAGATTTTCCGATCTGGTGGTCAGTCTAACGCAAAACCCCCTAGTGTTTAAGAAACTTGGTACTTATTTATAGACCCACTGAAGGGATGAAAGACTGTATCGACCATGCCTAGCCCGGGGCTTAAACCTCGGACTTGTGGCGTGGAAACACGATACACTACCACTCAGCCACAGGGCTTCGGTGTATAAATATATTTCCTTCAAATAACTACAGATGAAAAGAGCATTGAAACTTTATATAAAAAATTAAATTAAGTACTTGGGTTAAACATTATTACTCTTAGGTGATTATTTTGCCGTGTAATAAGAGATCCCTCAACTGCATTTCTCTTCAACTGTACAGAAAATGGACCATCCACTAAACAAAATATGATCCTTTCCCACTCCATGATGGACCTCCTTTCCTCTATATTTGCCATCTATTTGTGTGAAAGAGAACGGGGACGACACCAATTAGAAATCAGAAGGGACTTTCCTTCATAGCTGGACAAATTAAAAGTTGAATAGAAGAAATCTCAGACCGGGATCAAAGAATGCATTTAGTTTCGAAGGAATATACCAACCATTCCCATTTCGGGCGACTGGTTGCATATGTTGATAACATTTTTGTAAACGGCATCTCCTTAGTTCCAATGATTTTTGAACAATAAGAGAGTGTTTTAAAGAATCTCATATCTCTTGCAACAGAATAATACATTGGAATGTAAAGTTATACGATGACAGCTGGTTGAAGTAACTGATCGTACAAATTATCAAAAATTGAAAGAAACGTTTCATAATACGACTGAAGCATGGACTTTCGCCTTTTGGAAACTAAGGAACATGTTTATATGTTTATATCATTCTGAGCTTTAAATCATTGTTACCACAACTCTTTTTCAACATTTTGTCCTAAATGTCTTTTTTTTTTTAATTTTTAGTTGTATATTTCATTACTTTTGAGTTTATTTTTGTGTATGTTTGTCATGCTATACATTCCAAGCCATTTTGAGTGTGTGATCCACTAATTGTAGCTGAAAAGCCTACATTTCCTAAGCGTTGTGTTTCTCTGTGCCTAGTCAAAACCCATTGTGGGTTTATACTATAAAAAGAAAATTTAAAAGCTGTTGTAATTTTGATGTCTCCCGCTATCTGGGAATTTGTAATTTAATTGCTGATATTGATATTGCTGGTGATTTAAAAACTTATTTCGATTGTTTCTTAAGCCTGCTTAAAAGATATAAATATACCACCCTGTTTTGAAAGAACATATCGAATGAATGTCAGCTAAAATAGCTGTGTTGTGAAAATGATAAGCATAATCAAAAAAATAATTTTAGAGATTTTGGGACCAATGCTAAATAATCGAGAATTATGGTAGAAGTGTATTGTAAGTACAATGTTTGCTAAAACAGAAAACAAAATTAGAAAAAACTAAAATTACATCTAAAATATTTTTATAAATTCCAAATTTGAATCCTATCTTTTGGACAATTTTAAGAAGACGTTTTTTTAAAATTATTCAAAATATAATTTAAAATTTTAATTGGATTGCTACTATTCAAAGAAAAATTCCTTCATATTTTTTTCCGGTAATCTTTAAGCTTTGGTATTCTGTTATTCGAAGAAAACTATGTTATAGTTCATTTCTTTTTATAATACTTGTCGCATTGAATATTAAAAATCATAAGTCGTACAAAGAAAGTAAAAGATTTTGTAATGAAATATATGTTAAAAATTCGAAATCAATGTTTTAGATCTTATTTAACTGAATATCCCATTTTAAAATTATCAAATATTTATCCTGCCATGAACTGTTTTATCGCAGAATACATTAACATAAAAGCTACCTTAACTTAAAAATAAACCTGCAGCATATAAATTTAGCAAACTGCAAAATGCTTAATGCTATCACCAAATAAACACTACTACTTCTAAAGCTGCACAAATAGGTTAAAATACAGAAATCGAGTAGAAAAAAATAAAACAGAAGCGGAATACAATTTCAGAAAATTCTTCCACAAATGATATACGACTATGATTCCCCAATCTGTAAAAGTAGTGAAGTACAAAAACATTCTATTTAAGACGCCAAATTTTTATTAATATATTCTACAAGAACTACTACATATGTTATTGAATGTTTATTTACAATTTGAGAATTTTCAGAACAATTTTACCATACCATCAGCATTCCCTTGAACGGAAACTGTGCGAGCACCTGAAGAAAATTCTAAGAAAGAAAGTGTGTCTAGAACAAGATAGCGAGAACAAGAAACTTCTGTACAAAGCCGAAACTTCTGACTGTTAAAAAAGATATCTATGGATAGTCAATGTGGGCGTAGTCTCCGCTCTCACATCATGGTATGTTGGTGTAAATTTTTTAATAAACGTCTTTCGCTCTTCCTAACGTTGCTATTGTCTTTATTTCATGTCTTCATTAGTGGATTTATGTACACTATATATAAAAGCATTTGTATGCTGATAGGTGATTCGCATTTCAATTTATTTTATTTTTTCACCAAAATAATAAGCGTACTAAGTAAACAACTTTTCAAAAATTTTAATGTTAAAGAAATATGAACAAGTAAAATAAAAAAATTAAGTCAATTCATACTTTGAATGGATGAGTAGAAAATATTTTATTAACGATTGAAAATTGGAATAGGATATATAGATAAATATTTATATATATAGGGAAAGAGTAAGCTAATAGTAGGAATTGTGTGAAAAAAAGATGATTTGTCTGCATTGTTGTAACAATGCATACCCGGTTTGGCTGAAAAACAGGTTTTCGACGCCAACTTTTGTCTTTGTTTTAACAGTTACATTGTTACAATAATAGAGACGAATCTAAGGTGGCGTCAAAAACCAGTAATTAATTAAATTAAATTTAATTAACTAATTAATATTTGAAAAAACTGTACTAACATCATGTATCATCCACTGCAAGTTTAAAAAAAATTATTTGAATTTGATTGGATGAATAAAAAGTATTTTATTAACGATTTAAAATGTGAACAAGATAAATATATAAATAAATATATAGAGAGTAAGCTAATAGGAATTCAAAAATGTATACGCACGCGCTTATATATTATATTTATACAGCTGTAACTTAAGGCTACACAATGAGGTTAATTCATGTGACGTCATAGTCACATGATAGTGAAAGCCACGTGATTCTAGCCAATCAACTCAAAAACTCATGTGACGTCATAGTCACACGATAAAAACTATCTTGTGTTTCCAACTAATCAGTTCACGTGCTTCCCGGGGTTGCCAAGTTTTGCTCTTTGCAGAAACTTTCTCTTAAAAAGTACATATGTATACAAAAAAGCATTTTATTTAAAAGTATAAGCATAAAATACGACTTTTTAATTTAAAAATCTTTTTGAAGAAATTTTTTCCCAACATTTAAACATCTTTACCGAAATTTGAAATTTTATCTGAGTTTTACAAATAGAACAAGTACAATTAGTTTAATGTTTGTTTTGAATTCAATGGAAAACACGTGTTTGTTTTTATTATGTGACTTCATGAATCAAGCCCATTCCCTAAAAATGCCGGAATTTTTTTGCATTTTTTTGTGACTCATATCATTGAGAAGCTTGTCACCAAATTTCAGATCCACTAAAAAATTAGTTTTGAAGATATTTAAGTTTCTGAGATTTTTTT